>OY720442.1:103014561-103518945 GCA_963082915.1 Dolichopus griseipennis
GTAATGGCCAAAGTTACAGGAAAATTTGGTTGGTTTACTGCAGAGGGTTCGATGAGGGTTGGATGACGGTCATACGGGTATCCCAGAGTTGACACAGGCTAATCTACTACACTCTTCCTCGTTTTTTTATTAGATATGATCCGATCAGAATTTGAACCCGAAACTTTTCGATTGATATCCGCCCAAAACTTTTAAAACCGAAAAACACCTTTTAATAGAATTTTTAATAAAATATTTTGTAAATGTAAATAAAGTTATGTTTTTGTAAATAAAGTTATGTTCAATTAGGATTTTATTAGAATTAAATTAGAATTTTATTAGTTTTATACAAGCTCAAAAATAACTTGCTGTGAACTTGCATTATACATCTCAATTTTAAAGTTAAAATATGAAATTTGTTGTTTAAATTTAAAATTAACAACTGACGTCAAAAGTAAAAGGTACAATGACAAATAAAGTACAATACTAAAAGTACAATTGGGTTTAGGTATTGTAGAATTTTACACCTATTGTAAATTTTATTTTCCTATTTAAGATCTATACAAAGGTAAGTACACTTCTATAATTGTACACCTTCTACAAGACTTCACCGTCAAAGTATAACAAATCGCGAACACCCTTAATAATTACAAAAAAATGGAATGCAATAAAAAAGAAATCAACTTTAATAAGAATTCACAAAACTCAAAGACTGATAGAACCGTCATGTTATTTAATCATATTAAAAAACTTATATAAAGGTTTAATTTCAACTTTGAATAGTGTAACAATATAGGTACCTATATCAAAAATATAATTTTTCATATTTTTGCAAAGTTTTACAAACTTATGAAATGATGTGAGGACAAAAGAAAAGTTAAAATCTTATTTCCTTTGTCAAAAACTTTTCATAAAAAAATAAAATTAAAAGACATGTCAAGAAAAAAGGATTGAACATACACATGGTATTAAAAAAAATTAAAAAAAAATTATTAAAAAAAAGTTTGTGGAATAAAAGAATGCATGTATTTTGAACTTAAACTTTGAAATGGAATTTAAAAATTTCAGACAAAATAAAAAAAACTGTAAAAGAACTTTGATATGAACGAATATATTTTTTAAATTTTATCGATTTTTTGTGGTAAAAAAAAATTTAAATGCTCTTCATATTTAAATGGAAAACTGATTAATAAATTTGTTTTCCCTTAAAGTGTTAAAATTGAACTTAAGGAAATTCATTAAAAGATTTTACAAATAAGTTTAAAAAAGTTGAAAAAAGTTTGTTAAACGGTTAAAATAGAAATTTTTATTTTTATTTGTACTTAATTTTTGGAGGTTATCATGAAATAAAGTTGAAAATTCCCAAAAACGTTTCTAAGTGACTTAAAAATGAATTTATAAAAATACAAAAATATTTCTAAAAGCCTTAAAATTAAAATTTTGAAATTTTACTTTAAATTTTCGAGTTAACGGCAGAATTCTGGAAAAGACTTTTAAGAATTGAGTTTAAAGTTTTCTTTGAGAAAAATTATGTAATTTTAGTGATGATCACGAATTAACGCTAGAACCCCTCAAAAACGATTCCAAGACCCATAAATTGGAACCTAATTTAAGAGGTCCTTAAATTGAGTTCGAGGTTTTCTTTGATAAAATATACATAAAATATACAAAATTAATTTTACATGCTTTAATTTTAATTTATGAAATCTCGAATTAACATTAAAATCCCTGAAAAAGGCGTCTACGTACCTGAAAAATGAATTTAAAGTTTCTACACAAAAAATATTGAACACTTAATATCTAGTAAAAACTTAAAAAACAATGTATAAATTTTCGAATTCTTTTACCGAATTCGAATTCTATTTAGTACAAGACAAATACCAACTAAAGTAATTAATACACTCGTAAAGTTATAAATAATAACGATTTTTTTTTATTTCGACGAACACAGGTGTAGGTTATGCTATAAATAGGTTATATAAATAATGATTAACTTGCAATTAATTTTTGTATTTTCAGTTTAGGAAGCTTCAAAATTTCTTCTTAATAAATTTAATCCTAGTACATACTAATTAATACTACTAATCTTGTATTACTCAAAACTTAAGTGATTTACAGAATTCTCAAATAGACTATGAAAATATATTTCACAATTTTGTATCTTAAATAGCTTATATTATTGCAAACATTAAAGTAAATACAAGGATTAAAAATATATGTATATTATATACTACTAAACTGACTAGAATTCGCACTTATTTTTAAATATTCCCAACTTTCTTATCAGTTAAACGATAAAAAGTTTTCTAAATCTTATAGTAATAAAATGCTACATTTATTTAACTTTTATATACTTGTATATATTTTCCTGTAATTTTATGTGTTTTTCACTTAAGTTTTTTGTTTACGTGTATAATTATTTGTAACTGTCAAAGGAATAATTTGCATAATTCTAATAATATTTAATATATGTATTTATTATATGTGTATGTTAACACGCAAACTTAATCTAAAATGAGCAAATAGAGCCAAATAAAACATGGTATCTAATTGTGTAATAATTATAAAACAAATTTGTGTAATGATTAAACTTTTAACTTTGTAAATATTTGAAAAGGCTTATGGCAGATCTTAAAAGGCTCATTTGTAATTAAAAAATTAATATCACCAGAGTTTTATTAAATGAAGCGTCATATAAATTGTATGTAAATATTAATATTAATTTAAGAAAGTTAATTCACTTAATTTTTATAAAAATTTTAACCTGTGAATGTGATTTTATATATACATATATTTAAAAAAAATAATGTAATTAAAATTAAAAATTAATTATAATTGCTTTGAACCAATTTGATTTTAATTGTAAATTAAGATGGGGGTTTTTATAAAATATATTTATTATACTTTTGAAGTTATTACATGTTTTAACCTAAAAAAGAAACCCAATAGATAAAAAATTCAGTTGACATTTTTATGACAACAAAATTATTACATGACAGTTGAAAAAAAGAAGAGTTTTTTTTTTTTAATATAATTTTACACCATATAACTTTAATAAGCATTTTGCACTTAAAAAAAAAATGCCGCGAATACATAAAAACAACTATCAAATGCTATACATATATAACATAACATACCAAGATGTCAATTAGTCTGTGACAATTTACTGCATATTTCTTTAGTTTGTAACACTTGAATATAAAAAAGTTGAAATTATATTAAATTTTTTTTTTTATTTTCAATTTTAAATAAATCTTTAAAAATTAAATAAAAAGTTAATTCCTATAAGAAATTACTGACATTTGTGAAATGTCTAGTAATTTTCAACGTAAGTATAATATTCACATTAATTTATAAAATCGCATAAGAAATATTACAGTTTTTACGAAATTGAATCAAGAAAACGAATAATTTAAAATTATAATTTATGTGGATGGGATAATTTAATAAAATTTGTTATAATACTATTTAAATAATAATGACGTATAATATTGACATTACCCAGTTCACAAAAATGCAATATAAATCTACAAAAGAACATTAAATAATAAGTTCAAAGTTTTTCAAAGGTAGGTACAGTACAATTTTTTAAAAAATTTTTGAAAATATTTCTAATTAAGTATTAACACTTTTACAATGACTTTTCAAAAGGAATCAGATATATTATAGGATGTTAAAAATATTATCGAATAGAGATAGTAAGTAATACATGGTTCAATTTTCTGAGCATTTAAGTTCTTTACAGGTCATTTAAGTATCTCAAAGACTGAACGAAATTTATAATTAATAATTTTCATGAAACTCCTACAACTTGGCATCATATGACAAAAAGGATATATATACATTTGCTTTAAGCTACCATAACTTCAAACAAATTGACAGTTATAATTGAATTAAATAATGAAAGTATTAAATACAATTAATGCCTTCTCTCAAAGTTTTTCAATGTGAAACACGACTTATGGAAGAACGTTTGATATGCGTACTTCGCTTTTTTGAAATTATTTTCTCATCTTATGTGTTCAACTTAATCCATAGTTCCCATTCCTACCACGATCCTCAAAACCAAACTGTATAACTTTGTTCTTCACTTTCAATCATAGTTTGTTTTAAAAAAAGGGTGATTATACCCGTGCAAGTTTACAGGTATATTAAAATTAGTCCTCCGTTTGTAACGCATCCATCAAGACGAACAAGATCATAGGTGTCATAGGAACGTATCGGATAAGCAATGAAAAGTAAATCGATCTAACATTGTTTGTCTGTCCTTCCGTGTTCCCGTTGTCCATTCGATAATTTTGAAGCTACGTCAATTCGATTTAATGAAGCTACGGGGTTGAAATTAAGACTGGCCGAGTAAATTAATAGGGTAAGTTGGAAATTACTCGGACAAACTTTAACGATAGAAAATTTCTTTTTTATTTTTGTTTGTTTTTATGATTTTTTTTATTTATATTTTTTTTTTAATTATAATCTTACTCGTTTTATTTGGTTTAAGTCCAACACAATCCAAATTAAACTCGTGGGAATCTGTAAAGCTTTCGAGACGCTTTTGATTTATCCTCATGAAATAAAAAACAAAAATGAAATTAAAATATTTTCTAATATATCTTTAAATAATCCTTATTTAAGAACCATATATAAACAAACCCCATATCTTATAGTATCATAATGTCCATATGCTTATATCATTCGTTTTATTATCATCGTATTCTTATAATTTTATTCCTACACTCACCTCTTGTTTGCGAATGTTCTGTTAATTAAGGTCATTTAAATTGATTATTTTCTTCTTTAATTTAGGAAAGGTAAAGCAATAATCAAAACCTCTGCATGAGTTTCACGTACATAAAAGTTTAGATATATACCTTACCTATATATTCTAATATATATTTATATTTATTTTATTAATGTAAGAATATTCTATTCTTAATGTAAGAAGATATTTTTTTTATAGTTTTGACAGCAAATTTACTGTAATTTGAACCACGAATAAAAAAATCATTAATAACAAACATAACATTGTAACCGTTATTACATCCTTGATTTATGATAATTTTACTGGAACTTTAATGGTCCGGAAGTATTCACTAAGTATGTAAACTTAATAAAAATGCTATATATTTCTCACATTAACATTCTTGAAGTATATATTTACAAAAGTCAGTTTTATATACAGAGTGTCCGCAAATGAGAGATCACGGAGAACGGAAGTGATGGGAATCGCTATTTCTAACGGTTTCCGAGATACTGCTTTCAAAGAAATTTCGAAAACTTTAAATAAATAGCAACATCGACCTTGCGCAACGTAAAAGATTAATTTAAAAGTCATTCAAAACCAGCTTTACTAATGTACCAATTTTGTGCCATTTTTAAAATCTGATATTCCTCAGCTTCAATTTTAAGTCCATACAATTTTCATTTTTTTTTTTTATTCCTCTTCCACTCTTTTAAGGAGTCTGTATAGGGCATTCACCAAAGTTTATTTTAAACTAGGCTTCAGTTTCTTTAATCATAATATTCACTAAGCCGTTGATTACTCGGCTGTAGCTATTGTATAGGGTTATGAAATATGAATGCACAAATGTTAATTTTGTGCCTCATCTATAATCTTACACAAGAATTATTTATATATTTTTATTAAATCTTATTTTTATATTACGATATCAACTATTACGATATAATTATACGATACGAAATTTACGATATTTTTTTATTGACCGGGGTTTGAATCCGAGACCTTCCGCATGAAAGGCGGCGTCTTTACCACTACGCCATTGGTCAGGTCCTTACAATTTTTTTATCACAATAAAATTTTTAACTTCTAACACTCAAACGAATTAAATATGATGTACAGGGGCGAAAGTCATCTATCTCGGAAACCGTTAGTAATAGATCCCATAATATCCGCTCTTTGTGATCTCTGAGTGCCGGACACCTTGTATAAACTTTGACACACAATACAAGAAAATAACATTTTAAATGAAATTCACATACAAGATGATAGGATTTAAAATAAATTTCTTTTTATCTTTAATATTATATAACAGTGTTTGTTTGTAAATATTTGTATATGTATTATTTATTCATATACATACTTCTGCATTCGGTATCGTGTATCAATATAAATATTAACTAAATAAATATTTATCATTAATTCTGGATAAAATTTACGAACCAATTGATATCATTAAATTTACTACATGTAGTAAGGGATCAATATTATATTTTGTATATTGGCATGTTTTGAATGAAATATATGTATTAAAATGCTTTATTATATATTGTATATAGATTTTCAATAACTAAAGTATCTGATATCAGTCAATATAATACGTAATTAAAAAGTGTATAAAAATTATTAAAAATAAGTAGTTATTTATTTAATGTTACAAATCACACAGGACTTTGCAATGTAACTAGCACTACTGGCTAGTAAGGCCATTGTACATTCGATACTATTAATAAACTATAAATAATATTATTAATTTTTTATAACGGATGTTCAAAGAGTTGCTTTTACCTGAACTTGAAGTGAACGCAGAGAAGTAGGGTTAGATATAGATACAAAGCTGTGGATGGGATTGAAATCTGAAAAAAAATAAATTTTAGCTATATGGACTCGCGATAGCTCAAAATTCAAAAGAGCTAGAATTTTGAAATTTTCACACATTAGGATTCATAAAAGTGTTGTCATAGCTATTGAAAGCTAACAAATTTGGTGAATGGTGAATGGGATCGAGGAAGCTCCAATACAACTTACTCATTTATATAATAATAATTCTATACGTGGTAAAATTGGTTCTAAAATTTTAATTACCTTTAAGGGCCAACATTAGCACAAAATATAATTAGTTTAGTGTTAGAGGTTCGAATAACTGCCATACAACTTTTGATAAAAGTGGTGGGATAAAAGTCTATATTCAAATATAAAATCATGCCGCCCTATTATATTACAATAATTCCCGGACTACATGTAAACCTATTCATAATAGTTAAGGCAATTAAGAGGAGATTTTTAAAATACGGCATGTCTAAACCGGATCTATCGGCTGGGTGGCACAGTGGTTAGAGTGGCGATTTTTCACTCGAAAGGCCCTGGGTTCGAATCCCAGTAAAAGTGAAAAAACTTTTATCTGGTTTTCAACTCGACTCAGCTACCATTCGCCTTTGGGTTCAAATTAATGGCTTAATTAATAATTAATAATTATATATCTTTAATAAAAAATACATAAATATAACAATATAAACAAGTACAAAATGCAAACAAAATAATTCAATTGAATATTATAACTCACTGATACAGAATACCATATAACTTAAATACAAAATTATTACAATATAAACAAAATCCATATGACATTCCAAAATATTAAAATTATTACAAAATGGTAATTTTGGTTTTAAAAGCGATAATTACATATTCTTGTCACAAAATGTCTGAATATTTATCTGGTTATTTGCTTCTATAATGTTTCTAGAAAAACCAATTAAACGTTATTTAAATCAACTTTTATACACATATATATACAGATAATAAAATAAATAACATATTTCTTAGAAATTAAAAAATTTAATAATACTATTAACACTTATTTGTTAAAAAAAAACTTTAATTACATTTAAGTTAATTGGTCTACATAATTAGTTAAGTTAATTAATTCTCTAGAAAATAATCTTTTTTTTTTAATTAAAATTTAATTTGAAATTTACAGTAAAAAGAGGGGAATAAAAAAAAAATAAAGAGCCAATACTGTTAAGAATTTAATAAAAAAAAATATTTCAGATAATTATTATTTAATTAAAGTGATTTAAACTTTATCTTTAGTTTTAAATTGTTGCCCAGTACACCGTAAATAAAACATATTATTTTAATAAAGAATTGCGGACCAGATGTTTAAATATCGTTTACAAAATTCAAGAATTACCACATTTACCCTCACCACATTTATAATATACTGTTACAAGCATTTAAACAAGTGATGAAAAAAATAACGGTTTTTAAAAAACCGCATATTCAAAATTATATAGTGTTTAATACTGAGTTTAAGCTAAAAATTAAAAATAAATTGATAATATTATAATTTAGTTATTTCATGAATTCATTATTAGTTATCAATAATAGTGAAATCAATACTTAGAATAAAATCCCAATGCACTGGTTAAAATCCCAATGCACAAAATTACACTGGTGAATAAGTTACTAATTTATAAAAACAGGAAATTTTTACATTCTAAGTCCTAACAGTCTTTGAATAAGAAAGGTTCAAATTTTTTAATAAACAAACTTATGCTGACCCTCGAGGATCTAACCCCACCTCCCCCCAGCAATAGTTTTTAGGTTAAAGTTTTTAAATTGTAAATTCCACCAAAATTTCAAATTTAAGGACCCTCTTTAAATTTAAGAAAAACCTGTAAAACATGTTAAAATATGAAGTTGGAGTTTTAAATTTTGCAAAATACAAAAAAAAAACGTTTTGAAGGGTATTCAAGTTACAGGTGCTTCAAAATACCAATTTTCGATCCCTTACACATCTTATGCCATGGGAATTAGGAAAAACTTTTAATAAATGACCCCTAAAAATTTCTGAGGATATCATTTCTTCCAAAATTTCATGTTTCTAGCTTAAACTGTTCAGAAGATATAAGGGTACAACAAAAATTGAGTTTCGCATAACGGTAAATTTTAGTGCCGTATGGAAACCGGTAAATTTGTGGTTATAAAATCATCTGTATTGTACCGTTTTTAGATTGCAGATACGTCTATTGGGTATCTCTCGTTATAACAGTTTAAATATTGGAGTTTTTCTGACTTTGGGGGCTGTAGCTCTGTAACGGATGGAATCTTCAGAAAAAAGTTCTTTCATGAAACAATTTTTTTTTTGTAATACCTACCCGTAGTTAAAAGCTCTTCTCTCTTGGGTAACGGTGAAGAAATTTTATAAACATACGTACGGACGGACAGAGTGAAACTATATTGGTACATTTTTTCAAAATTTTTTGAAAATGTCCTAACAATTAACTTCTGTACTTTTAATATATATAACATTTATTATAAATATTTTTTAATGGGTTAGTTATATACTCAAGCTTTTTATGAAATAAAATTTTTATCAGACTTACTTCAGTTGCCAAATACAGTATTAATACAACGATTTATTTCTGTTGCTTGCAAATTGATTTTCAAAAGCTGGTTATCTCACAATTTACAAATTTTGCAATATCATCTAATCATCATTCCGATCTTAACTTCAGAAATTCTTTTTAATAATAACTTTTACTTTCCTAACTAAGATAATATTAGATTTATCTCCTCAATTTTAGATTTTTTATAGAATTTCTTATCTTTATCGTTAACTATAGATCATAGTCCTGCAATTACCAAATGTAGCCAAAACTTTGATGGAAATTTTAGGATGTTTCTCATCTCTTAAGCATGAGCCATTCTGTTAAACATTCTCACAAATGCTTAAAAATTTGCTTATTATAGTCTGTTGTACAAAATGTAAAGCCAAATCGAGTTAAGGATTTCTGCTACCATTTCTAGAATCATATCCAAATAATGGTTAATCCCTTCAATTTAATACGAATAAATTTATTTTTCTCTTATAACTTTTATTTTATTATTTGAATTTTATACAGTTTTTCTACCTTAAAAATACCTGCTGATTTCTATTACATAGATAACAGCAGGACGCTATTATAATATTCTTAGAAGATTACGATAAGATATTAAATTAAATTTAATAGTATAGTAATTTCTGGGTTTTTTTTGCACAATAATATTATCATTACGTAAATAAAGTATTGGTTTAAAAAGTAATTTAAGTGGGATAAGAATTGTGGTTGGACAATAAAGTAAATAATCAATGTCCTTAAAATGATATCCTTTTAATATATACCAATAAGGATCAAAAAACAGTTGTGATATAAATTAAATTTTATTCTTATCAATTGATTTGTAAAATATATATTAACAATTGAATTAAACTTAAATATAAATTTAATAAAATATTAAATAAAATTAATTGAAAATTTATTTTTTAAATGTAAAAGAATAAAGTAAATGTTGGTAGGAAAAATTCTTTTGAATTTTACATTAAAAATATATTGTTTTTTCACAGATTTTTTTTTTAAATAAAAACTATTTAAAATTAATATTATTTAAGTTTTTCCTATTCAATTGTTTTAACTTATTTAATGGTCGATTTTTAATCTGTACTTTTCTAACGTAACAAGTGCCTAAAAAATTCTAAATCACTTCCTTAAATAATTCAAATTTCAAAGGTTACTATTAATTAGTTCATTATACATCGAAAAATTCTATTTAACATTTGTTACACATAATCAAAAAAACCAGTTCAGAACTTTTGTAACTGTATATAATTTAATAGTTTTATAAAATTTGACAAGTAAAAAATATGAATTGACAAATGACAGTTTTTGTGTGTGCAAACTGTGTTTTGTTTTTATATTTTGGACAAAATAATGGACAAAATAATTCAATCGATTAAATTGAACATATATTAATATTCCTAATATGAAAATTTTAAATTTAATATGACATAAATACTTTAAAAAGTAAAAAATAATTCAAAAATATTATATTAAAACGAGAAAGAGTCTAATAGAGTAGACTGTGTCAACCCTGGGATACCCGTATGACCGTTATATAAACATTACATCATTATTGCTAAAAACATTAATTACTTTTGGCAAAATTTCAAACATACCAGCATTATTAGGTGTAGTGTAATGCTTATATAAAAGAAGGAGTTGTATGACTGCTACTCGAACCCTCTGCAGTAGACCAACCAAATTTTGCATTAACTTTGGCCATTACACTAAACTATTTTTGGCAAAATTTCGGACACCCATCTTCAATAGGTATTGAATAATACTCACTGCAGTAGACCAACCAAATTTTGCGGAAACTTTGGCCATAAAACTAAACTACTTTTGACTAAATTTCAGACACGCAGCTGTAATACGACGGACGGATTTTTTTTCGATTCTGATCCGATCCATACACTTGAGTTTATGTCTATTCCTCCTCCTTCTTTGCGTTACAAACGTAATGACAAATTTATTATACCCTTTGACCTATAGTCATAAAGGTATAATGATTACTTTGTGAAAGTAAAGGTATTTGATTAATTGAATATTACAATAGTTTTATTTTAAGTAAATAAACCCCCACTGAATTTTTTTTTATATTTTAATATATTCGAAAATATCCTCCATTTTATTATAATAAAATTTTTTATATTAAATAAATCTGAAAAACTATGCTTTTGAATTTTATTTATCCCTAGGGACAATTTTATGCTGTACGAGTGAAATTATTTTTAAAAATAAATTAATTAAATTGTTCAAAAACAATATATAAAATTATATTGCAAAAAAATTTAAAAGCTTTTAAATTTTTAATATCAAAATATTTTGAATATATATTTAACAATTTGTATGAAATAATTTAGTAATTTAATTTAATATATAAATAGTTTTGAAATACATATATGATAATTACTTTAAAAATGAACTAAATAAAAGTAGAAATGTATATGAATCTATATATACTTAATTAAATGCAGTATCAACTAAATTTATGAAAATGTCAAAATAATTAAAACGGTAAATGCTTATATTGATAGAGGTTTTTTGTATATATTATTAGAAAATTTAAAATAAAATATTATATATTTAAATATTGACTCCTTGTAAATAACAAAAAAACGTTTTAAGAGTTTTTATTTAAATTGGAACTTTTAAATGTTAAGTATAACACAAGTGAAGAAAACCACCAAGGGTTTTTAAAAAGTATAATTTCAAAATTATACAATGTTTCCTGCTGAGTTTAGGGTCAAAAATAAAAATAAATTGATAATATAATTTAATTATTTCATAAATTCATTATTAATTATGAATGTAATACCAATTTACTTAAGAAAACCTGTTAACAAGGGTCGAAATATAATTTTAGAGCTTCAATGTTAACGATTAACTTCGGAAATATGTACACTAGTGGCTAAGTTACTGATTTATAAAAACATGAAATTCTTAATTTTTTAAAAACAATTTGGAATTTGTCTTAGAATTTTATTATCTAAGCAAAAATGGTTAAAACTAAAACACACTGTCTTCAATTTTAAGGACTCTTTAATTTTTAGAAAAACCTTAAGCACATGTTTAAATATAATGTTGCAGCTTTAAATTTTGTATAATATTGAAAAAATATTTGGTCGGATATTCTTACAATTCTCGACCTCTTACAGCTTCTAGAGCTAGACAGTGGGCGTCACAAAAAAAAATGTCTGTAGTTCCTTAACGGGTTACAAAAAAAAAAGTTCCATTAATTTATTTCTTTTGCAATATCTAAGTATTTAATATATCTCCTTTTTATTTCAAACGGTGTAAAAGTTTCGTAAACATACGGACGGACGGACAGAGTGAAACTAAATAGGCACATTTTTTCAAAATTTTTTGAAAATGTGCTAAAATCTGTGCTATCTAATATCTGATTTAAATAGAATTATTAATTATAATGCATTTTTTTGATAATACTAGCATAAATTTCTAATTCGATTTCTAATTAAACTGGATTTCTCTTTGATGTCGTTGTACCGGAAGAGATTTTAAACAAGGTCAACTAAAAACTTAAAGTTTTAGTTCAACTTTTATTGACTTTTGTTTAAATTATAATATCCTTAAATTTCAAATGAAAGTTAATTATCATTTATCTGATATTTAAAATTAAACTTAATTTTTATTTTTTTAAATAAATATCTTAGCCTAGAAAAAATGAATAAGAACAGCTTATATTATATTTTGATTAGCTTAGTACTTATTAAAGATGTTTTCCAACAAACAATGGTCTCTTTTAATAATTTGTCTATGTCCAGTATCAGATTTTCTCCGTTTATATTGCTCGAATTATATTCTATGATTTTACATAAAGCCCGTCTGTTGGGGATCCTCATTATGGGCTTGAATGCATCTATTTTTCCCTAAAAAGATGATATGCTCAAAGGCTATAAAGCTGGTGAGCAAGATCTTTTCAATGTACTACTTATTGTGGTAAAATATAAATAATTTTCTGAAGTGTTTTGTGCTCTATCATAATGAATTCTAATCAATTTTTTTTATAAAATTGTCTTTTCTTTGGATTTTTTTTTCTTGTACAAGTATTTATTAAAGTTCTCTTTATATTGTTACAAACTCTTCTTTACCTTCTTTCGAATTTTCAAAAAATTTCTATTAAGTTTGCGCCCATGTTAAATAATTTCAATTAATTGAACTAAAAGATGCATGCTCATCCTAAAAGTATGCAATAATTTGTAAAATATAAAAGTTTTTACAAATTTAGTTAATCTGGACTGGATTGACTAGAGCAGTTAAGTTTAGTGGTTTTTTAGACATGCGGAACAGAGGATGTTTGAATCTTTTAATAAATATTAGAACCGTTGATTGAAAGATTAACTGATGGTGCAGTAATTAAACTCTAAGGCATGATAAAGTAATCGACAGAGTCTATTGTCAAAGGCTGTAAAGCTGTCTTAAAGGATTCTTTCTTACTAAATCTACCTTACAACTAAATTCAATATGAATTTAAAATTAATATTATAAAAATGTTTTTAATAATATCGAGTCCACAGTGGCCTTAATAGCCTATATTGTATTAGAACACTTGTATAATTCTATAATAACATAAATAAAATAAATAAATTTATACCGAATTACAAAAAACAAATCAAATGGTTACAGTAAATATTTTTTTAATGTTAACTTAAAAGAATTTCTACACCTCCAGTAAATATTTACCGAATTTTATATTTGAAGAACACCAAAAAAAGATTGGACCCAAAAAATAATTTGTTATCTTAAAGTTTGTTATAAAAATGAAAATAATAGTTTTATATAACTATTTATCTTGTTGTTTGAATTGTTGACCTAAAATAAGTTAAGGTGAAAGTTTTTACATTGTTTGCTATCACTTGTTTTGAAAAGCCTGTATTATTTTAGCACAAAAAAAGAGTCAACATTAAAAAAATTTCGGTAAGGATAATAAATAAATAAATAAATGTACAATATAAGACAAAAATTAGTGAATTCGATTAAATCTTCATATTTTTCTTATGAAATAATTTTGAAACTTATGTCAATACTAATTTTATATATTTTTAATATTTAGATAAAATTTTACTCTGGGCGGAATGGCGTTGTGGTAAAATACTTTGCAAATTTACAGAGGTCAAATTTTGAATGCGTGTTCGATTCCCACACAGATTGTAAGTTGTTTTTCAAATATTTTTTTATTAATTTAAAATTGCTTAGAAAACTTAAAAGTATAAAAAACTTCAAAAAAATATCTTCTGTTTCCTTTTATAAAATTTAAAATTATTTAAAGTAAATTTCTTTAACATAAATTTTTCTAAAACTTATTTAAAGTAAATTTCTTTAATCTAAATTTTTTATAACAAACCCCTTTTATTAGTAGGAGTTTTAATAATCCCTCATTCAGAATTCCCATTTCTGACAGCCTTCTCTCCAATTCATATTTCCAAAAACCGAAATTAAACACTTGTATTAAAAAGGTTTGGTGCGTAATTCCAAATCACATCATACTAATCACAAAAGCCCAAATACCAATTGCCCGATTACAAAATCCCAAATTGGCGAAATAACAATCTAATCTTAAAATTCGCTTTGGGAGCACCACCTGCAGAACACTCGTGCAACTACTCTGATTGATTGTTCATTCTTTTCTTTCAACTTGTTTCAAAAAAAACTTAAACTGTTGACTATTATCTGTGACTAAAATATTCTGATAAAAATTTTTAAGATAACAATATGAAAATGCTCACTTTTTTGCGTGATACTGTTAATATATACTTGTATAAATACGTAAAACACTTCACATAAGTTTGAATTAAATTTTGGAAAAAATATTTTTTATAAAAATTTATTCTCTCGGTACGAAATATATATACACTAATGTTTGTATAAATATTTTTACCTTTTTGCTTTACCTTTCTTTATCAGGACTACCTGTGGAGATTTTTTATTTTGATTATTCAATTTTTTTTTTATGAATTATAATCATGACTAAGATTGATTTTTTCTAACGAAAATTGAATATAGAAGAAAAATTGTTTCTATATAAAAAATGTAGTAGAGTAGACTGTGTCAACTCTGGGATACCCGTACGACAGTAATATGGAAATTATATCATCCGGTTAATTACTTTTAGCAAAATTTAAAATACACAACTCCTTAGACTATAAGTTATGCACAAAAGAAAATATAAGTTGAAAGGCAGCTCTTCGAACCTCTTCCAAAACACCAACTATATTTTATTCAAACGTTGGTCATTAATGTTTATCGCTATTGACCAAATTTCAGACAACCAGCTTCATTAGGTATAGAGTAATGCTCATATAAATTCGATTTACTTTTCGATTCTGATCCGATTCATACCTTTGAGTCTTTATCTACCCTCCCATCCCTCTGCGTCACAAACGTAATGGGATATTCAGTATACTTTTTTGACTTAAAGTCTTACGGGTATAAAAATATATTTGACATATGAGTATTTAAGATATATATTTATATTGATATATGCAGTAGAATCAATATATATATAATAGAAAATAAATTATAGAATCTTTGTATAATATTTATGAGGATTAATGTTTATCCTACAGTTTTTTTTGACTTTAATAAAAATTTACATAACAGAATCTGTGGAGAAAAATATGTTTTCTTTCAAATTCAATCTTTATATTGATAAATTTAAGATGAGAATAAAATCAAAAAATAAAAATGAAAGTCAAAATATCTGCATGGAAATATTTCAGCATAAAGTTTTTAAAATATTATTAGAAATAGTTTAAGAAATTATTTTAAAAAAATACCTTTGAAATTGTTTTATATTAAATTAAATTGAAATAATTTTAATTTTTTATCTCAGATTGTTGCGTTTGATTGTTGGATCACTTAGAATTAAAATGATGGCTATACCCTAATACTAACTTTACTTTTTTCGAAAATTTTGACAGCTGAAGTATAATTACACTAGTTCTTTTTTCAAGTACTCAAAGTAACTGAATAAAGTGAAGTAATGATTTGATGAACTTTTATTTCGATACTTTATTATGACAGTTTCACAGTTTTGACAGTTTTGACAGTTTAACAATTTTTTAAAATATCAATGAAACGTTAATGATTTGTGTAATTAAAGTTTTTAAAATTTTTTGGAGTAAATTTAATCGAAGCCATTTAAAAAAAATCAATCAAATTTTTATATAAAGTACTAAAAGTTCGGATTTAATCACACTTTAAAACATTTTGTTTTTGATAGCTAACTGTTCAACTGTTAGGCTAATAAGCATTCTATACGGTGGGTACATGTTGGAACAGAGGAGATATATCATATTCCTATTATTAGTATTAATCTTAATAAATTTCATATACAATTTAAATGAGATGTTACAAGGTCTTATAACATGTCAAAATGTCTTAGATTTTCAATAGATATTTGATTTATAAGATATTTATATATCTGTGTGTTATATTATTAAATTAAATTGGTTGTGCCATTAATTTAAACACAATGGTGAATTAAATTTTTTTTATCCGTATGACTATATAGTCCAAGGGTATAATAAATTTGCCATTACGTTTGTGACGCAGAGAAGGAGGGGGAGTAGATATAGACTCAAGTGTATGGATCGGATCAGAATCGAAAAACAAATCGATTTAACTATGTATGTCCGTTTGTTCGTCTGTCATCACGATAACTCAAAAAGTAAAGGAGATAGGATTATGAAACTTTCACAAACTCATTTTTATGCAAAAACCGGAATCGCTATTTAAATCCAGCCATTTTGATCCATGGGTTCGAGTACCTGACCAAAAATTTGGTTGGTCTACTGCAAAGGGTTCGAGTAGCTGCCATACAACTCCTTCTTTTATATGAACATTACTCTACACCTAATAAAGCTGAATGTTTGAAATTTTGCCAAAAGTAATTAACCGGATGGTATAATGTATATGTTACGGTCATACGGGTATCCCAGAGTTGACACAGTCTACTCTACTACACTCTTCCTCGTTTTTTTTCACTTTTACCGGGAATTGAACTCATGTCTTTATAATAAAAGAATTGCACCCAAAAACTGGATATCTCTTTTTAGGACTTTTCTCATTTTTTTTTATTTTTAAATTTTAATTGCATTACCTAAGATTGGTTATCCATAATAGGTTGATCCTACTTCTGCTTCCTAGAACATGTACCTTATTTTGTATCAATATGAAATCTTTTTTAAATTCCTTGAAAAATCCTTTGCCTTGTAAAGTCTTCCAAGTCTCATTAGAGATTAAGACTTATTGGCAAGCTTGATGTCAAAAACGCCAACCGTATATTTCCAAATTTCAGATTACAATTCAAATTTCAGATTTAATTAATTTACAAATATTTTAAAATTATTCATAACACCTTAAAATTTGAAGATTTTAATTTAATTATGGAATAATAATTTTTCTTAAAAAACATAAATTTTATTATACTGTGTCCATAGAATTCACCCTTTTTCTGTTAAATATCAAAATCCTTCAAATACAACTATAAATATAATAATAAAATCATATTCACAACTATAAAATTTCAAAATTAAATCGCTATCTTTTTGAAAAATATATAAAAATTGAATGTAATAAAGATGTCATCTCATAACTTAATTCTTTTAAACCATTCCATATATCTAAAGATATATATTTTATTAAATTAGTTATATTCGAAAGAAAACTTTTATAATATTATGGTAGTTTTATTTTTAGGGACCTTAGATAAATACAATAAAATTTTATTATTCTATAAATAGTGATAAACGGTCATTGGTATCTTTGAAATACAACGAATTTAACATTACCATCACTAGAATAAAGAGTAAGATACATTAAGTTTTCATATATATTTGTAATATATCGGACTCATATATTGTATTCTAAAACAATAAATTTCAAATTCAATTTTATAGTATCTAATAGCAACAAGTGATGAAAAAAACCAAGGGTTTTTAAAAAAGCACATTTTCAAAATAATATAGTGTTTCATACTGATTATTTTATCGGAGTATAATGTTGAAGCTTCAATGTTAACGTTTTATTAAGGAAATATATACGTTGGTGACTAAGTTACTACTTACTTATAAAAATCGTAATTTTTTTAGTTTTTAAGTCCTAATAGCCCCTCTATGGGGAAGGTTGCCCAATTTTTCAAGGATCTAATCCTCACTACTCCCCTTCCCCCAACTTTTTTAGGTTCAAGAAATTAAATTGTGAATTCTACCAAAATTTGGAATTTTATTTTGAATTTTACTATATAAGCAAAAATTGTTAAAACTGACAGACACTTTCTTCAATTTAAAGAACCACTTTTGAATTTAAGAAAATCTTTTAACATATGTTAAAATATAATGTAGGACCTTAAAATTTTGTATATCAACAAAAAAAAATTTGAACAGGTATTCAAGTTACAGGTGTTTAAAAATAGCAAAATTTCAATTTTCGAGCTCTTATAGCTGCTAAACAGGGAACGTGACAAAAAAATTTTGTTAACCGACTCCTACTAATTTTTGAAGTTCTAACTTCTCCCAAAATTCCAAGACCCCAGCTGGAACCGTTTAGGAGATATGTGGGGCCAAAAATTTTGCAAAAATTGAGTTTTGCATAATGATAAATTTTAGTACCGTATGGCAACCCTGTACATTTAAGTGATATATTTTTGTAAAGCCTAAGAATGCAGCTCTCTTTTACCGTTTTTAGATTGAAAATACACCTAATAAAACTCTTGTTATAACAATTTGAATATAGAGCTTTTCCCAACTTTGGAGGGCTGCAGCTCCGTAACGGGTGGGGCTACAGAAAAAAATTCTTCTACGAAATAATTTTTTTTGTAATACCTACTCGTGGTTAAAATTTCTTTTCTCTCTTTCAAACGATGTAAAAGTTTTTGTAAACATACGGACAGACAGACAGACAGACAGACAGACAGACAGACGGACGGACAGAGTGAAACTATATAGGCACATTTTTACAAAATTTTTTGAAAATGTGCTAAAAATGGAAGAATATAAGATTTATATAAATAACAGAAGTAAACTAAACTTAACTATAATAAATAAATAAATTCAGAAAGATGTTAAATAATGGTCATAACAGAAATCAATACATGTTGATTTGACAATTTTTTCTATATATGATTCCTAATCTGATCAGTTTTTTTGCTAAGTATTTTAGTTTTATGTTTTATTAAAAAAAAACGAGGAAGATTATAGTTGTCCTTGTCAACTTTTAGATACTCGTGCATACCCATTTTGATGTATAAAATTATAAAAAAAATTAATTTATTAATTTCCTTATGCTATTGTATGAAAAAGAGCTTGGTCTATATTATGACACACCGTATGTAATTTTTTATCCTCCCAGTGTTAATAGTTTTCAAAACATTGATACCAAAAAAGTATGTATATGTATATGCATATATGCATGTCCTATTATATAACCATTTGTCCGATTATAAAGGAAAGCAATAGAGAACCTAGAAATTTTCTAAGAAATGAAATTTGTGTGAATTTAAAAACTTTAGCTCTTTTAGTTTTTTAGTTATTGTGCTGACACACGGACAGACGGGCGGACGTACAGACAGACATACTCTACGGAATCGATTTACTTTTCGATACTGATCCGATACATGTGTTTGACACTATAGCTTGCATGCCTAGATCGATGCGTTATAAACGGAGGACTAATTTTAATGTACCACATACCTTATTAGAATGCACGGGTATTTTAAGAAAAGTAATGTAATAGTGAAAAGATTATTCTTATTTTGAATCTCTAAGTTGTTACGAGTCATAGAATACGAATAAGAGCTGTTTGACTCAGAGAAACAATGTGCGCCCTATATATTTTACCACTAAAAGCTGGCTTTACTTTTAAAATTGCTGGCAGTTCTAATAAAAGAAATGTTCGAAAACCTTTGGATTCAACTGAGTTGTTTACCACAAACTATATGGTTTTGGAAGAAAAGTTCTAAAAATTTATCTAAAAATCTTTTACTTTCTTTTAATTGTAAGTCAATTTTAAAAATATAACTAATATTATAATCACTAACCATATTTAAAATCTTAAGTGTAACTTAGATTAGAATAGACTACTAATGCATTAGATGACATAATTTAATTGCTTTTTATACCTTACTCCTAAAATTGGTAGAAGGTAATATTGGTACAGTATTTGTAACCACCAAAAGGTACGGTATTTCTTACCAACAAAAGAAGTACATACCACGTTAGCTCGATTTTCCATAGCAGTACATCCCAAGGTAGGATGGAAAATGTTAAAATCGTACTTTAGGTTCAGATTCTGGAAGCTTCCGGTTGAGTCAAGGGCAAACGAGTATACCTTTGAAACCAATTAAGATAGAATCTTAAAATTTGGTACAATGCGTCTTTTCCTTTTTTCTTGGTGTTTATAAAATGTGGAATGAATTGGAGTGGTGATTAGGAAACCAATCACACAGACTTAAACTAAGCATATATTTGAAATTAATAACTTGAAATTTGCTACAACGGTGTTCTGTCCTGATTCCTTTATTTTTATGACATTTGAGGATTTAAGGAAGTGGTTAATGTACGTAAAGGGTTGGCATCTTGTAAAGGTTACATAACTCTAGAAAAAAACGCTCTTCATCTAAAACGTTTTTATACGTTCCGAAATGACTCTTTACCCATTTTAAGAACACCCCAAACATCCGGCCCAAAGCTTATAAGATTTGAATTTTTAAATATCAATATATAAATAGATTTCTCCAAAACCCACTTGTTCTGAAATATAAATTTACGTGGAAGTTAAATAGAGAACAGTTCCATCCGAATTCTTTTATATTGCATTCAATTTAATATTTATTAATATTCATTCAACTGAACATTCATATAAAATATATTAAATTCAAAAAATATGATAAAACGAGGAAGATTATAGTTGCCCTTGTCAACTTTTAGATACCCGTGCATACCCACTATGGTTTATAAAATAAACCGTAATTTACTTCTCTTATACATTTAACTCATTACCCCATAATTTTGACGTAAAAAAAAAAAAAAAAATTAACAAAAAAAAAAAAAAAGTCACAAAACAAAAAACAAAATTTTCATTCATTGTCCCATAACTTTAGCTTAAAAAAAAAAAAAAAAAATTAACAAAAAAAAAAAAAAAATCACAAAAAAAAAAAAAAAAGTTTTCATTCATTGTCCCATAACTTAAGCTTAAAAAAAAAAAAAAAAAAATAAAAAAAAAAAAAAACAACAAAGAAAAAAAAAATTGGCCCACCCTAAAAGTCCGATGGCCCGAGTGATGTCCAACTTTGCCAAGTAACTTGCCCTATTAATTTACCTGCCCAATTTTAATTTTAACCTTGTAGCTTTATTAGATTCACAGTTATTGAATCGAAAACTTTGTATGGCAGCCCTCCGAAAATGGGGCCCTAACATTTTGAAACTTCATATAAGTGCTCGATTCATTATATAACTAACCGTGTGTAGTTTTCAGCCTCGTAGTATAATTAGTTTTGAAGAAATTCATATTGGTGCAAAGAAGTTGTATGGCAGCCCCCCATAAATGGGGCCCTAACATTTTGAAACTTCATATAAGTGCTCGATTCATTATATAACTAACCGTGTGTAATTTTCATCCGCGTAGTATAATTAGTTTTGAAGAAATTCATATTGGTGCAAGGAAGTTGTATGGCAGCCCCCCGAAAATGGGGCCCTAACATTTTGAAACTTCATATAAGTGCCGGAGTCAATATAAAACTAACCGTGTGTAATTTTCATCCCCGTAGTATAAATAGTTTTGAAGAAATTCATATTGGTGCAAAAAAGTTGTATGGCAGCTCCCCGAAGCCTTGGTCCGATTTTAACCAAAAACAATAGGGAACCTAGAAATTGTCTAAAAATAACTTTGTGTGAATTTCAAGACTCTAGCCCTTTTAGTTTTTGAGTTATCGTGATGACACACGGACGGACGGACGGACGGACGGACGGACGGACGGACAGACACACATAGCTAGATCGACTAATTTTTCGATTCTGAGCCGATACGTACCCTTGACACTATATCTAGCTCGTCTAGATCGATGCGTTACAAACGGAGGAGCAAATCTAATATACCCGATGTTCATATATATATGCACGGGTATAAATATAAATTATTTAAAGGAAAGATAGAATTCTTGTATTTTTTTGAGTGCATTGAATTAAGAAAATACTACATGTGTTGACATTTTAGAATTCAATTCAGAAAATTAAATTCTGATCTATATTAGTATATAAATTTACTATTTAGTGAACTTAAGCAGAAGATAGTTTACGTTATATGGAATCAAATGACAGTGACAAATCATACGAGAATATTAATTAAAATTTTGCAGTCATAACTTCAGTTCATAAGTTCAAGTATTTTTCAATTAATATTTCTGAACATAAATTTTTTTAAATAAAAATCTTCTAATTGCACAATTTAGTAATATCATCAAAGTTTAATTTAATTGGATGATATATGTAATATTCTTTAATTCTTTAATAGATATTCCATGAATTTTAAATTGCTTTAGTAGATTTTCCTGAAATTTTTGATTTTCATAAGTATGAGGAAAAACTTGATTGATTGTAATTTGTAAATTAACTTTGTCAATTATTGATTTCCAATTCACTCCAATATGAGTCAAAAGTCCCATTTGACTTATGTCTTTATGTTAAAAACGGAAGTCCCCTTTTGTTTTTTGGTCTATTGCAATGCTTTTTTAAAAGAACTAAAGTAATTCAAAAGCCCCCTTGAAATAGAGAATAACTTTACAAACATGCAAAATTGTTGCACATTGTTGTTGCAAACTGAAACAAAATAGTTACAGATTGTAGATACATATTCTAAAATATTCTACAGATTGTAGATACATATTAGAAAAAAAAAAAAAAAAAAAAAAACTTTACATATTCTGGCAAACCCATGCTTTTCGTTCGAGTTATCTTGCAATATGAATTTCTTGGAAACTGATTATACTACGAGGATAAAAATTACACACTGTTAGTTATATAATGAATCGAGCACTTATATGAAGTTTCAAAATGTTACGGACCCGTTTTCGGGCAGCTGCCATACAAAGTAATCAATTCGATAACTGTGAATCTAATGAAGCTACGAGGTTAAAATCAAAACTGGGCAGATAAAGTAATAGGACAAGTTAGTTGGCAAAGTTGGACATCACTCGGACCAACTTTTAGGGTGGGCTATTTTTTTTTTTTTATGGGATAATAAGTTAATCAAAAATTATGGGATACCTAATAAGTTAAATATTTTTTAAACTATTTTGCTTTCTTATACTTTTTTTGTAATATTTATAATAGCATAGGGAAAATAAATAACGGTTAGTGGGTATGCACGGGTATCTAAAAGTTGACAAGAGTAACTATAATCTTCCTCGTTTACCTCCAGTTTTAATTGTTTATGTTTTTAGTTTTTGTTAAACATATTTAACTGCAACTAGTGTTTATATATATATATATATATCTATATATAATTTAATATATATACTTTTTATACTATTTATATAATATGTATATAGATATATATATATATATAAATAGTATAAAGAGTACAAATTAATTCGAATTGAAAATATATTACTAAACATTTTACTTAATATTGTACTTTGTAATCTAATTGACATTCAGAAATCAGATTTATGAACTGGACACATAATAACTATAAACAAGGTTTATAATCTTTTAAATAAAAAAAGTTTTTAAAATTTAAGTAAAAAGAGATATTCTTCACCATTTAAAAATCTTTTTGAACGTTGAGGAAAATATCCTTCCAATTAAATTTGAATTTTTTTACTACATTTTTTAATTCAAATAACAATTAAGTTTAACCCTTTATTTAAAAAAAAAAAAAAACCTTTCTTAAGTCCTTTTTTTGTGATTAAGGATAATATAGCAATTAAAAAAATATAAGAAAGGATCCCCATTTAACAAATGTCACATCAAAGATTTTTATTTTGATATTTTTTTACTGGGTGATCCTTTTTTATTTAGAATTTTATTTAACTACTAGTTGGAACTTTATAGTGGTTTAACAGTTAAAACCTTCATTTCATTTTATTCTTATTATATAGTAAACAATCTTAAGATACTTTTTCGTTTTTATGTAAATATAAAATGGAATTTTTTTTTTAAATGGAAAAGACTTTATTTGTTTTTGTTTTGTTTCTGTTGTCCTTTGAATATTTTAATATAAATGGATTAGTTTTATTCAAATTTGTATATGGATGGTTTATTTTTCTATCTAGACAAAATTCTAGACTCAATCAGAGTCAGACAAATAAAATAAAATATGGTAAATAAATTTAATAAAAACTAAGTAACTTTAAATATTTAAGTATGATTAGATTATTAAATGGGATCATATGCATGTATGAATTCAGTTTTTTGCATATAAAAATGTAATATTTTTTCAACTAGTTATTGGAATCCTGAAAAATAAAATTTAAGTTAATACTAAATAAAGTTTTGTATGTTAAACTTTGTTAGAAGTTTAAGAAACTTTTATTTTTTGATTGAATTCTGAAAATTTTATTCATAGCATTTTCAAAATTAAAAAGTTTAAAATTTTTTTTTTGTAAAAATACAAGAAAACTTTTCATAGCAGATAAAACGAGTGATGAAAAATACCAAGGGTTTTTAACAAAGCGGATTTTCAAAACTATACATAATGTTGTATACTGGGTAAAAAAGTATATTTATGCACATCATCAATTTGTTATTAATTATGAATAATAAGGAAATCCATACTTAGAATTTAATCCCAATGTACTCAAAAAAAAACTGTTAACTTGTGTCGAAACATGTCGGTGGAGCTTCAAAATTAACGTTTAACCTGAAATATTAAGAAAATCCTTGCAACCCCTAAACGGCAACCATCATACAAAAATTTTCTGAAATGTGTCATACTAATTTCACATTATCTAAGTTCTAAATTTAACTGTTCAGAGGATATGAGGGGCCAAAAACTTTACCAAAATTGAGTTTTGCATAACGGTAAATTAGAGTACCGTGTGACAACCGTATATATTTGTTTTACATATATTTATAAAGCTTAAAAAAACAATTTCTTACTGTGTTTAGATTGCAAAAATATACAATACAAAACTCTTGTTATAAAGTTTGCATATTGTTCTTTTCCGGATTTTGGGCGGCTGTAGTTCCGTAATCGGTGGAGCTATAAAGTTTTGTGTAAAAGTTTTGTCAAAAACACGTACCGAAGGACGGGCACATTGAAACGATTTGGTAACATTTTTCCAAACATTTTTTAGAAAACACTCTAAGTTGGATGTTTAGTATTTCTTGTCCATTTTGGGTAAATATACTTTTTAAAATTCCAATATAAGAGTGTACAATAGACTGAGTCTACCGGATACCCGCATGAACCAAATATAAACATCATATCATCCGGCTTAATACTTTAAGCTTCTCAACTTAATATAGACTTTGAGTTATGTATTTGAGAAAATATAATTTGTATGGCAGTTATTCGAACCTCTTGACCAACCATATTTGCAAAGCAGACTTTGGCCATCAAACGTAAGATATGCGTTAAATATTAAGTTATGCCAATATTAAAAAAAAGAAGTTGTATGATACCTTTTCGAACCCACTATTACTAGATTAATCAAATATGTTTTAGCGATTTGTTTTACTTTTGTCAAAATTTCAGCCACACTTTCCCGCCTCTTCTAATTTTCTAATTTTCTTAAACTTTAAAGTAAAAATAATTCCACTGCATCCTTGTGTAGCCATACCTTTTATTTTAAATGAAGTTTTGAATGATCCCAAACTTCTTATAAATTTAAATATAAAACGGCAAAGATAACCCAAAGAATAGTTAGGAGATATCCTAATTTTAAAACACATAAGCAATTTAGTCTAAAGCTTAAAGGACCAAATGGATCCATGAAGAATCAGGATAAACATACAAAAAATATAACTTATTATTCAGGATCAGATGTTTAATAAAATATATGACCATTACTTTAACAGAATTTATTCAAAATTTAATATAACTTTAATATTTTTCATATTTTATAAGTAAAAATTTCTCCTTCAAAATATAAAAAACGGTCCAAAATAAAAAATCTCATTCAAAATCTGTTTAGGAAAGTATAAATATTTTAATATAAGATAATATAATAAAAGAATATTATCATGTGGATTATGTTAAGAATATTGTTCATAATATCACTTATATCATTGTCCGTTTCCAACATATTACAAAAAAAAAAAACAGAACATTACTGTAAAACCAAGAAAATACTGAAACGTATATCATTCCATTCCAAAGTTCTTATGATAAAAATTAAAGCCAAAGTTATTATTAAAAATGCAACATTATTACATTTGTGAAGTATTTTTTATTCTTTCCTTTCTTTCTTTCATTGTCCTTGCTAAATATTTTTTGAATAGTTTAGTTGCTCCTAGGTACTCTGTTAAAATAAATACAGTAATCTGCAAAATTATACAGTCACTTTGGTTTCTCCAAAAAAATTAGTCAAAATAATATAAAAGAGCTTCCATTCCATGGAAGTAAATACAAATCACACAGACGTTCTTGTAGACTTTAATATACTAACAAGAATAAATTTTTATCACTTCTTCATTCTCTCGAGAAACATTGAATTGACATTTTACTTAGCCATGTGACTAAGTACCAGATATTTCTAGATAGTTCTTTCTAACTCTAAAGGGACTAATGACCCACTCATAAAGGGACTTATGTCCCACGGAGTTCTGACCCTGCCCCCTTTCTATGATATTTTTGACCTGTAATTCTCTTGTTTCTTTGACGAATTCATCTAATACTTTTTTTTTAAAAGTGAACTATCGGACCGTCTAAGTGTTCAGCCGCTCCAAACTCTTTTTTTCTTTCTTTATTGTTATTAATTTACTTTTTGTGTTACTTGCCAAACCTCAGTTTTTTTGAATTCTCAACTAGGCTTTATTTGACTCTTAACATCCTACGGTATACTGACTGCCAGATCTAAGTTCCATGAAACAGTAACGATTTGTGTTGAATATTCTGAGTATTATTTATATATAACATTTTTTCTAAACTTTTTTTTTATAACTTTTTCCTATTTAATTCTCTACATTATCTTAAGGTTCCTTAGTTCTAATAGTTTAAGCTTTGTAAATCCACTTTCTTTGTTATATAAATCACCTATTTTGACTTCATACGCTTAATCTTTTAGCTTTATCTTTATTCAGAAAATTTATTCAAAAGCCCTTTCATAGGGGCTATAAAAAAGCAGACGATGGGACGTATCTAGAATTAAATCCCAGTGCTTTTACCTTTTCTTCTGTACATAAAGAAAAGGTTATAAGTGTTTCCATTTTATCAGAACAGCGTGTATCTATGCGAAAATTTTTTTTGTATGTTCGGGGGAGGTGTGTGTCTGTAAGCACTCCAAATCGGGTAAATTTCAGCCGATTGCCGAAACAACCAATTTAGTATGAATGTTTTCTTCGTCAATAGTAAGGTTAAGTTCGTAGATGGGCCAAATTGGTCCATGGGATCGGAATTCTCCTATACACAAAAACACCAAACTTTTCGATTAATTTCGAATTCAAACCGTCGAAATTAGTTCAAATTTTGTATCCACCAATAGTCTATGGTGGGTATCCTGGGGTCTTGAGATTCTAGGAGTTTTAACAATGCCAAGTTATAATAATTCATTGAACTTAACATTGAATGTTGTTTTTATCAAAAGATATAAAGATTTCGCAGATGGACTAAATTCGACCACGGGATTGGGGGGCCTGTCATATAAAATAACTGAAATATACATGAAATATCAACAGACTTTACAAATTCTACAATAAACAAACACATTATGTAAGAAGAAAATCTTATACAATAAATCTTGGAATTAATACTTTTGTGCTTTCGTAGATCATGGTAAAGTTTTTGAGTAACATATATGCTCAATTTCTATTTCTATATATTTTGATTCCACAATTTTGTAAATCAGTTTACTTACGTATACAAGTAGGACAAATATGAAATTTTGTTTCCTGTTGCAAACATATTTACAATACACTATACAATAAAGATTATGAGATATTAAAACCTGACTAGTGACTACTAAAATTGTTGTTGTTGTTGTATCAGGTTTGTATTTGGTATGTTGTTTGTTCATTCAACTAAAAATAAAATGTAGTATAGTTTTTCAAAACTTTTTTTTACTTGTTTATTTTTTATTTTTGTTTTTCTTTTATGTTCACTCATAATCAGGATAATATTAAGAGATAATAAAAAGGACATGAGAAAATGTATGAATGAGATTAATATTTGTTTTTTTTCTGTATATATACAAAAAAAATAAATGAAATATTAAAATTTTAATATGTGAAAAAGGCGGTAAATTGTTGTTTGTTTTTTTCTATTCTTGGACTAATAAATGTTATGAGTAGCCATACATACAATTAAATTTTTAATCATTTTAAAAACAAAAAATTTGTTCATTTTATGAAGACATTTTTAATATTAAAACCTTACTTTAAAGAAAACGAGGAAGAGTGTAGTAGAGTAGACTGTGTCAACTGAAGGATACCCGTATAACCATAATATAGACATTATATAATCCAGTTAATTACTTTTGGCAACATTTTAAATACACAACCTGTTAAACTTTCAGCAGATCTTCGACCTCTTCCACTACACCGATTATTATTTATTCAGACATTTGTCTTAAGTCAAAACTTCTATTGACGAGTTTTCAGACATCCAGCTTTACTATGTATAGAATGCTCCTTTATTTTTTAAGTTATCATGCGGACAGATGGACAGATAGACAGAGGGACGGACATACAAAGCTCGATCCCTTTTTCGATTTCGAACCGTTTCATACCTTTGAGTCTATATCTACTCCCACCTTCTTCTTTGCATTAGAAATGATAGTATGAACTTATAAACCGTAAGTACATCTGATAATCACATCATCCGGATTCAGCAATCGCATTAACTAGTGAAATATATAACAGTTAAGTGAAAACTATATCCCCAAACTTGTTTTTATTAAATGTTAAAGCATGTCTCTTGTTTTCTTACTTACATTCTCTTTTGAACTTTTTACTATAATTACTACAATCATATTTTCTAAGGGGAAATATTGTCTGTTTTAAGTATGAAATATTTCAAAATTAAAACAGACCAACAACACAAATTCTTCTACAAAGTAGAGTAGCAGTCTTGTCTACCTTTAACAACCAAACTTTGTAGAATTTGTTTTTTAAATGAGACGACCACGACTTTACCAACATCGTAAGGCGGTCACTGAACCGTGATTTTGTGTGATGGATATCGGTTTTTAATAGGATCCTGAATTATGTTTTGAGACATGAATTTTTGAAAAATTGAGAATGCAACTGTTTTAAATTTTTAATTATCGTATCAATCGACATTGGAAGGAAAGGGTGCAATAGACATCGAACTGTGAGTTTGCATTAGACAACGGACTGTGAGGCTGCATTAGAAATTGGACGGAGATGCTAGAATTTAATTACTTATATCTAGATAAGCTAACTTTCGATTCTAATCCGATCAACTCGATAATATACCTATCACATCCCCTTTACAGCCTTTCAAACGGGATGAGAAATTGAACATACCCTTACAAATAGGTTCTTCCGAATATTAAACCCAACATTTTTTAATAATGATTTGACATTTAAAAGGAAATTGTTGGGAAAAAATATTATAAATATCTTAATTTACTTATATTTTATTGATATACTTCGCAAAATTTCAATATTTTGTAAAAAAAAATTTAAAAAAAACTGCTAAATAGGATTTATTCTAAAAAAAAAAACACTCCTAAGCACTTCATTCAATTTAAATCAATAAACAGTGTATAGATCCTGTAAAAAAAAAAAGATCTGAACTTAATGAAAATCAATCGTGTAGAAATGATTAAATTGTGCTGTTGTATAGTATTCTTTTAACAATATTATAAATGAAGGAAGGAACGAGATGTTATGATATTGAAATTTTTTATTTATCGCATTTATTATAGAATCGATTAATATAATTGAGTACACATAACAAGGTTCATTGGTTTCTTTTTAAATTGATTTTTTATTTTGGTTTTGTTGGTTTTTTTTTGTTGTTGTATTAAATAATATTGAACAGCTCTCTCATATTTTGATGTGGCACTTATAATTTGATTGAGAAAATTTTTGAAATGATTCATTCAAATTAATAATACAAACTCTTTATGTCGTGTAAATGGTTTTTTCTAATCATTTAAAAACAGTTTTCTGCAAGGTATTTCGGAAGTTTTTTTTTTGCGAGAGAAGTGGGAAGCTTTGAAAGCCACCTATAGAAGTGTGCATATACAAACCTTCTTAAACCAAACTTAAGAGTGAGACCTATGATAAAAGGGTTCAGTTTGGTTTTGTAGAATAGGAATATGAAAGGGCTTTTGGAAATTTAGGATATTTAGACGAAAGATGTTGATGCCTTCTTAAATTAATTTATGCCATACACATATGCATAACCAGCTTGAGGAAACACATTTGATGGAATATGGTACCAAATCAGCGTTGAGCACATGATAAACGACGATTCCATTAGTTATGTTGCGCCACTTTGCAAATTCAACTATGTCTGGATGAGCATCTTTTGTCCTCCTCGTTTTCCTTTGGAAGACTTTGAGTGGAAGCATTAATGGTTTAATTTCTTTAGAACAGATATTAGTAATTCCAATGGTTCCAAAATATGGGAACTTCAAATTTTTTTCATAAAAATACATGTCACTCGTACATGTTACAAAATACATGTCCATTGTGCGCGTTGAAACAAAATTTATGAAGAATATTAATATCTAATACTTTATTAATATTAATACTTCATATAGTTGGTTGAAGACCAACACTAGGCAGATGAACCCAATGCAGATCCAATTACAATTTTCAATCCAATGCAATTCCAATCATTCTCATAAAAAAAAAACACCCTACTCATGTTAAAGCAGTATACCAGAACTGTAACCGCGGCTGTAACGAACCCAATTCTCGAACATTCCTTCAATTTACCGGTTTTATTACTATAACCCACACTGTATAATATAGATAAATGGATTACGTACATTTAAAAAATTCGACTAATAAACGTTTGGAGTACATATTAGTGGAAAAAATGTTGCAGACACCTATAAATAAAAATATAATAAAAGATGTTACTGAAGGTATTTTCCAAATCAATGTAAGTTATATGAATATGATATTAAATTAAATATTCAAATCTGATTAATTCAACATAATGACAGTTCGATAATGATTAATTCAATTAATTTCTGTAAATGATAGATTGATGGAGTTTATTTGATTGTAATGGGAAATCACTCATTTCATATTAATAATAAAGCAAAACTTTAAATTATGACAACAGAATAGGGGGATTACAAAAACCCGATAAAATTTATTTTTTTATTTAAATCTTGCACAGTTTAAAAATAAACATAATTTCAAATTACAAAACAAATTAATAAAGTGTAATTGAACGTTTTTGAAACTTGTTAGAATTGACTCCAAGAATTGTGGCACACCTTAAACAATTTTATAAACATCTTATATTAAAACCTGAACATCAAGGAAGGGATGAAAAAAGAACTTCTTAGCAAATGATAACAAAGTTCATATTAAATAACTCTTATTAAAACTTAGTTACAATAGTCGATAATGGACAACCGAATCTGAAAATCGACAAGAAGATCATTAAGACCTTAGCAACGCAGAAAACCGGCAGGCGATTTTAACGTCCGTCCATTTATCGCATTTCTCTATGACCACACGTTTTAAAATAGATATTTTTGAAATAAAAAAATTGATTAAAAGAATCGCCCACCCGCATTAGCGTCGCCTAGGCTTAATTAGAGACAAATGTCAACTATCAACAGTGACAATTAATTCAATGTCTTAATAAATGAAGTCATATGTCAAGTATCAAACTTCAAGATTTTTAAATTAACATTATTAAATTCCACAATAAAATAAATTATTTAAATTATTGACCTTCTCAGGTAAATTAGTAAAAGTATGTTCTAATTAAATTGTTTTGAATTATTATATATATATGTGTATATATAAATAATACATATCATATAAAATTATTTTCCTTAATAAAAATGTCCTTCAAAAAGATTTTTATTCAATGGATACGAATAATTATAAGAAAAAAATCCATTTATTATAAATACCTTTTGAAAAACATATACGATTAAGATTAATTACTTAAACCCTTGAAACAAATATATATATATATATAATATAAATAATTATATGTAAGGTTATGTATTCATTTATATATATATAATATGTATTGAATTGTATTGAAAATAAAAGAAATAAAAATTTAATACATATGCCATTGTAAAAGTAAACAAAGAAAAGGATACGGAAATGGAAATAATAAAATTTAAATAAGCAAAAGTTTATTTTATTTCTTATAATTTATAATTTTGTAATTTATTTTAAAATATAGTTAAAAAATTTAAAAATTCATATATTTATTATTTATTGTGACTGTGAGTTGTGAAAGTGAACTGAATTTTATTTGCGTAAGTATTTTTATTTTAAATTCTACAATATTTAAACTTTTTTACAAAAAGTTATTGTTTAGTTTATGTATCTTTGTATAGAGTGTCTGGAGCTCAAAGGGCTTCACAGACATCAAGCTAAAAAGTAAGGTATTCAACACGGATGAACAACAAAATACAAAATAAGAGCTAACTGTTTAAAATTTATGTAATTTAATGTAATTTTTTATTGGTTTGAAGGGCAAATTGAAATTCATAATCATTTAAACCTTGTTACACAAGTAGAGGGCAATATAAACCATCATGTTGCAATTTTTTCGTCTGAACCTCCTCCATTACCTGTACGCCATTAGCGTCAGATTTTGAGCTTCAGACTTATGAAACTCTAAACTCCTTAGCAACAACTGAACTTTCAAGCGACTATAACTGTTCTCTGTGTTAACGGTGACTCCTTGTTCTGGAGGGCCTGTGACTAACTAACCTTGAACTCTTAAGTTAGTTTTGAGCTTCATTTTATTTTTTTATTTTATTGCTTTTCCATTCCTACAGAATGAAGTATAGGACAAGAATATTTAGACTAGACTGCAGTTTCTTTAATCGTTATATTCACCAAGCCGTTGATTGCTAGACCTTAGCTATTGTATAAGATTATGAATGCACAAATGTTAGTTTTGTCCGCCATCTATTATCTTACACAAGGGTTATTTATATATTTGTATATATTTGTATTGAATCTTATTTTTATATTACGATATAATTATACAATTTTACGTTATTTTTTTATTATACATGATCTGACCGGATTTTGAACCCGAGATCTTCCACATGAAAGGTGGCGTCTTCACCACTACGCCATTAGTCAAATTTTCAGCTTCATAACATAATATTAATATTTTCAGTTTTAAAAAATTCATAAACAAATTTTAAGGTACATTGTTTATAATATATATATGCCATAGGTCTTTACTAATTCAATTTGTCTTCCAGTTCAAATCCTCCCGGTTAATTACAAAACACTAATCATGTGTTCAGTTTATTTAACGATTTATTCGAAGCAAAGTCTCCATAATAGTGTAAATTATATTTTTTTACCCATTTATTTGTAGTACCATACTATAGTAAATTTTGCCTTAGTCCTTTGCCTATTTGGCATTTTTGGCATTTGGACTTCTTGGTAAACTATTATAATATGCATTCTATTTTTTTATGAGATATCATCCGACTAGGGTTTGAACCCGAGAAGATTCGATTGAAAAACCGCTCCTTTAACCACTGAGCTATCGATCAGATATAACTCTTAAGGCTAGATCCATCCTTTCACTACATTTTAACTTGCAACGAAGAAATATTTAATTGCATTCCATGTATCATATGCTACATTTTATAAATATATTATAATTCCATATTATATATTTCAAATTTAATTTAAAAATAAAACCATATTATCATCATAATATAAATCATATTATACTACCTTTTATATTTTTTGCATTCTATTTTGAAAGAAAGAGCATGAAATACTGAGATAAATATTTTATTTTTAATTTTTTATATTATTTGAAACTAAATTTTTTAGTGTAAATTATAAAAAAGTCGTAAAATACTTTAAAGAAACATGTGATCTTTTTAGAAATTAAAGTTATATTACTGTGAAATGAAAAAAATATAAATTTTAAATATTTTTTTTTTTTTTTTTTTTTTTTTTTTTTTTATTTATTGTATAGAGATAGACAGTTACAAAAAAACTGGTATAAATCTCACTTATAACTAGCTTATATCTAATAAAATACAATTCAATCTTATTAAACAATTTAAATATTATTAGTTTAATTATTTATTTTTATTATTTTTTTTTTTTTTTAGTTATTATTTTTTGGCAATACAGCTTTCAATCTTTTATTGAATAATCTTAAATTAGAAGCATATTTTATATTGTTAGGAAGGCTATTGAAAATTTTTATACCATTAAACATAACGTCTCTTTTACCTCTTTCGGTTCTGGGTGCTGCTAGTCGGTAATTTTGTGCATTTCTTGTGTTGTAATTATGAACTGAAGCATTTGTTTGTAGTTTTAGGTTGCTTTTCATTAGGTTATTTGATAATTTGTAAATTAACTTACAGTTTTCTAAAAATATTGTTTGTTCAACAGAAGGCAAGTTACAAGTATAATACAATTGAGTAGTCGGATAATCATATGGTAATCTGTATAAAATTTTTATAGCTCTGTTGATAAGGATGCTTATTGAATTGGTAATGTATTTGCAACCCTGGCTCCAAACTGGAATTAAGTACCGTATTTTAGACTGAATGTGAGAATAAAAGACTAATTTTGCAACTTGTTCGCTTAATTTAGGACATCTTCCAATGGCACCTACTATTGACATTATTGTTTTTTTTAATTTTTCAATGTGTATTTTCCAAGATAGGTCTTCATCAATAACTAATCCTAAATATTTAGAAGATTTAACTCTTTTTATTTGTTGTTGATTAATAGAAATTGATAGGTTAATGTTTTCTTTATTTTTTTGCTTAAAAATTATGAGATCAGTTTTAGTTACGTTAATCGTTAGTCTCTTTTGGTCTAGCCACTCACTAACTTTATTTAAATCCAAATTAATATATTCTTCTAGTAGATTACTGCTTTTGCCTTTATATAAAATTATGGTATCATCCGCAAACATTGAATAATGTCCACTTAGCCCAATTTTGTTAAAGCTATTCACATAAGCTAAATAAAGAATAGGACCAAGAACTGTGCCTTGAGGAACTCCAACTTCAAGATTTGCTTCTTCACTAATAAGTTCGTTTATTTTAGTTTTGATTTTACGAAATTTTAAGTAGGAATGGAATAGATTGGCTGCAACTCCTCGAATACCCATTTTATCAAGACTATTTAGGAGTATATCATGATTTACCGTATCGAAAGCTTTTTTTAAGTCTAATAGAATAGCTACTGCATAATTATTTTTGTCCAATGCTGTATTAATGAAGTTCACAACTTCGAGTGCTGCTGATTCAGTACTGCTTCCATTTAAAAAACCAAATTGGTGGTCATCAATTAGTTTTGAATTAGTAAAAAACGTAATTAAACGACGTTTAATAACTTTTTCAATAATTTTTGATAGACAGTTTGTTAAGGTTATCGGTCTATAATTATTACAGTCCATTTTATCCCCTGATTTAAAAATTGGAGTGATAGTACATTCTTTAGCCATATCAGGAAAAACACCAGTAGATAAAACTTCATTTATTATATTAACTAGTTTGTTTGATATTATTTGCTCAACTGATTTAATGTGTTTTATTGAAATACCATCAGGCCCAGGAGATGAATTAGTTTTAAAAGAGTTTATGATATGATTTAATTCACTATTGTCTGTTGGAATCAAATATATTGAGTTCTGATTTATGCAATGCTGTGTACTTATTTCATTAACTGTTTGGTTGGTGAAGTTTTTATCTAATGTGCTTCCAATGGTAGCAAAATGATTGTTGAGAATGTTTGCTGCCTCTAGCTCAGATGTAGAGATTTCACCATTATTCTTATTTAAGCGAATTGTTGAATTTTCTTTTGAGCTATTTTGATTTAAATGCTTATTGATGACTTTCCACATCTGTTGAGGGTTGGTACTTTCACTCATTTGGTTGTTAAAGTAATCTTCTTTTGCTTTTTTTATTAATTTTTGAACATAATTTTTGATTCTTCTATACCTATCTTGTAGTTCAGAGTTGTCTTTGTTTTTGCGAAGTTTAGAGTATAGTTTATTTCTCTTTTTGATTACGCTAAGTATAAATGGTGTAACCCAGAGGTTTTGATTTCTTCTTCTAACTATTCTTAATGATGATGCCAGAGCTTTACTTTCTTTTAAACACTCCGTGAGCTTGTCGTATGAATTACACATATAATTTAAAAATTTAAAATTCGAAAACACATGCTAGTTGTATTTTTAATACATCACAACTTCATATTAAGATTAGGATATGATGGGTAATTTTATTTAGAAGAAACAACTCCGTAAATCATAAACCTCAATGAAATCAATCTCTCTATGATATGAAATACCTTCCACCAACAAATTATGAAATATTTCCTTGACCAGCATATGAAATAACTCCCGATTAAAAAATTGAAATAACTCAACCTTACATGTATAGCGTTTACATTTCAATAAAACCTTTTTCAATATTAAACTTAACCTTTTCCAAATCAAACAAAACCTTTTCAATTTCAATAACATATTTTTAAATTTAAAAAAAAATATCTATTTAATTTTCAATTTGTCTTCCAGTTTCCATAGCAACTATAAAATGAAAAATTAAAAAAAAATACAATAAATTAAGTAATGTAAAAATGATTATTTCCAGTCGCGACTCGTGAACTAAGCAAGTGAAACGACCCTCTCTTTGGCCTTTTGATTAGTGAAATGGCAAACCGAACACTATTGCCCACAGTTGTCATAACCAGATTCATAAAATATACATTGCAATCAGCAGGCGTTATTTTTGCTGCCAACTTTTCTGCTTTATTATTACATAAAAGGCTCTTTACATTCGTCTTGAGTTTTTAAAAGAGATTTTCTATGAATTAACATCAGAGACGCTTGCGGCAAAAATTAAAAAAAAAAAGGTTGTTGTAGGACTTTAACCTTCGGTACTGTACAATAGTGCTATCGAAACTTACAAATTTTTAATTGAAATTGAAACGGTTTTTGTTAGGTGCAAAAAAGTTGTCCTTGATTTTGAAAGAGGTTTGTAGATTTTGAAAAAGCTTTTATTGAAGAGTGAGTCAAGTAAATAATTACTATTTTTGATTAGAAGTTCTAGAGTTTAATACAAAATCAGGAAATCTCGAAGTTCTAAAAATCTACTCTAGAATCTGCTTTTCCCCCCAATTATTTATTAGAGACTAAAAATGTCTAACTAATATAAAAAGAGAATTTTCTTCATTTGAATCCAAACTAAAATTTTTCGAAACTTTTGTATTCAAAAAGAGCATTTTTATAAAAAAATCTGGAAATACCTGGAAAAAAGTTATAAATTAACTCCCAATTGTACCTGACAAAAAAGTTGAGAGTTATTTCACCAATATTATTGGAAATTATTTCGTGCAGCCATAATGTCGTATGCTACTTAACATTTAAATGTGTATTTAAGATTAAAACAAAAGAATAAACCAACTCTTCATATCCATATCCATTTTTGTTTTCTTTTTTTTTTAAACGTTTGTCCTTCAGATAATGTCAAGTGAAAACAATACATTTACATAAAAATGTCCTACGGTATTTCTTTTAGTTATTTCTTCATTTTGGATTTTCTAAATAAATGAACAACAGTTTTTTTGTACCATCATATAGTTTACCATTTCAAGGACCAATGTCCTTTTTTTTAATTCTGGTCATTATTTTTTTAACTAATATTAGTTAAAATACGTCGTAATACCATAATGATGTTATTATACAAAATTGTTCTTTTCTTTTTAATGATTCTACTGTCAAAATAAGTCTTGGGGTACTTTGGATTCTAAAGACTCTGAGCAGATGAATAATTTTGCTCTCTTTACTGATTTTTGGTTGTAATGCAACAAAGTTATTAAGGAATAAAACCGTCCAAACCAATTATGTGTTCTTTCAATTTTTTAAAGAGGGTTAGATAATTGCTGTTCTTCGACTGATTTAGGTAGTTCTGGACTTTAATTAATTAAAACCACCGCCTTGTTAAAACTACATTTAGAATGGACCTTAAATGCAAATGTATCTTTTGGTTTTTAGAAGTGAGATTCTTCTTCTTCTATGGCGCTAAAGTCCGCTGTCGAACCTTGGCTTCCTTGATAAAGTTGTTTATGGTGAAAAACTTTGAGTGATGTCATGAAGATAGATGTTAATTTGTTTTTTTAAAACTTTTTACATATATGATACTTAAAAAATCACCTTGTACAAAATTCCATAATCGCGATGTCCTCATATAACAAACGATGATTCGATAAACCTTGTTTCATCATCTTATTAATTCAAGTAATAGGTGTAGGGATAAGCATATGTCTTACATCGGTTGCTCTTGAACGCTACACTTTAGTTACATTGGAAATTTTTTAAGTTTAAGTAAACCTATAGATCAAAAATAGTTTTTTTTTATTATCTTTAGGAGGGGCGAAATAAAGTAGAAGCGGCTTTATTACCAAAAACAATGGAAATAAAGTCAAATTAGTAAATCTTATTTCCAAAAAAAATTTTCAAAAAATAAAATGTATGACATAAATTCGAGGATACGGAGCTTATAACGGTTTTCAAAATGTCGACTTCCAAAATATTGACTCCCAACATGTTGACTTCCAAAATTTTTACTCCAAAATGTCGATTTGTTAATTTTATGTGGTTTTAATAATCTGTATATTTCCTCTATTTCAAATATCTATTAGCTTTTAAATTCCTCCTAATTCAGAATCTCACAGGAAGGGTAACTAAAGCCGAAAGAAATAAAGTCGAAGCGGCTTTATTTATTTTTTTTTTGCATTCGAATTTATTTTTTGAAATTTTTTTTGGAAATAAGATAAAATTGATATTTCGACTATATTTCCATTGCTTTTGACTTTATTTCACCCCACCCCATATCTCTTTGCCTCCAGCTAAATATTAAATGGAAAATTTCAAATAGATACATATATACTATATTCCCCATTCTAATAAATCGCATATATATTTCTTACTTGATTAGTTTTTATAAGTTGTACATTTTGTTAATAAAGATTTTCTTAATGAATGGATGTCCTCAAAAATTAGTTTTTTTTCATTTCAAGGACTTGGACTCATTAAGAAAAACCAAAAAAAAATAAAAATTAATTTTTTTTGTAAAAAATTCAAAAAAAAAATTTTCTAAGAAAATAATGATAGGATTTTATAGGAACAAAATTATTAGTAAATCGTGATAAAACAAAAATAAATACATAAGTTTCGAAACTATTGGAAAAGGCTTCTTTCTATTCTTATCTTAATTTGGCAAGAAGAATTTGTTTGTGTGTGGAGAGAGCTATTGATGGTGGCTAAGCCCACACTATATATAAGGACTCTTAGTCTTTTCAACAATTCTTCCTCTTAAAATATAAGTTACTAAATTTCTATTGTTTGAAAGTATAAGAGTAGGACTTTAACTCAGATACACTTTAAAAAGAGACCCATTGTCGCATCCTATTCAACAATGTCTTCCATTGAATTTGAACTTGAAATATATAATATAACTTTCATCTTTCTTTTTTAATTTGAAAAAAAAAATAAAACTAATAAAATTTAAGAATTTTATATTCTTTTATATTTACAAGGAAAAGTTTCCTTCAATAAAAGTACTTATAAAAGTAATAAAATTTATTTTTAAAGGTAACTTTATTTCGACCTTCCCCCAAATTAGATTATAGTATATTTTTAGTTTATATAATCAACTAGTATTTTAACTGCTTTGTGCTATTGATATAAAAAAATTTAAGTATTGCGAATAAATTTCAAGGACATGTACAGTCTTTTTTAAGGACACATGTCACATGTGTAAGTTTAAAATACAGTATCCATTTTTTTTAAATTTTTATCTAAAAAATTTTAAAAGGATTTAAAATAAACATTTGAGTTAGAAAAATTAGCAAATTAAAGAAATGAGTTAAAATATTAAGTTTTAGGCAATATAGAGAAGTTCTTCAATAAGACCCAATTTTATTAGATTGAAAACAAATGCACTAGAGTAACTGGATAAAAAATATTTATTACCCAAATACAAAAAATCCACTTATAATGTGTTACTTACTAATGAAACTCATTCTTAGAATATAAGGCCAATGCAATCTACGAACTTGTTAAAATGTATCGAAATATAATGTTATGGCTTCAATGTTAACGTTTAACTTTGGAAATATATACACAGGAACTAAAGTTACTGGTTTTCAAAATTTGAAAATTTTTAAGTTTTAATAGCCTTCGAATGACGAATAGGCAAGGCTTCGAAATTTTTTTTGACCAAACTTATGCTTCTCAAGGATCTAATTAGCCTTCGCATCTAAACTTTTCAGATTCAAGGAATTAAATTGTGAATTGGACCAAAATCTGATTAAAAGTTAAGAAACACTTTCTTGGAACTCACTTTCAAATTTAGTAAAACCTTAGAATACAGAATTTTTGTACTTTACTTCGAAAAAATTTGGACTGGTATTCAAGGTACAGCCGTTTAAAAATTGCAAAATTTTAATCATTGATCCCTCATAACTCCTAAATATTGGGCTTTAAAAAAAAAAAAATTTTTCATAAATTGAGTTTTGTATAACGGTACATTTAAGTATCGCATGGCAACTTTATATTTTTATGTTACATATATTTATAAAATTAATACTTTATAAACCTTCCCGATAGCACAGTGTAAATACAAGGCAGCTTGAACAGCAGGTGGGCTGTAGAGCCTAGGTGTTGGGCTGTATGCAACTCCTTAACAAAAGCAAAAACAATCACAAACAATTACAGGTATTATCTAATAACAGTCCTGATTATATATAAGCCATTCATCTTACCTTACGCCCAACGGATTATCCTTTTAACTTTAATAATATTAGTTGAAATTGACTTAATAAGAATATGGCCTGAGCAATTTTATGTGCTCCTAAAAATTGACATATTTTTCTATATTCAATTCTGTTATAGAACCCTTTTTTTATACTCATATGGCTATAGGGTATAATAAATTTGTACGTTTGTGACGCAGAGAAGGAGAGGGGGGTAGATATAGACTCAAGTGCATGGATCGGATGAGAATCGAAAAATAAGTCGATTTAACTATGTATGCCTGTCTATGGGTTTCCAAAATTTTGCCAAAGAGAGTTTGGTGTTATGGCCAAGGTTTCTACAAAATTTGGTTGGTCTACTGCAGTGGGTTCGAGTGGCTGCCATACAACTCCTTCTTTTATATGAGCATTACACTACACCTAATAAAGCTGTATGTTTGAAATTTTGCCAAAAGTAATTAACGAATGATATAATGTTTATATTACGGTCGTGCGGGTATCCCAGAGTTGAAACCGTCTACTCTGCTACACTTTTCCTCGTTTTTCAAAGATTTAACAAATTCAATAATAAATAAAAATTGAAATAAAGTTAGAATAAACAACAAACAAATTAATTCATTTAGATTTTAGGGCTCATCCGATCGGTGGTAGTGATTAGAACGTCAGCCTTTCAATCGAAGGGTCTCGGGTGCAAACCCTGGTCGGATCATACCTAATAAAAAAATAAAATTTTTATCAACAATAGTTTATATCATAATATAGAATATATACCTGCCACACCTTTAAAGGAAAGGTTGAATCACTCACTTATCACATTGTATGTGGTAAGGGACTGTTCATCTTAATAAAGAAGTAAATTTTAGAACTTCAATTTAACTTTAACATTTTATAATCTAATGATTTATATATAAAATTATATTAAAAACAAATCAAATGTTTCTAGGTAGGTATAAAAAGATTCCTTGAATAACTTAAGTAATATTTAATCTCAAGTACAACATTGACGAAACATATGTATAAATTATTGATGAAAAACTTTCTATCTTCATAAAAAAAAATCCTTATCCTTTCTGTGTTTTCAATTGAACTTAGACCTTTTTTTCTCCAGTTTGATTTTGTTAATATTTGATGTAATCTCATAAATCCTTACAAAAATGTTTTCGTTAATATATTTAAAAGAATTTGTTATATCCAATCTTCTGTTTTATAGTCCCAAAAGTTCTTTTAACTGACAGGTTGAATAATGATTACTTTACCTAAGGTATTTGCTTTATATTCTAAATCATTGCATCACTTTTTTTTGTACTATTGTTGAAAAGTTTTCTTTTTTTGAAATATGAACAAAAGAAAAAAAAAATCTTGGTAATTGTTACACATTTTCGGGCTTCTTAGTAATTTTTATTAAAAATACGAGTATATAATGGTGTAGTACCATATCGCCCCGAACCATAATACTCTTATGGCTTATGTTCCATTTCTGATGGAACAGTTTCTTAAACTAAATTTGGGCACAATGTCTCATTATATATGAGTCATAATGTTGTTAAATTGATTATATATTTTAGTCAGCCCCGTGACCTTCGCGCTTCTCATACGTGGCACGCTTTGTCCCTGCCTTAGACCTGCTCTTCACAACTTCCTTCAAGTTTCTCTTAAATGAATGGGAGGTGCTGCTTCTGCTCGCCGCAACGCCATATGAAACGCGTAAGTGACCGTAGATGCAAAGACCAACCTCTTGCTTCCGCGGCTGTACGCGCGTCTATGTCCGCTATCAATTTATGATTTTTATTATGACTAGTTTCAAAATGATATCTCCCCGCTGCAATTTTCAACATTAATTAAAAAATAGCCGATAAGATTCCTTGATTCTTTTAACATGCGTAAAGCTCTGAAAAATGTCGTAAAACTTTTTGCTGTGTTTTGACCAATTGCTGGTGGGATATATTGCCCCTCAATTTTAGGTGAATCATTCATCCTTAATTTTGTTAGGGGTATTGTGTCTCACCAGTGGTATGGTATCATATTACAAATATGACAATATTTGGGGAATATTTCCCATCCCTGGTCATATGGACCCGGGCCATATAACACGTTGCCGTATATGTTGTTTTTTTTTGAAAATCATGATTTTAGTACGAATTATTATATAATAAAAATGTAATGAATTGATAAATTTTTTGTTGAATTTTTAGAAAAGATTCATTAAGGGTAATAATATTCCAAATAAATCATATCCCAGATATATTTGGTTTGATTCTAAAATTAAAATCTATTTACATAATTTAATTATGAAATCACATATGAGTGAAAGGTTTTAGTTAAATGGTATAAAGTTTAATTAAACTTTATAGAAAAATTAATTAATGAAAATATCTTTCTTTTCCAAATAAAATTTGTGATTCTCCAAAATATTTTAATTAATTTTATTTAGTTTAGTGAAAATAATTTTTTGCTGAACAAATTCGTTAGGTTCTGTGAAATAACTCCGAAAAAAAAAATTAATTATAATATTAATTTTATAATAGTAATTTTGTATATTTTGCATTGTTACTACTGTTATTGTTTTTATGATCTTATTGTTGTATTGTAGCGTATGCTGTTCCAAATATGATGGCTCACTTCTTACTTCGTTTCCTTTGCGTTCTTCGAAAACTTTGCCAGTTGAAATTTAATTTATTATTTCTTATGGCACTTGACTAAATACACAAAGTATTTAAAGTAATCAAACGGAGAGAAGTAGAGAATAATTGATGAATTCTCATTCCAGCACTTTGTTTTGTTGACTTTGACAGCCTTGACAGTTCATTTTATCAAAGAAGTACTTATCTAAAACTTTAAGTATTCGTTTGACACTTAATATATAATTTGAATATATGAGATTTTTGTTATTAAACACAAGTAAATTAGTTTTTTAAAATAAAACAAATTACTAATAGTCAATGCTTGTTTAATTTAATTTTTTGAAGTGATTAATATTTATTTATTTATTTATAATTAGTACTCGGACAATAGGAAATATTGCCTGATATTATTATAGTGCTTTGCATATTTAGTATTTGGACTTCTTAAATTAAATACTTTCTTTTTATTTATAATTACAATATTAATTATTTTGTTTATATTATATATTTGTATATATAAATTATATTTGGTAACCATGGAGATTTGTAAAGAAAAATTATTTTTTCAATATTTTTTTTGAATTAAATATATTTATAATCCGTAAAAGAATCGAACCCGCACCCTCTCGGTTAGTTTACCAAATGCTTACTCACTAACTTACAAGGCCCCTTATATTTATAATAACAAAAGTTGAGGTGCTTTTTTCAGAATTAAAAATGTTTGAAGAAATGTCCTCTCATAGATTCTTTGAAGTCTACGATCATTATATACATCTTTTACCCAAAATCTTCTCTTATTTTTAATTTTTGTAAGACATTTTCCAGCTTCATATAAACTGAAAATAATATATGAAATATCCAAAATTTTCTTTTAACTCTCTCATTAATGCATTTAAAAATTTCTTAATTCCCAATTTTTGTTTTCTTTTGTTCACAAAATTTTAATACAAAAATTATTCTTTGACAAATGTCAACTTCACAAGGTATCATTTAGTCCACACTGTTATCATTTACTTTGCTTCGTTTAATTAATTTTATGAAGTGAAAGAAGTCACTGAAGAAAATTCTACGTTCGGCCATCGTCTTAACACTTAGACCTTGTGACGTGCTGTTTATCCCTAGGCCAATAATATCTAATTAATTAATTAGTTGTTTTGTAGTAGGTTATATATTTTATATTTAAATTATGAATTAAAATATTTAACCACCAAGAGGATTATAAAATGAAAAATTAATTATTCAGTAATTTTTTTTTTATTTAAATATTTATGATCCGTGAGGTAATCAAACTGGCATTTGCTCGGCTAATAAGCCAAATGCTTAACTACTGCAACACCATATTAGTATTATTTTTTTTTTATTTTAATTTGAATTATGAATTTGTGTATTTCGAATTATGATTTTTATAATAACGTCTTCAATAAAATTTTTCCAAAACTATTTTAAATTTGGACTCCTTAATCCACAGACCTCTCTGAGTTAGTACATAATGAAGTTAATTTAATGATCATATATTAATATTATAAAACTTCAACCCTTTTGTCCTTGAAGAACCGTTTTGTCCTTGAACATAGTTCTAGGGATTTGTTCTTAATATGTTACAGCTGTTAAAGTTAAGATATAGAAATAGATTGTACAGTATATATGGGATCAAAATCTTAAATTGAATCGATTTAGGTAGGCATAATTCCAATTTCAATGAAGTTGAGGTTTTGAAATTTTTTCAAAAGTAGTAAAGTATTGGCCAATTATTTAAACTAAATTTGTTTTATCCTGTTAAGGATGATTCTATAGATTTCATACAATTTCTTTATCTTTGTCTAACTGAGGATCTGATTAAGTATTTTATCTAAAGATTGATTTTGTAGTTAGTTTTAAGACTAACATCTACACAAAATTTAGTTCGTTTAGTACCTCGGGTTGGAATCAAATAGCTGCAATACAGTTTGTTTTCTTTCAATACTCAGAATCTATATATAAGCAATTTATTTGAAAAAATGTTCGTGCCTTAAACCCAAAGATAATCTGTTTTAATCTTTTTCAACTCAAGTTAAATCAATTTTCATATATATTTTCTTAAAAGTTTGTAATAGATTTTTTGAAATACTTCTATATGTTTTTCTTTTTCAACTCCTTTAAAGATTTTAAGGCATTCACCAAGTCTATTTACACTAGGCTTCAGTTTCTTTAATCGTTATATTCACTAAGCCGGTGGTTGCTCGGCTGTAGCTTTTGTATAAAATTACAAATATACAAAAGCTAATTTTGTGCGCCAACTATTATCCTACACAAGAGTTTTTTATATATTTTTATTAAATCTTATTTTATATTACGGTATAACTATTCAATAATTTTACGATATTTTTTTATTAGACGGCATCTGACCGGGATTTAAACCCGAGATCTTCGGCATGAAAGGCGACGGCTTTACCACTACGCCATTGGTTAGATAATACTTCTATATAATAAATAGTTATAGACAAAGTAATTAGCTGAGCCATGTTAATATATATTGCTATAGAAAATAACACTTTTTATTAGACTTGTAATATTTAATAAAAAATTACTATTAATTTGTCACATTTTTTAAATATCTTTTATTTGTTTCAGAAATCATCTGCTAAATTCAAGAAATCTGCTTAATTATATTGAATTCAAATTTTGATATTTCATGAATCCTTTATCATAAATTTCCCCAGTGAAATATACACTAACTTATTTAAAAGTCAAATGAAACATACTTTAACTAAATCATACATTTGTTCATTAATCGCCTTAAAACAGTCCAAATAATTTTGTATTTTATTTAAATTTTTATTAAAATTTTACAAATTACAAATTTTATTTAAAGTTTAAATTTCTCTGGAAAAATATCCTTTATAAAAAATTTAATTTTTAGCCTTCACAAAATCAAATAATTTATTGATAGCAAAACAAGAAGCTAACCATATATTTTTCTTAAATTAATCCGGTTATTTTAGACCTTTCTCAATAACAATTTATCAATTTTTCTTTTAATAGAAGAGCTAGAACCTACTTGTATACAAACATATACTTACATTTTTTTTTTTTTTCAAGGACAATTTTCTTTTTTCCAATTATTTAAGGATAATTTTTTCTTCTTTTCTTATTGTTTTTGTATTCTTTAAAAAGTTTATTGGACATGATAAACTACAGTAACCTCTTAACAAGAAAATTAAATTGAGAAAAATTAGGAATTTAAGAAAAAGGATTTTGTGCATTTAAAAAAAGAATGGAAACAACTAAGATTATAAGATGTCAATTTAAATTCTAAAGTTGTGTGTTGACATTACCAAAAATTTTAAATAGAACTAGTTAGAAATATATATGTACGTTTAAAAGGAAATACATATATAGGAACTCAAACATATGTATCTACATATATTTTAAAGAACAATTCATTTGTAAAGTTTGGTAATTTTACATAAGAAATGTTTGATTAATGCTTTTTCTTTTAATTAATAATTGTAGAAGTTTTTAGAAGAGCTTGTAAAATATGATCCCTAAAAATATGCAATTAAAAATATGATATTGAAAATTAAAGTTTTTTTTGACAAAAGGTTCTTTATAATTAATTGTTGAATATTAAAAATAAATAAAATTAATAAAATTAATAAATAAATAAAAAATGTTAAAAAAAAGTCCCCTATGTCCACACGTTAGGAATATTATGTCCATTAAGCATATAAAAAATAACACACAAACAAAAATAATTTAAAGAAATTTGATATCCCTATAAGTATGCAATAGTTAATGTTCTCTATTTGTTTTCTTTTATTTTGTGATTTCTAATGAAGTATATCAGGTCATAGGTCTCTAAAAACTATGTCAATATTTTTAAAACTGTCGATTTCTCAATTTTAACTTCTGAAATACCAACTTTTCCAAATAGAAAATATGTAATAAATAATATTTCATTTAAAACAAACTTTTTTGAATGGTCATTAATAACAGTCACTTATAAGTACTCTTATATTAAAATAAAAATTAATATATAAAGTAGTCTTCTTAAATCTGTTCCATATTTATTTCCTAACAAAATTTAATACAACTTCATTTATTATTCCACCAATACAACACACACAGAAAAATTCATTACTATTTTGAACGATTTATGGTTATTTGCTAATCTTTCCATCAATTCATTCTCAAAAAACGGATACAATATAAGGCATGTAATTGTTGAATGATGGATGTGGTAAATTTGATAACAGAAAATATAATTTGATCTTCTGTTTTTTTCGTTCTGTGTATTGATTGTGACATCTGAAAATCAATATTGTTTAATGGAAATAAATAAAAAGTATTGTACTCCAGGATTTTTAAGGTCATTTTCAAAAAACTTTGGAATAAACAGTGCCTGTTAGTTTCACTATGAAACTTAATTGTTCTGTCTGACCATCTGTCTAAGTTTTAGAAAATTTCTTTAACTTTCCAAATAAAATCAAATTTTCTGAAACCATATACTTTTGTCATAAGGTTTTTTAATTTACAGTTATTTGGAAATAAATTTCAGCAAAAATTTTAACCCCTTATTTCCATTAAACAGTTTGAGTTATTAACTTGAAATTTTAAGAATAGTTTGATTTTAAGATATGAGTAAGATATGAGATATGATTTTAAGTTTAAAGGACGTTTTACAGTTTTCACTAATTTACAAAATTCCGTAGATCCGGAATAATTTAAATAAGGTCATAAGCTTGAGAGTCTAGAGTATCTTTCTGTTCATAGGCTCAAAAATTTGCTATTTTAAAACTCCAGTAACTAAAACGGCTGTACGATAATAGTCCCCAAAATATAAATGAAAAAAGTGTTCAAATTACTATTTTTTCAAAAGCCCCAAATTTGACGATTTTTTTTCATTTTAAAAATTTAATATAAAAAAGCCAGTCGAAGTTTAGTCTTTTGATAAAAAAAAGGTTTTTCTCTTTTGCGGAATATTTATTTTTATGTATTGGTGAGATTCTGCTTTCTGTGACATTTTATAGGAGATTTTCTCTCAACATTAGGGTTCCTACTTTTTTGTAGAAATTAAATGCAGGATATTTTATTAAAAGCCTTGCATACATATTATTTATGTTAAAAGTTAGACGAAGAATTTAAGGTCCGGATACAAAATCAGGGTCCCAACAACTTGCTTAGCGGCTGCCTCCATTTTATTAAAGCTACAATAGTGATAAATAAAAAAATTCTGCCCAGCCAACTGAATCTAATTGAAAAATTTCCTATAACAATACTTTTAGGGACTTATATTTTATTCTTGGGGATTTATTTCATATGAGAAAGTTGCCAAATAAAATTTTTAGAAAAATCCTCAATTTTTCTCAAATTTTGGACTTTTTTACATATGAAAAAAGTCACCAAAGTTTCATACAAATTTTGGAGACTTTTTTACTCTTTGATTTGGAGGACTATTTTCATACGGCCAACTTAAACTTTTAAAATATGAAGTTTCAAATTTCTTTTACTCCGATTACAATACTATTTGCTTTAAAAATTTTTATAAATCAAACAGATAATACATATAAGTATATATAAAAAATATTGTACGGTTAGTATATGTATCTCCTATCCTTTGATTCAATAACTGTGACGTATGTGATGTAGGAAAGAAATAAAATTCAAACTTAATTGGGCAAACAAAAAAACACACACACAAACAAACATAAACTTATAAAAATAGAAAATTTTATTTATGTGTTAAATAATATTAAAAAGACGGAAATTCTGCAAAAAAGGATATTATGTTTTGTTCTAAACTTACCCATAAAATTGATTAATAAATATATTTTAATATTATTAGAATTTTATTTTTGAAAAGAAATTATAATTTAAAATTAAATAAAATTTATTTTTATAAATACTTTAAATTGAATAAAATATAGATATTTTATTTTTAAAACAATTTCAATTATTTTGTAAATATATATGTAGGAGTTCCCAGATCTAACATATCAGTCTTTTTGAACTAGAAAGAAATCCTTGTTTTTAAATTAAAAGAAAACTCTTATTCAAACCTTACATTTCAAGACCTGATATTGATTAAAATCCAGATTAGTAAATAAAAATTTCCTGAGTTCATTGTTTCTAAAGGGAAAATCTTAAGAATCAAAAGTTTTAAAATTTGGATTTAGGTGAGTTTTCTGTTTAAAAACTTAGTTTCAGCCCTTGCTAGAAATTTAAGAAATCAGCAATCGAAAAACCCCCCGTTTTTTGTCGTAGAATCCGAATTTGCCTTCCTATTTAAAAATTAGGATTTAGGTAAGTACTTTACTTAAAAATGTCAACTGTTTCTAATGGAAAGTACGAATACTATTAATGAATGGAAATATCATTCAATTGAATTGAAATTGTATTTAAATAAAGTCTATAGTTTTAATATTTTGTTTACTTTTTAAATAATCAAAAATGTAATATATTTACCAAACTGATTGTACTCAAGTACTAGTATCAGGCAAATACCAGTAATTCTACTGGAAAAATTATTCAGTAAAATTCAAATACTTGTACTGGTACTGGAAACAGTATAAGTACCAACAAAAATACTGGTACTAATTTCCACCAGTATATTTTTTCAGTTTCAACCATTACTTAAACAAGTGAGGGAAAAAAACCAAGGGTTTTTAAAAAGCACATTTTCAAAATTATATACGGTTTCTTACTGAGTATTTTATCATTTATTTTTATAAAAATATATAGTATGATAATATTATAATTTTGTTATTTCATTAATAATTAATTATATGACTTAGAATATAACACCAATGCACTCAAGAAAACCTGTTAATAAATGCAAAATATAATGTTGGAGCTTCAATGTTAACGTTTAATTTTGGAAAAACTTACACTGGTGAATAAGTTACTGTTTTATAAGAACATAAAAGTTTTAATTTTGAAGACCTAGTAGCCCTTCAATGGGGAAGGTTCCCAAATTTTTGCTTAGTAAACTTATGATGGATCTGCTGACCCCCCTCCTGTGTTCACCCTTCCATTTTTTTCCGGTTCTAGGAAATCAATTTGGAACTCCAACAAAATTTGGAATTTTACCTAAAATATTATTATCTAACCAAAAATGGTTAATACTAAGAAACAATTTCTTCAATTTAAAGAGACTCTTTCAAATTTAAGAAAAACTTTTAACGTATGTTGAAATATAATGCTGCAGCTGTAAATTTTGCATATTTGTAAAAAAAAATTTGAACAGGTGTTAAAGTTACAGGTGGTTGAAAATAGCAAAATTTCAATTTTCGAGCCCTTATAGCTCCTAAACACGGGACGTGACAAAAAAATTTTGTTAACCGACTCCTATTAATTTTGGAGGACCTAACTTCTCCCAAAATATCAAGAGCCTAGGTTGAACCGTTTAGAAGATATATGGGGCCAAAAATTTTGCAAAAGTTGAGTTTAGCTTAATGGTAAATTTTAGTACCGTATGGTAACCCTATACATTTTAACTTTATATTTTTGTGAAGCTTATAAAACCAGCTATCTTTTGCCGTTTTCAGATTGAAAATACACTCAACAAAACTCTTGTTATAATAATTTAAAAATAGAACTTTTTCCAACTTTGGGGGGCTGTAGCTCCGTAACGGGTGGGGCTACAGAAAAAAATTCTTCTACGAAATTAATTTTTTTGTAATATCTACCCGTGGTTAAAATTTCTTTACTCTATTTCAAACGGTGTAAAAGTTTTTGTAAACATACGGACGGACGGACGGACGGACAAAGTCAAAATTAAGAAAAACCTTTGACACTAATTGAAACTTTCGTTTTTGGGCTTTCAATTTTGTATACAAATAAAAAAAAATTTTGACAGGTATTCAAGTTATAGGTGTTTAAAAGCTAAATTTTTAGCAAAATTTCAATTTTCGACCTCTTACAGCTCCTAAAGAGGGGGCGTGACAAAAAAATTTTGTTAACTGACTCTTACTTATTTCTAAGGATCTAACATCTCCCAATTCCAAGTTTTTAGATTTAGCCGTTCCGAAGTTATGAGGGACCAAAAATTTTGTAAAACTTAGTTTTGAATAACGGTAAATTTTAGTACCGTATGGTAACCCTATACAATTGGCTTTTAAAAACTTGTAAAGCTTATAAAAGCAGCTGTCTGTTACCGTTTTCAGGTTGGAGATATACCTTATAGAACTCTAATTATAACTGTTTAAATATGGGGCTTTTTCCGACTTTGTGGGGCTGTAGCTCCGTAACGGGGGGGGCTACAAAAAAAAGTTTTAACATTAAATTATTTTTATTGCAATACCTATCCATTCCTGATATTTTTTTGTCAATCGTAAGGAAAAAGGGACGGACGGACGGACGGACGGACGGACAGAGTGAAGCTATATAGGCACATTTTTACAAAATTTTTTGAAAATGTGCTAAAAATTAACCAGTACCTAACAGTATCTACTAGTACTTACTAAGATCAACCAGCAACCATTAGCATTAACCAATATTTACCAGTATTAGTAATGAAAAAAAACTCCAAAAATATTCTTAAAGTAATAGTTTCTGAATCAAAAGTGCAAATACTAAATACTAGATTTCGATTTATATTAATTACCGGATTTTAGTACTTAATACTGAGTAATACTGGTTGTTATTGATTGAAAATTTGTAAGTACTGATTGACACTGGTAAGTACTGGTTGATACTTGTAAATTCTAATTGATACTGAGAAGTACTGGTTAATACTGGTAAGTACTAATTGATACTGGAAAGTACTAATTGAAACGGATAAGTACTGTTTGATATTGTTAAGTGATGATTGATACTACAAAAATACCGAAGTGAACCTGCAGTATCAATTACAACCACGTTAAGAGTACAAAGAGTAATATTCCTAGTTTGCGGTGTTTCAGAATATAAAAAAAAAACAAGCCACTTCAAAAAATTTTTCAGTTAACTAATCCTCCGGAAAATATAAAATAAAGTAAGAGGGGATATGGAGAGGAATTCCTAAAAGTTAATTTTTTTCAAAATTTAAAAATATATTTTTAGATATGTACTTACAGATACTCTGCTTTGCACTAGATATTATACTAGATACTACGCTAGAAAATAGAAAATTAAATATTGTTTAAGATAATATTAAATAAAATTTCAATTTATTATTTATTTATTTATTTTTTTTTTTTAAATACATATTTAAACAAACATTTATTTTCTTCTTCATTCTGTATGAATTTTCTGATTTTTTGTAATTTTTTTTTAGAATTAGGTGAAGAAATTTTTTAAAATATTTAAATCAAAAATAATATACGGAAATAAATTTATTTTATTAATTAAATTAATAATTTCTGAAATTAACAGTTTTTTTTTAATTATTTTAATTATTTTCAAATTATTATATAATATATTATTTATTTTTGTATTTTTTTTTTATTTTATTTTTTATATTTATGGAAGACGAAAAAATTTTGAAAAAAAAAATATTTTTTAATTTAATAAAAACTGACCTAAAATATACAATATATTTATAATTTAATATGAAGCTATATAATTTTTTATTAACATATATACAAACATTATTTGAAATAATCTTAAATATTTATAAAATATATTTAAACAAAATGTTTACACAAATTATAATTTAAGAATGATAGGAAGAATTATTTAAGGAAAAAAACAGCAAATCCAAAGTTTTTGTTTTATTTTTTTTTTTTTTTTGATTATAAAGTCTTATTGCATAAACTATCTGATATCTGACTATAAATAGTAATTAATTTATTACCAAATGCATAAAGATATAAAGGTAAATTTAAAAAAAATTTAAATAGTAGATGCACGGTAAATATCGGCAGTAAAGACCTATTAATACATGGCACCCAAGCTGTACCATTTCATGTAAAATTATATAACATATGTGGATCTTTGGAGAGAGCTTTTTTAGAGTTTTATTTAAGATATTTTTTGGAGCTTTATTTAAGCTTTTTTAGACCTTTATTTAAGTCCATCCCCTTACAAATGTAGGTGCTAAGACTATTTAAATAATTTGGCTCCATAAATTTATAAAGAGCTTTTCGAAGCCTTTTAACGTCCACGTCGTAATCTTTGACCCTTTTAGCCCTCCATCAGTTGCCCTGAGGTATTTCTCAATAAAGTTTAAAAAATATCAGACAATATACCTAAAATGAAGTAAGTATCCAATTATTGAAAAGTGTTAGACCTTAGTCAGGATTAAAGACGAAATCTAATCAAGCAAACCCTCCAAGAGGATTCGGAAGCCATATAGTTAGGAAGTGAAGGTGGCGATTTATCCGATACATCGTCAAAGTCACAATTCCCAAGCTTTAAGTTTCAAAATTTTAAATCCCCTTCAATCACGAGACCTGGTTTTTAATACAACCTAAGAAGGACAGATATGATGATCCTTGATTTTGTACGTCGAGAGATCGAACATATAGTGGTCCAGAAGGCATATAAGTTTGTAAACCTTAAATTAACAACTTATTAGATGTCAAAATTAATAAATTCTGATTTGTTAAATTGAGTTTAATAAAAGGAAAGGTTAAGTCCTTGCGATAGACTTTATGTCTAGTAGATGCCTAGAAGATGTCTAGAATATAAAATGAATGTCAAATGTTAGGTTAAAAGACTTCAATAATGCAATTTATACATTAAATCATTTATTTTATTTCAATTCTCTTAAAGTTGGTTAATTTTAACCTGCAAGTGAAATATTGTGGGGTATTATTACTTTAATATTTAACACCAATAACTGATGTCATAAAACTGTTATAATGTGTCTTTGGGAGGCGAAAGAATGGTTTTTATTAGAACCAGATAGTTTTGCAAATTCAACTTTAAAATCATATTTAATTATTATATAATGAATTATTTTATTTTATATGTTTTTTTTTTTTTAAATTTAATTTCTTAATATAAATACACAATTTAATATTAATTTTTATATATATTGGGCTTTTTTTTTCTTATTGTTTTTTTTTTTAAATAATATTTCATTTATATAATTAATAAGTGTATAATATATAATTTATATATAATTAATATAATATAATAAAATTGTTTTGTTTTTATTTTTTTTTTTTTTTATATATTATATAAAATCTAAATTTTGTATACTTCTATGCATTTATTTATATATAATATAGTATGTATATATGTAGGTATGTAAATAAATAAATTAAAAAATGTAAAACTATATAATATTTTATATATATATATTTGTATATTATATAATATATTAATTGGTAGAAATTTTTGATTTTAATAATAAATATACATATATGTATATATATATTAATGTTTATTAATACGAAAATATATATATATATATATGCTTGTAAAATGGTTATTTAAATTGAAGTTGGTTTTTTTTATATATTTTGGTTTATTTTTATTATCCTTTTAATACAGTTATTTTGTTATGTGTGGCATATGTGTATGTATGTATGAATGTATGAATGTATGTATAATAGAATGAAAAGAAAAATTAATTTTATTAATAAATAGAAGATTTCTAAAATAAATATTTATGGTATATATTATATGGTATAATAAGATTTTCTGGTATAACATATTTTATATATACAGTTGTGTTCAATATACGGCCAGTAATTAATAATTTAATCTTTTATTTATAAAAACGTACAAATTAATCATAAAATGTATAAGAATCGTCAATAATTTCCAGTTTTTACAATTTTATGTATTTTACAGTTATATTAATTACAATATTTAACTAAACGTATTAATTAGCACCTTGAACCCAAGCTGTAGCAATTCATGTATCATTATGTCACATATTTTCATCATTTGAGAGAGGTTTTCTAGGGCATTTTTTAAGATTTCTTGAGAATCCATAAATTTATAAAGAACGTTTCGAAGGCTCCTTTTAATGACCTCGTCGCAATCTCGAACCTTTATAGCTTTTCATCACTTGTCCTGAGGTATTTCTCAGAAAAGTTTAAAAAATATCAGACAATGTATCTAAAATGAAGTAAATATTCAATTTAAGAGAGTGTTAAATCTTAGTATAAGGGTTAAAGACGAAATCTAACCAAACAAACCCTCAAAAAGGATTCTTAAGATCGAAAGCGAAGGTGGCTATCTATCCGAAGCAACGTGAATGAAACAATTAGCTTTAAGTTACAAGTTAATTAGCACTTGTACAAGGTATGACATAATAAGTACCAGAGATACCCAAGAAATATATATAACAAAAAACACCGTTCATTTTAATTGGCAAGTGCATAGTTTAGGAATTCCTTTAACATCGATGCCACTAATTTTAGTATTCCCACATCCAGTAGTATTTATTAATTGTTTTAGTTTTAAATAAATTTTTTACAGTTACACAGTTTTCTAATTTTTAAGTTACATTATTATTATAATTTAGTTTCCACTGTGGCCGGAATGGGTTAAATATGAACGGTTTTTAAAATTGGGTTTTAATAAAATATTTAAATTTTGGGAATTGTATTAAATAAAAATTTGAGGTTATTACTAAAGAACAGTTAAAAAATTTTAAAATTTGAGGTTATTAATTATTCATTTTACGTTTTTACTTAGGTGGTTACATTTACATTTCATTAATTAATACTTGTTTTCTCATAAATGAAAGACCCAAATAAACGGTTTAATAACATTGATTTTAATTACACTTTAATAAGTTGTTGTTGTAAGTATATTTATTATTTTGAATACAACTGTATATAACAATGTATTGTTTTATTTGTTTACGAAATGTTTATAACTTCTTTTAATATATCATTTTACTAAATTAGATTTATATATATATATATAAATTTTTGTAAATTTTAATAATTATGTATAGGATATATAGTTTTTATATAGTTCATATAAAAGATTTTAATAATTGCTTGAATTTTATATTTATATAATTGGTTATAGTTGTTTTAAAAAAAAAGTTTTTAATTAAGTTAAAATATTTTGATTGTAGTTTACTTTAAAGTTTTAAAAGTTGTATAGGGATCATATTAAACCAAAAGCATAGTTTCGGTCAAAAGGTAAAATTAAATATTGAAAATCAAAGAAATATAATCTGGTTTTTGTGAGAGATGGGCTGAATATAATCAGTAAGATTAGCCCTTATATTAGCCTTTTTAATGGACAACTATTTAATATAAAAAGTATAAAAACAAATAAATTTTTAAAATATACTTAAAAGTTGAACCAGCTACTATTCAAATAGAGAATATTGAGGTAAGACAATAGTATGCAGGATCTTAATTATTATTTCCAAAAATGGTGAATAAATCCTTCTTCCAAAAATGTTATTATTACGAATATACATTTTTATTATACATAACTTCCTGTATTTTATAATTGGGGTATATTTATCGAAATGTTTGATGCATGTTTGATCAGGATATGTATACACTCCTTCACACATACCTTTCGCTTGAATTTTATAAAAAATTTATTTGAAAACTGTTCTACTTCTCAATCAGGAGTTATTTCATGTGAAATTATTACATGCTGCCTCCAATCTCAAATAATTTTTAATGAAGAAAAGTATTATAAGTTATAAAAATATTGTAATTATTTTATACATAATTAATACGATAATATTGATTTTAATGTAAATTACATTAGAGGTTTAACTTGTTTCAACCTTTCCTCTTCCCAATTTCTTCAAATCCAAATTCATTTAAATATATTTAAATATTGTTTTAAATACAAGGGATGAATTAATACACAGTTATAAAAAGCCCAAATATCAGCTCAACTCAACATTTGAGTCAATGCACAATTTAACAATCACACAATGCGTTTATTGGCTGAGGGAACTAGAACGTTGAACGATGCATTGATTTCGTTAATTATGCATTAAAATATAATTATTTTGAATTATTTTTTCACATTATTCATTAAAATAATGCATTCTATTAAAAACTTTTTTAATAATAATTCATTGAATTCAAAACTAATTCAAATAATTCAAAAGTAATTCAATTAAATTGAAGAATTTTTTAATAATGCATTATAAGTAATGCATTATTTTTTAATATAATGCATTATTTTAATGAATAATGTGAAAAAAAAAATTCAAAGTAATTATTTTTTAATGCATAATTAAATAAATCAATGCATTATTTTAATTCGGGTTAAGTTAATGTTAATGGAGAAATAATGCAGTAAAAATATAATGCATTAGTCCCATCTCTGTTGAGTGGAATATAATTCTGAGTTGAGAATGTGTTGAGTTATGCATTTGAGTTTACTTCTATAAAATATTTAAAAATTTTCGAATTAACCTGATGCATTATAACATTTATGAAAAAATTAATGAAAAATCATAACATTTTAGGGAAAATATAGAGAAATATGAATTGTTTTTAAACTTAAATTAAAAGTTTATCGACCCAGGTATATTTTATTTTAAAGTAAGATTACGAAAATATTACTTGTAGTTTTAAATAATATTTCTAAAAGATTTTTAAATTGAATCCGCGGGAATTTTACTAAAAAAATGCATTTAATATTTAAGAATCAATACTGTACTAAACAAAAAAGCATATTAATGGAATCTATCTATAAATATTAATTAAAAAAAAAAATTTATAACATAAGCTTTAATAAATTAATTTTAATTTTGATAAATTAAAATTTTATTGTAAATTTGAATATATATATATACATATTTATATATATATTTAATTTCCAATTAACATAATCACCTAAATATAATAAATATAAAATATTTACAAATGAATTTGTTTTTTTTTTAAATCTACATAATTAATATTATGTATAATAATTTATTAATATTTAATGTAGTTTTGTTGTATATATTTTGATTGAAATTTTTTTTTTTTTTTGTAGTTTATTGTTTTTTTTTTAATTCCATTTTATTTATAATAAATATCTTTAGATACTTTGTTTTGTATATAACAATATACATTCGATATAATTATATAAATTTAATTAATTTGGAAAAATTGTATTTAATGAAATAATTGTCAAAAAAAAAAAAAAATCAAAAATAAAAAAAAAAAAAATAAAAAAAAACATTATAATCTTAAAAATAATTACAATTAATATTATTATTATTATTTTATTTAAATATTATTTTAATTTTGTATATATATATATTTATTTATTACATATTTTATATTAAATAAACAAAAATTAAATAAAATTATATTTAAAAAATATATGTATGTAAATATATATATATATATTTATATAATTTATATTTTATACAATGGTTCCAGTACCTGAAGACCATTTTGATGCATTTGGTTCTGTTATAATATATGCAGCATTACATACACTAATGCTATTACTTTTTCTTTTATTTATTATTATTTTATTATTATTATCTTTTTGTTGTATTTGTATTTTTAAACTTGCTGTTGTTGTTAATGATGATGGTGTTTTTGTTGTTGTTAATATATTTTTATTTTTAATATTATATAAATTACTTATATTTATACTACTATTATATTGCGGATCTTTTCAAAGGACTTGTAAATTTTCACAATGTTTAAATTTTGAATCTTCTTTACCAAATATCCATGTAATCATTTGACGTGCTTTCATACTAGCTCTAACTACACTACGACTTTTATACCAATGTGCTGGTGAATTATCACGTTCACCCTGTAAAAATTTATTAATATATATATACATATTATTATATTTAAATAGAAAAATTTTTGAAACTATGAAATATGAATTTTAATTCATTATTTTATAATTACTAAAAAAATTTTTTTAGTAATTTTTAAAATTACTAAAAATAAAACATTTATTAAAAAAATTTAATTATATTAAAAAAAAAAATAAATAACACAATGTTAAAAATGTTGCTTATTTTTTGGGTTATTAATTAAATTGTTTTTTTTTTTTTTTAAAAAATAATATTTGTAACTAAAATTAATTACAAAACATAATCAGCCTTGTTAAAATTTTTTTGAATTAGTAATATTAGTATATAAATTAGTGAATTACTAAATTGGAATTTACAAGAATACTTGTTTTATACTCAAGAATTAAATTATTTTGCTTGTAATACTTTGAATATTTTTAGTTAAAATAGTGTTCTTTGGTAATTTAAAAGTTGTTTAAATAAATTGTAGATATTTTAAAAATAATATTAATATTTTAATAAATTAAATTATTAAAAGAAATTATGTAAGATAATCCAATGACATTGAAGTTTAGACAACGTCATTTGAATTTGATAGTATTAATTCTATTTCAAGATTGGGTTGGGTTATAAAGATTATTGGAAATTAATATCGTAAATAATTACGGTATATCGTATTTTTGATATATTATAAATTTTATTGGGAAAGAATATAAATAATATTGATTTACTTATATAGTTATATTTGATAATCTTTTAGTAAGCCTTTTGTCTTCATGTGTGGCAAGTGGTATATTTACCTGGTGCTTGACACTTTACTGAAAAAGAAATTTCGAAAAAAAATATCCCGAATTTTAATCCTGTAAAAAAAATCCCGAAAACGAAATACTGAAAACCAAAAATCAGCCCCCATTTTATTAAATTCCTTGTTGTAAACTTATTGTTTATGAAAAAATTAAAAAAGGATTTTAGAGGTGGATAAAAAATCTGGGTTCCAATAACTTGTTTAGCCCATATTATTTCAAATACTTTGTTGTAACTTATTATTTATAAAAAAAAAAGTAAAAAAGGATTACAGAGTTGGATACAAAACCAGAAATGCTTCTTTTTCCAGAGTATTTATATTTGCCTTCTACTAAATATATATGTATATTTAAGTGGAAGTTTTTTTTGGAACTTCGTACCCAACCTGAGTAAGTAAGATTTTGTAATTTGGGTTTTTAGTGTTTGAGATTTTAGGAATTTCGTATTTGGAGATTTTGAAATTTTCAAAAATATTAGATTCGGGGTTCGAAACCATTCCGGATTTTGATATTTTCGGAATATGTTTTTTCAACATTTACAATCATTCGGGATATTTTATTCGGTATTTTTTCATTCGGGATTTTTATTTTCAGTAAAATGTCATAGACCCATATTTACTTTATATTATATTATGATAAAAACTATTATAATATAAATTATAAGTTATATTATTTTTCTTTTAGATATGATATGACTAAAGCTTGAACCCAAGACCTTTCGATTGAAATGATAACGTCCTAAGCACTACGCCATTAGTCGAACAATATAAATATAGAAATATGGTAAGAAGTATTGTATATATACTTCCATTTAATAATCTTGTATAGCAACCAAATTCAAGTAAACAACGTCATTTAGGAAGAAATCATTTATGATCCTGTAGCTTAATTATCAATACCTTGACTTTAAGGAGTAAAATAGTTGTAGAAAAATTATATATAAAGTTTTTTTTTCAAATATCAGTATTGTTTCAAATTTTGTTTTATATAATTTATTATAAAGTTTAATACAGGATGGCGCAAAACGACCATTAAAATTTATTTAAATTTTTTATTTTTATTTCAGAATTTTGTGAAGAAAACTTGTGGAATTGGAAACAGTATACAACAGAACAGCGATCAAAAATTACGAAAAGTTATGAAAAATATAAAAAATTTAAGACGTTTCTACATGTTATATGTATATATTTGTAATTCAGCATGTTTTAATTACAAATTAGAAAAATTCGTTAAACTAAATTAGTTTCTTTAAAATATTATTTCTTGCATCTTCTTTAGATTTTAAAAAAATTCGAATTTTATATTATAAACTGTAATTCCCTATTCTACAATACAGTACCACTGATTCTAATTTAGTTTAAATAAAATATTTCTGTTAATATAGTTTTAAAATCATAATTAAATTTTTTTTATTAATTTAAAAATTTAATAAACTTAAAAACTTTTTAAAAAAAAAACTAAAATATACAGGTTAATAAAAATCTAAAAAAAAATATTAATTATTTAAAATACTGAAAAAACACTTTAGCAAATTAAAAAAATTTCATTCAATATAAAACAATAAATATATTAATCAAACAAAGAAAAGTGCCACGTATAATATATATATATATATTTATATATGCATGCATTTAATCTCAATTTAGAGCTGAACTTAATGTTTCCTAAAAATAATGTTCAGAATTATATCATTTTAAGCCCAAACAAACAAGAGTAAATCTGGTCAAATCCGATTTCAATACCAAATTGCATAATTTTAGGCGTTTCATTTAATTTTACAAGGAAACCTCCTTTTAAAATAATCTGTAATTAACTAAATTTAATAATTATAAAAACTAATAATGCTTATTAAGTAATTAAAAAATAAAATAAAAAAAAGTTACAGCTCTTAAATGAGTTTAAAAATATCAAAAATGATGGATGATTATATTGGGTCCTTTTAAAATACAAATACAAAAGAGTAAGGGGATATAAATATTCAAACTCAAATTATACGAATAAAGTACTTTTGAATTACTAGTACTTACTTAGTTTCAAAATGTATTCGTTTTTGTTTTTTTTTTTTTTTGTAAATAAGGACAATTTATTTTTTTTCAGGAATATTTTATTAAAAAAAACTAATCATTTATATATACAGGGATAAGTAAACAATTAAATATATAATGGGGTAAAATATATAAATACTTTCTTTTTTGAATTTTAATTTTGTTTTTGTGTATTTACATTCTGATTTTTTTGTGCTATTTTAGGGCTATTATTTAAATTATTTATTACTATTTGTTGGTAAGTAAATTTTTAAAAAATAAAAATATTAGTTTTAAATAGAATATTTTATTTTATTTTATTTGAAAAATCTTAAATATTATATATGTATTAATTAATAGAAAATAGTATATTATTTAAGTAAAATAATTCATCTTTTATATATTTATATATATATTTATATTTTAAAACTTTTTTTTTTTGATTTTATATATATATACAAAAATTTTTTAACCAAATTCATTCCAGGATTTTATTATATTTTATTTATATTTTTAAATATTATTTAATATAATATAAATTTATTATACAAAATTTTTTTTACAGTTACGGACATATTTTTGACAGTATTTTTTTTTATAAAATGCTATATAAGACCAACGATACATGAGAATTGAAACTGTGGTAAAATATTTATGTACGAGTATTTTAGAAATTCGTTGTCATTTAAGGGACAACTTATTTTTAAACTGTCCTGAATATTAATAATATATACGATTTTTACTTTACCTGTAATAGTTTCAATTTTAAGTGAAGTCAATTGTATTGAAACTATAAATACATTTATTTAAAGAAAGATATTATTATTTTAAATGAATACTTTTTTTTTAAGTGAAGATATTTTTGTTTTAAAAAAAAAATCGGAAAAAATTTTATTTCAAGTGAAGACATTCATATTTTAAATCCTAAAATATCCGTTAATCCTGTACTTAAAACAATACATACACTATATTATTTGTTAATATAAAATAGATATATAACTTAAATTAAGGAAAGAAAAACCTTTCATTTAAAATAAAAATATCTTCAATTAAAGTAAAAAATTTTCATTTAAAATAAAAATGACTTCATTTAAAGAAAAGTCTTTATTACACTTCAATGTTTTTACTTTAAAACATAAAGTGTAATAAACACTAAAGAATAAAACTTTTTCACTTAAAGTAAAAATTTCTTCATTTAAAGTGAAAATTGTATAATATGTCCTTTTACCTTATATTTATTATTCTAAGATTATCAATAATTTATTTTAAATATAAATCTTTTGATTTTTAATTGAAAATTATTTGCTTCTTCGAATAATAAAATAATGAAGGGTATTATAGTCTGCAGTTTTGACAACTAAGAAGATTTGACAATTAAAAAAACAGTTAGCAAATTTTTACATAATTAAAAGAAATTTTTTGTAGTTGAAGATAAAATCTAGGAAATCAGGCAAAAATTCATTGAAAATTAAAAAGTAGTGCTTATACCGCAGTGCAATTTCCATATCCGATTTTTTTAGGTTTTAGAAATGATAAAATTAAGAAAACTCTTTATTTAAAAAATATTTTAAAAACTTACTAAGTTAAGTAGTTAATAGTTATATACATATAAATGACTGAAGCATTTTTTTAGAACTTTTTATAACTTTCTAGCCTTAAATATATGCAAAAAAAGAAGCAAAAGACATTATTTACATAACACATAATTATTTCAGAAAAAAATTAATTTGCTTACATTTACTTGTCCGTAACTGTATATATGTATTAAGTATATTAAATTACATTTGGTTAGAAATAAGATTTTAAAAAAATTTCTTTAGATAATATTTTATTTGTACATTTTTTTATACTTTTAAAGAGTTTCAGAAAAAAAAACTTTTATTTTTTTATTATTTTTTTTTTTTTGTTTTTATGATTTTGTTTTTTTTAAACTTTTGTTTTACTTACCAAATTTTCATAATTTTTCGATCGAATAACTTTTTCGGCTTCTTTGGCTTTATCGGAAGATTTTTTCGCATCCTGTGTTGTATATTTTATTATATTATGTACAATATGTATATTTTTTTTTTGTTTTTTTTTTTTATCTTATAAATTTAATATTTTTAATATTTATTTTCTTTTAAGTTATCTACTGACTTCATATAAGCTTCTAAATTTATTTTCTATATTTGTTCTAAAATATTAGGTTTTAAATTTGAATTTTTTTTTAAGGGAAGGACTCGTAAAAATAAGAAAGGGGTTTGAAAAAAAATATGTAAGTCATAAGTACAAATTATTTTTTCAATTCAAAGTTGTGGAAAATGGAGGTAGTAAAAAATCTTATGCCTATTTTTGGGGAGTTTTATGAAGGAAAAAACGTATGTTGTTTTTTTGCAAACATGTAATTTACTTTATGAAAGTTTATTTGGGAGTCCTATGAAAATTTTTAAAAACTTCAGAATTTTTAAATTAAGTATAAAATGAAGAAAAAGAGAATGCTCTTTAAAGGAAATGTTTTTTTTTTTAAATATTTTGAAATGATTTGACATCTTTATGTACCTATATAAAATATGTTTATAAAATGTAAGCGAATTTATAAGATTAAATAATTCTAAGGATTATGGTATTATATGGCTTTTTTGGAGCGATAATTTGAATTTTAAGAATATAAATGTATATTTTGTGAAAATGTGTGGTTGTTCATTTTGGACTGAATACATTTTTTGTTGAATTTAATAATTTTTTAATAGAGAGTCCCAACATTATTTCAAAATATTTTTTTTTTTTTTTTTTGTCCTTATTACTCCTCTTGGGAGCATAGGATATCTACTAGGCATCTCCATCTGCTTTTTTCTTATCCGAGGCTCTGCTTTGTGTTTCGAATCGTTTTTTTCCTTTTTTCAATTAAGTATATGATTGGTCTACTGTAATCTATCTACAAGATGTCGCTTCTTAATTTTTTCCCTAGTGTCATCTATCGGTCAAGTAGAGAAACCGTGTCATTTAGGTGCGTACTGCCATTGTAATTGCATATGACAGTTGCAATTACATTGTCGTTCAATTCCATATAGGTTATTGTTTATTCAGTATTAATTATTAGATTATAGAGTATAGCTGGAAACACGATTATAGGTACTAATTATTTATTATTATATTTTTAGGTATAGAATTATATTATAATTTATTATATATTAATTTATTATAATTATTAATTTTACTGGACATGGTATCTCCCACCAGGATTCGAACCCGGGACTGCCACAGTGTTTAGATTGCAAGGTTGCGCTCTAACCACCTAGGCTAAGGAGGAGATATATATAGATTTCAAAATATAGTAAACAGTAAACACTATTTCATTATCAGAGTTGGTAGACACCAATTGGGCATCAAATTCATTTGCGAAAATTAGAAAATGAATATTTTTATTTTCCTAAGGACACAAATAGTTATAAATTTTTAAATTAATTTGATACTTTTATAATTAGCCCTGTTTCATGGAATTTATATAGTCTGAACAATATAATGGAAAAAAATGTAGTGACCGATTTTACAGTATAACCTTAATACACAAAGAAAAATTAAAAAAGTTAGAGCTTTAGCTTAGTCTAAAAACTAGCCCTAAAAAATTTAAGTCCAATTTTTTCAGACCTATCTTAACACTATTTTTTTTTAGTTTCAATTATAGAATTGGTAACTATAGATTATTATTCATTTCAGTTTGACTTCTGGGTCCTATGATACGGAGGCTTGCTTTAAAAAAATATCAAATTGTTTCGAAAAAGGACAAAATTCGTATATAAATTAGCGATAAATTTAATTTGAAAAAAGACCAAATTTAATTTTAAATATGAACAAATTTCATGTGAAAAGGACCAAGTTCATAAGAAAAGAGTATATATTTGTAATACTATAATTCTTTATTTTCCCCATAGTTATGAATTATTTAAAGATTTTAAGGAACATAACGAATATGGTCTTTTCCTAAAATAAATGTAATTTTAAGACATTTTATTTTATCAAAAATGTTCCACGATACCCAAAAAGTGGGAACTTATCATAGTCTCGGTTAAGAAAATCTTTTTTTTAAATCTTGTTTTTAGAAAAACTGATTTTGAAAAATTCACTTTTTGAAAATCTCGTTTTAATTGGAAAATTTCGTATTAGGGAAATCTGGTTTTGAAAATTTGGTTTTAAGAAAATCTTGTTTTTAGAAAATCTCGTTTTTAGAAATCTCTTTTTTAGAAATCTCGTTTTTAGAAATCTCGTTTTTATTGATAATAAAAAAAGAGCTTTTTTAACACGCTATTTTTTTAAAACAAAATTTTCTAAAAACAAGATTTTCTAAAAACGAGATTTTGTAAAACGTATTTTTCTGAAAACGGGATTTACTAATCTGAGATTTCAGACCCAACCCCTAAAAAGTACATAATCAAGACATACAAAGCAGAAGATACTAATTCAAATAATCATGTACAGTTAAAAAACAATTAAAGTAAAAATAGAAGTTTAAAAAAAAATTGACAGAATTCTAACAAAAGTTAAGAAAATTGATTAAACTCTAATAGAAGTTAAGAAAATTGACAGAACTCTAAAAAAAAGTTAAAATAGAAGCACAGTTTTTTCTATCATTTAACTAAATAATAGTTTGTTCAATCTTTTGACTAAATAGAAATATAAATAGAGAGTGACAGTTTTATTTGGAAATGAACACATGAAAATAATCTACGTGTACAAAAAAGCAGTTATTTTTTTTTATCGATTTTTGACACATTCCATGATCATTTTTATAAAATATATAATTTAAATAGATATGTTTTCTTTTAGAGACTTTTAGAATTGATTTTTTAAATGATATATCAATTCCATTTGCTATCTAATGTGATACCAAAACAGAAATGCTATTATAGTAAAAATGATGATTTTGAGATAAAGCTTGTAGCAAAAAAAAAATCAAAAAACTAAATTATGACAGAAAAAAAAAACAAATTTTAGACACAAAATGATAAAAAATAAAATTTTCTATATAATATTATAATGCTTTGTAAGTTGTCTTATATGACTTTGTTTTTTTTTCTGAATATGACATATGAATATAAGCATAATTTCAATATTGACAGCATATTTTTCTATATAAGATACAAAAAGTTAAAAAAATTGAAATGAACATTTAAAAAAGAAAAAATGTCAAAGTAATTCAAAAAAAAAATTTTTACTTTGAGTTATAAAATAAAAAATTAAATTTTTTTTCATTTTAAAATGAAAAAGTGTTGCCTTCTTTATATTCAAGAATATAAAAAAAAAAAAAATCACAAAATTCTGTCAAATTGAAAATGTGATTGTTATCATGGTGTTGGATGAAGAAAAACATGGATGGATTGTAATTTTTTTTTCGAAATTCAAAATAAAAACAATTAATAAAATACAAAAAAAAAATTTGTTTAAATTCAAAAATAAAAAAAATTTTCTAAATAAAATTTTATTTTATTTAAAATTAAAAAAAGAGAAAAAATTATTTTATTATTAAAAATTACCTGTAATAAATTATATTCTTTCTTTAAACGTATTTGTGTTAGAGTACCAGCTAAAAGTTCATCGCAATTATGATTAATTCCTACAGAAACTTCAATAAATTTTGATCGAAATGTACATGCGAGACATTTACCATCTATAAAATATAAGATTTTTATATAAATATAAGAAAACTGTTTATAATAAACATTTCAATAAAGATTTATTTTTTTTTTAAATATAATTATCTTTGTTTGCAACAATGTTTTTAAAGTTTTCTTTTTTTAATTTTAAAATTTTAATTTAATTATTGGCTTTTTTTCTGCAAATTTGATAATTTTAACGTTTGATATAAGCATTCACAACCTACACACTGTTTTACATATGTCAAATTTAATTTTACAAATTTTAAAAGGAATTGAGAAAACAGTTTAAAGGTTTAAATTTCATCTAAAACCGCAAAGCTCACTTATAAATGAAATAAATTATTGAAAAAAAATTTTTGATCTATTGTTACAATTCACAGGTGATCTTAGTAATTTTTTATATAAAGGCATTTGTTAGATTAAAAGTAATTTGAATTTGTCTGGGTTGTCTAACACTAATATTATCCAATGAGGAGTCCAATTGTATTGGATGGACGAAACACTCTAATTTTAAGTTTTTTAATTAATAAAAAATATAGAATGCTGTTGTTGGCATATAATTATGTCTGAGTGCATTTGCAAATAAATTACGTTTATTATTTCATATATATTATATTTCAATATAATATATATGAAATTTATACTTCATTTATTGTTTTTGTAAAACTTTAAAGGTGGGAAGAAATTCTGAATTTTTAAAATTTATTTAATAACATTTAGCTTATATATTAGATAACTGTTGTTTTGATATTTTTGATTCTTAACTATAACAAGTGATGAAAAAAATTAAGGGTTTTCAAAAAGTACATTTCCAAAACAACACATAAACCCATACAATAAACATAAACCCAAAGCTATAAAAATCGTTATAATAATGAAACGTATTTGTTAAATAATGAATGTAAGCCCAATGCAAGAACACCTGTAAAAATGTGTTGAAGTAAAATGTAAGAGCTTTAAACGTTTAAGATACTGGTTTTTAAAAATACGAAATTTTTAATTTTTATGTAGTGTAATACTACTTGAATCGGGAAACCTCTGAATTTTTTTCTGTGCAAACTTATGATCCTTCAAAATATCTAATCCTTCCACCGGAAGAACGGAAGGAAGGATTGAAACTATATAATATTTTGAATATGTGCTAAAAATGAAAAAAAACTTGAAATTAAAAAAAAAAAATAATTATGGTTCAAGACTGACAAACACTGGTTTTTTAACAATTAAAAACAAAAATATTAGAATTTATTTTTATTTTATATTAAAAAGTAATTTTAATTTGAATTACCTTGAGCTGATACAGCCCTTGATCTAGCTAAATCAATTTTATTTGCAATTAATATAACTGGTCGGGTCCGAATCAAATCAAAATCCTGTAAACGTGATAATATTTCTTCAGCTCGACTAAATGATGCTTTATCTACACATGAATATACAACTAAATATGCATCAGCTTTTTCTAGTTCTTCCTACAAATAAAAAAAAAAACATTATATAATGAAATAAAAACTGCATAAGCAATGTTTAAATTAAAATATTTATAATTAGAAATCCACACATCAAAAATTTAATTGACAGTTGCACGAACCTCCACTTCAACTCATCCCTCATTCATGGAAATTAAGTAAACAGGACGGAACAACCTTGTACCGAATTTCAATTTTTTAACTTTATTAATTCCGAAGATATGCTGGATAGATCTAAGAGGGCATATAGTTACACAGCTATCGGAATCACCATTCTTCTCAAATTTTAGAAACATAAAAAAACATAGCAGAACACTCTTGTACACCCTTGTAATAAATTTCGAGTTTCTATATCTTTATCAATTTCAAGGATATATGATTTACGTGCTTTCCTAGGTTTAGAAGGCGCGTCATAGGTATCTAAACCACCACTTTCACTTATTTTAAAATTCAACAATACAATCGAAGCAGAAAAGAGCTACCTCTAGTAAAATTCAGATTCCATATCATAAATATGGTTTTGTGAGGTGCATGGGAGGTATCCGAATAATTTCTCCAATTAATCTCCAATTTTAGGAACGTAATGGCAACAGAAGAGAAAACTCTCCTAATATATTTTGAACTTCTGTATTTATTTTAAGTTAATATTTTTAATAATTTTTAACCGATTTTAATTCTTTTGGCTTGTTTTAGGAAAGTAGAGCTTTGTTGACATTTGGTTTGACTTTTAGTAATTAATATTAATTCATAAGGTACTTGTACGTTGATATTATAATATTTAATAATTTAGGTTAACTAATGCGATACAACTTTACCATATATAACTTCTTAAAACAAGCCTACTAACTCTCATAAAAGTTTTAGGATTGATCCAAATGTTCAAGATGAATTCCGAATGTCCAAATGTTCATATTCCGTAAATACTATAATTTACATAAACTTATTTTATTTTACCATGATTCTTTAATAACATATAACACTTATATAATAAGTGTAAATATTTCTTTTATTTTAATATTTCATATAAAAAAAACCCCGCAGACATTTTGGAATTAAATTCATAAAACTTAAACATTTTATTTCGCGTAATCTCTTAAACATACTGTATTAGTTTAAATTGCATCATATTAATCAAAATGTTGTTATGTATGAATTTTGCATTATCCTTTAAATAGCGTAATAAAAAAAAATTTAATACAAAAAAAAAACAATTTATATAAATTACTGTAATAAGTACTTAAATAAAGTACTCATATTAAACTACAAGGATTTTTTCTCTATCAAAAGGATTTATTTTTATTTTTGGTTGTAAAAGCAAAGCTTAATATTAAATTAAATATTAACCCTATTAATTCGGGTGTATCAAATTGATGCACCCGAATATTTTTTACAATTTCTAAACAAAAGTTAAAATCGACATGATCTATTGTGTATATTTGTTTTTTTTTTTTTTTAACAATTTTTTATTTGAATGTACATTGGTATTGTGTTGACCTCCGTTAAGTGCAGTTATAAAAGATTTGTTCAAATGAATAGGGTCAGAATTGTATTATAACCAATAGTAAACTGACAAAATATAGCTGCAAATATTGTAAAAAGCCAACCTGTTTGGACCACATTCAAGTGAATAAAATATAATGAGAACATCTCAAATTAAAAATTTTTTTATTGGACTTTGGACTTTTATTTTTTAGAAATAGGGGTAGTGTCGTAACTCCCAGGGTCATAAGACCTTTGGCTCCTTTAGGGACTTATGATCAATTACTTGAGACATAGGTATCTAAGCGAAAATATTTACGTGGGACATAAGTCCCTTGGCAAGTGAATCATAAGTTCCTTTTGAAAAAAAAAAAAAAAAAATCGAATTAAATAAGTTAATTTATTTTGAAATAATTTCTGAAAGTCTATTCGGATCTTTAAGATTAAGGTATGATAGTTTAAAAATATATAAGTTAAATATTAGATGTAAAACAATTGTATAAGTCGATGTGAGATTCTGTATTAGAAAGCACCTGTAAGTTGGTTGAAAATCAAAGTTGACTCTTTATCCAGAGTGTTTATGAATTCATGTATGCGAGACTTTGGTGACAAAATCAGGTTTATATATGTATTTTGTAGTATAAATATAGTTATATGTAAAATTATTGCTTTTTTCTCAATTTTGGAAAAAGGGTATACCTTTGATTTTGAATCCAACCCCAAAATGTATGCTAATTATTTTTGATATGAAAGTTCAAGAAAGTCTGTACATATTCGTACCCGTCATTGATGTTATATGATTAAAATCAATATTTATTTGAATATTACTAATAACTGTTCGGCTAAGAACTGCATAAAGGAGTTATAACCCCCCATTCTGAGTCAAAACTCCAAAGCTCATAAGTCCCCTAGAGAGTTATGGCTCATTGCTATAAGTCTTAAGTCGCTTAGGGACTAACGTCCCATTAAATTAGTCATCAGTCTTTAAGGGAATTGTAACGCTGCACCGTTAAATTTAAAAATATAATAAAAAAGTAAAGATGTGTCAAAAAAATGCCAAAATGAGAAACAAAAACGTTAGGTATCAAATTTTGATATAATACGTCCGATTATATTTAAAAAAAAATCCACGTCCGATGGGTTAAAACATAATTTTCATCAAATAATTACAGATTTTATAGTTAATACATTAAACTTTATAATAAGTTTCAATTTTATCTAACTATGATTTATATTAATTAATTACCAAAACAACCACTTCTTATTGAAGTTGAAGCAAATTGGTTAATTAATTTTAATTAAAAATGCTAATAAATTAAAAAAAAAAAATATTTATATTAAATCCTGACATATTTCTATTTTACTCTTCTTTTGATCCTATTCAAAAAAAAATATTGAAAGGATCAAAGTATGTAAATTACAAACCATAACACAGAAAGTTCAATAATCTTTTGTTAAATCGTCTAACACAGACAGCAAAAAAAAAAAATTCATTACAAAAGAAATCCCTAAAAACATTCTTTCTTTATTGTCAAAGGACGATTATAACAAAAAAGAATAACCAAGAGAAATTTATTGTTTTGCATCCCTCTATTCAAAGTAAAATTATTATAAAATATGTATTGTAATATTACTATATAGTAAACGTCAAAATACTATCAATACAATAGTTTGTTCATTGGTTAGGATGTACATGTGTGTTCTTATTAAGTTTATAAAAATAAACAAAAAAAAAATGGGTTAAGTTGGGTCAGGAGGTGTAAAAAGGCTAAACGAAAAAAGTCCTCAAAACATAAATGCAAAATTTGCCCAAAATACCATTTTTATAAAATTTTCCAAAAAAATGGATTTAATTGTGTCAAAAGGTGTAGAAAGGCTGAATGAAAAAAGTCCTCAAAACATATATGCAAAGTCCCCATAATACCATTTATACAAAAGTCTCCAAAAGAAGGGGGAAAAGGTCCATTAATTTGGAGACTTTTTTCATTTTTATTTTTGCAAAAATTCTATTAAAATTTAAATAAGTAACCAATCGACATTTAGAAATTTTGAGCAAATAAGGGGTTTCCCCTTTTTCGTAATATTTATTTATATTTATTCGGAGGGATTTTAGAGCAGAACACAAAATTAGAGTTTCCCATTTTTACACAATATTAAATGTGGGGCATTTTATTAAAGCTTTGCAGACATATCGTTTATATCAAAAGTTTATAATATCCGAACAACCAACTGAATCTAACTATCATTATGTATAAAAATACTTTTTGAGGCTTTTTTTTATCATATACAATTTTAATAAAGGTCTCAAAAGTTTCATAAAAATTTTGGGGACTTTTTCTATTTTTGGTTTTGGAGCCTATTTTCCTGGGGCTTTTTTTCATACAATCGTGTAGAAATACCACTATACTAAATGATTTAGTTGTGAATCGGTATATTCAAAGATTTAAATACTCCTGTTATCATTAGGTAGTACATTGAATGAAATAATCCTTTGGTTGACATTTTCGGTTTCTTTTTACAAAAAAAATTAATTTATATAAATTTAAAGTTTAGTGATGTATACTTTTGGTAATATAAAGAAAGGGTATTAGACTTTCATTGAATTACAATTTGTTGCAATGACACTAAATTTATTCCTCGCATCCTATTAAGTTTAAAAGAAAGTTCTATTCTAATTTAAAGTGTTTAGTTTTTTGAAGTTCATAAAAATTGGAAATAATTTCATTATTAAATTGTTTTTGTGCGGTCTTCTTCTTACTTTTTGCAGTTTTGGGTAAAAAGGGTATTTGTCTAATTTTAGATCAAATTACAGAAACTAGATTGAATAAATTTAGTATTATTCTTCTTTATATAGAAGAACATTTTTAAATTTTTGAAGATTATTTTAAATATATTAAAGAGATCCAGAAATGCCAATATCTAATATTAAATGGCAATCTCGAATAAGAAGTAATAAAATAAGTAGATTTTAAATTCATTTTACCAAAATCGATTTTTTAAATTCCGTTATAATGCACTATTTGGAAAAAAAAATAAAACATTAAACAATATGCAACTCTACTGGTCTATACATCGGTCGTACGCCAAATTTATTCAAAAGATTAATTATATTAAATTAAATTTAGTAAGGTCTTTCCCCGTTACCTACAAAAGAGATAACCCTTGTATTAAAATAAAAATTTAATTAAGTATAGTGCTTGTATAGTTTGTCCCACTGTAAACTTTGAATTTCAGAATCTATGGTTTAAACTTTGTTTTATTTTTTACCCACAAATTTAAAAATACGAAACTAGTAAAACAGAGTTTAGACCAAACCCCATTCAACTTTCCTATTGCGTTCGAGTATTAAAGAATAAGCTTCTATTATCGCATTATTTAAAATATTTTACGATCACAATACTTTTCATGTTTTAGTTATTCTCCTAGATGCTAATATAAAAACGTATTAGTTTCTTTCATTTTTTAGCTTTATTGAATAAATTGAAATAAAAAAAAAATTTTTTTTTCCATAGCACCTGCAAATGAACGTGATTCTATTATTAAAATACCAAATTAAAATAAAATTGATTTATGTCAGGGGTCCAAAACTAAACGACATTGGAGTATAAGGTTTAAAGTTTTTTGAAGTTATTTGTTTAAGTTGTTATTAAATCAATTCGTTTGATTAGTTTAAGAAATTTAATATTGTACACTCTTTACGATCGAATGGGCTCTTTGAGAATAGTCATATGAGATGAAATAAATGAAATAAAATTCAAACGTTCTTTAGCAATTTGTTCTTTCCGGAGCCATTTACATTTTTTTTTTAATTTCGTTTCAAAGGGAACAATTTTAATTCAAAATAAACTTCCTGGCATCGTATTTTGGCAGCCCGGAGTCAGGTCAGCTTGATTTTAGGAATCTGGCTTCCGATTCTGAAGAAGACACTAAAAAGACGAAAAAAAAGTCCCAAAAAATGGTATTACTATTTTTGGAGCCTATTTGTTAGGGCGGGCTTAAAGGTCGAATCTTTTCAATGTTTTTTCCTATACTTAGGTTCTCCTAAAAAATGGGGGATTACGTTTTGCAAATGATCTTGGTTCGGCTACTATTTCCTTTTCACGAGACTTTTAATATGTCTTTTTTTCAAAAAACTTTAAACTTGGAACTTTATTTTCATCGGAACATTTAATTTCTTGGTTTTTGTGATTAAAGCTCCAGAAATAGAGTAAAGTTCCAGAACCTAATTTTAAGCCGGAGCAATTTTTTTATCTGCTCTGAAATAAATATCGTTCCGAAAATTTAAATTTTTATTTCATTTCGTTCCGAACCCCTGATTAATATATATATATATATTTATACAATATTTACTCGATTTATATAAAGTATAAAAACTTAAAAATCATATAGATTGCAAAATTTATAAAAATAAAAGGGTTTTTTTTTGTGAAAAATAAAATAATTGAAAAATGGACACTTGAAAACGACATATTTTTAATTTGAATTTTTTTGATTTAATTTAAATTAATGAACAAATTAAAAATCAATTGTGAACTTAGATTTTAACTTATAAACTGAATAGGTTTTTTATAATAGTTAACAATTGAAATATTTTAATTTGATAATTGTAAAATTTTATTTAATAATTATTATTATTTATTTTTATTTATTTATTTATTTATATTATTATTGCATATCATAAATGATACAACAGTATTTTTCGAATCATCAAACCATTATAAGCTTCTGAACTCTTATTAGATTATACCAATAGTATTTATTATATTTATTTAATTATATTATACTGTTATTATTTTTGATCGCAAGAGGGAATTTTAATTTAAATTACTTTTTACATCTAATCGGAAATCGAATCCGTACTCCTTCGGTTAGTTCGTCAGATACTAAACCACTGCACCACTGAGGCCTCTATGTATTTCTAAAATTGGGACCTAATCGGGAATCGAACCCGTACTCCCTCGGTTAGTTTATCAGATACTAAACGACTGGGCTATTGAAGTCCCTATCTACTTTTAAAAGAAATGAAATAAATTTTATTAGGTTTTCTGAAATTTGTACAGTTCTAGGGGATGCTAAATTATCATACAAATGATTATCAAACATTTTAATTCCTAAGAGAGGTGGGAACTCTTAAAACTCACTCCTTGGTATTATGAGCCTATATTCGTTCGGGAATTTGGTAGTAATATACAGTTTTCTTTCTTGACGGAAAAACATACGGTGCAGTAATGTGACTTACAATTTAAAGATGAGAACTTCTATATTTTAGAGTTCTAGTTCAAATTGACTCCGCTCTACATAAATGTGTTTGAACAGCAAAGTGCATAACTTGCGGCCGAAAGTTTGAATTTGTGCAATAATTCTAATTCAATTCTTCTAAGGGATTAGCTTGTAAGTATTTCTACAGCAGACAAGCAGTCTTTTGAAACATCGCATTATCATTAATAATACCAAGAGTTGTTTTCTGTTTTTGATCCGAACATTGGAGATCAATAGACTACAGTAAATATATAAGAGAATTATATTGAAGTCTAGACTGAATGTACAGCTTATATCTTCGTAGAGGAGATATGTAAAAGCAAAAAGAAACAGAAATTTTTAATATAGAGTCACTTCACTTAATTCAATTCACAATATGTTGTATGTTAAATTTTTAAACTTAAATGAATATTCAACAATATCTTCATAAAAAACCTTGAAATTTTAAATTTAAAAAAAAAAAAACAATAATTTACTTTTAATTTGATTTATTACTGAAAAATATTTTTCAAATTATGACGTATTTCCCATCAAATATTTTATACACAAACATATATTGTAATTTATACGATTTATAACGGTAAATCCTTGAAAATATTTTTTTCTTTCTTCAAAACAATTACAAAAAGAATATGTTTCATATTTTATTGTTAATTCATTTCTCTTTTGAATTTTCCATCATTCGTTGTTTTTTTGTAACAATTATCCAGTTACCTTAATAAAATGCGTATTTCACTTTAATTATTCCCCGGTTTTTTTTTGCGAAATGATACCCTAAACTTCAAATAATACCTTTTATTTAAAAATTTGAATAATCAACAATGAATATTTTGTGGTGGTGGTGTTGGATTTTCTTTTAAAACTGATTTGCATAATTTTGTGAATATAATCATGGCTTGTCTGTTTATGTATGTTCAGGAACAGGCAATGTTTGAAATGGGTTGATAACAGAATGATTATGAAATGTTTCTTTTAATATATATACCCTACCCAACCGTAAAATCAACAAGAGAAATTCAATAATATTTTAAAATTTTTGAAATATATATTGTACTTATATATAATACGCTAATATACCATAAGATGGATATAAATGTAACAGTCATATTACCGAAGGTGAGATGATGAATAAAGCAGAGGTCCGGAACGAAACGAAATAAAATTCAATAATTCCGGTACGATATATATATCGGAACTAAATAAATATTACTTGGGATTCAGGAGCTGGACCGGCATAATTTAAAAAAGGCAATCCCCGATTTTTTCGATTCCCTAAGCAAGAAATTTTAAAAAAGTTTGGTCCCATCATCTTAAACCCCATCATTTTTCAACCCTCCATTGTTACTACCACTTTTTGGGACTTTTCTTAATTTTTTTTTCGCTTTTTTAGTGTCTATTATAAAATCGAGTACTAGGTTTTTTAAATCAAGTCAGCCCGACCTCTGGCTCCCAAAATATGAAGGCTGAAACGTTATTTCAATTTTGATTCGGAGTTGCTCTGAAAAGAACTTTATTTTGTGTTTAATTTTAACTCGTTCTTCGGTTTGCCTTCTGGGTCCCACGATACCAGAGCTGGAACTTTATTTTACTTTTGAAACGGTATTGTTGCGAAAAGAACTTCACATTTTGTTCAAGGAGAACGAATTTAAATTGAACAAAAAGTAAAGTTCTTTTCGCAACAATACCGTTTCAAAAGTAAAATAAAGTTCCAGCGATTGAATTTTGCTCCAATTCTCGTAAAGTTCCGGACCCCTGGAATAAAGCCTTAAAAAATATATTATATATCTTAAATATTCCGCATATAATGAATTAATTGTTCAATTGATTATTTGATTTTATAATTTCTCCTATACTCAGTAATGAATATTTTTACATGAAAGCAAATGAGGGATTTTTGTTTTATAGAAGTAAACCTAAGGGTATAGAGGATTTAATAATGCGATTTAAGATATTTCTATATTATACTAGCTAGTACCCGGTGCGCGTTGCTGCGCCTCTCAATGGAGGTTTAATTGAAGTTGATGTTACTGCAAAAAGTTAACACAAAAATTACACACGGTTTACACATGTAAATTTTAAAATGTATGAAAGCAACCTTTTTAAAACGATTTTTCTAGGATTATCCTAGGATTTTTTGAAACTTTCTGTAATTCAAAGCAGTACAAACTACTTTCCAAAAATTTGACGTAATTTACTTCCAAAAAATTTTTTTTGACCAATCATAGGACCGACTGTTAACAGTCTCAACTCCATTTTCAAGTTGCTTCACACATATAAAATTTGAGGTCAACCGGTCAAATCGTTTCTAATTTAGAGTTAAGTAACGCAAAAATCTATTAAAAGCCACTGTGCCCCACTGGTTTAACGGAACTACACTTTCTCTTTGGGCAAAGCAGTATTGCTCAAAATTGGACGTAATTTGCTTCCAAATCACTTAACAAAATTTTTTTGAGGCTTTCTTTTTAGCCAAAGCAGTACTTCGCAAATTCTGACAATATTAGCTTCCAAAATTATTTTGACCAACCGTCGGGCCGACATGGGTTAACAAATTCCAAATCTGTTAATAGTGTCAACTCAATTCTCATAGGGTCAAACCGTTTTTAATTTAGAGTTAAGTATTGAAAAAACCTAATAAAAAGCTGTTGAGCCCCAATGGGTTAATGCAATGCAATAAAATTTTTTTTTGGGCTTTCTTTAAAGCCAAAGCAGAATTTCGTAAAATCGGACAAAATTTGGACCCAAAATTTTTTTTTTTACCACCCGTCGGCTCAACATGGGTTAACAAATTTCAAAACTGTTTATATTGTCAACTCAATTCTCAAGGAGCATCACGTATACAAAATTTGAAGTCAATTGGTTAAACCGTTTCGAATTTAGAGTAAAGTATTGAAAAAACCTATAAAAAGCTGTTGGGCCCCAATGGGTTAATGGAACTCAACAAAATTTTTTTTGGGGCTTTCTTTTAACCCAAAGCAGAATTTCGTAAAATCGGACAAAATTTGGGCCCAAAATTTTTTTTAACCACCCGTCGGCCCGACATGGGTTAACAAATTCCAAAACAATTAATAGTGTCTACACAATTCTCAAAGAGCATCACATATACAAAATTTGAAGTCAATCGGTCAAACCGTTTCGAATATAGAGAAAAGTATTGAAAAATCCTATAAAAAGCTGTTGAGCCGCAATGGGTTAATGGAACTCTACAAAAAATTTTTTGGGGCTTTCTTTTAAGCCAAAGCAGAATTTCGTAAAATCGGACAAAATTTGGACCCAAAACTTTTTTTGACCACCCGTCGGCCCGACATGGGTTAACAAATTCCAAAACTGTTAATAGTGTCTAATCAATTCTTAAAGAGCAACACGTATACAAAATTTGAAGTCAATCGGTCAAACCGTTTTCATTTTAGAACAAAGAAGTTTAAATACTTGCACCACAGCCCCAACTTGGCGGTCCGTTAGAGCAAAATTTTTGGGCCACGATTTCTTTCCGTACCCAAAAACCCCTATATACAAATTTTCATGAAAATCGGCTGGGCAGTTTAGGAGTCTATTCGCTACAAACAAACAAACAAACAAACAAACATACAAACAAACAAACAAACAAATAAACAAACTTTCGCTTTTATATATATAGATACCTAAGTAAATTATGATAAAAATAAAAAGTTATTTTAAATTTAGATTTATTTTGTTTGTTAAATTCATTCTAAGGGTATGTGTTATTGTATTGCAGAATTCTAGTTTTCTAAGACTGAATCAAATCTGTAGATGTAAAAAGTAATAATTACCAAGAAGAGTCAGTGAACGTTTCAATATTTAATACAAAAAAAAAAAAACAAACACCAATTGGTTATCAAAATTAATTTTAACTATAGATGAACTGTTACTATTTGGTGAACTGTTTAATAATCAAGTATTATTCTGTATAGTAGAACATAGAGGAGATACTTGTTAGACTACATATTGAGAGTCTAATTATTATATTTTATCATAATAAATTTCGCTTACAATAATTAGATTAGACAAGTCAGGTCTCCATTGCCCATGAATAAAGAGTTAGGTCCTCATCTTATTAAGTCCCATCCCAACTGAAATATTAGCACTTTTCTTTTGAACCTACTTCTTGTAGTACGAAGCTTCCCTGCTTGAAGAATCCAGACAACCTGGTTTCTAACTGCTTGAAGTTGTTTCAAACGAAAAGTTACTATTTACTATCGTTTTTTAATTAATCCTTTAAAATTGGATCTACTGAGAAAGAAGTTTTATCATAATCCTGTTTATTAAAATCCTATTTTTGTAAATCTAGCTTTTTTAAAGTATTTCAATATGATAATAAAATTGGTGGATCCCCCGCAAAATCCAAGAACATAAAATGCAAAACACAAAATTCAAACACACACATAAGATCCTAAGCACATTCAGTTCAAATACCGAAAAATCTTAACGACATATAATCCAAATACCACAAAATCCAAATATTACATAATTTATTTGTCACTTCTAGCTATTTTCAAGCTCGAATTTGCTTTACAATATTCGCTTTTTCCTACCCGCTCCCAAATCCCGATAAACAAATTATTGGAACCGTATTATATACAATACTAAAAAGTTTCCTAAAACAATAAAAGAAATCAGGATGGGATTAAATGAGATTGGGACCTGATTTTTTATGCAACTTTAAACCCTCGTCGACCTTTTTTTCATATGTAATAAGTCAGTAGCAAAGTATTTAATGCAATGATATAACCGATCCTTCGGTCCTCAAACGCCTTGCCAAATAAATTATTGTGCATTGACGGAACATAAACGCCTTCGGTCCTCAAACGCCTTGCTAAACAAATTATTGTGTACATATTGACGAAACACAAACGCCTACGGTCCTCAAACGCCTTGCCAAACAAATTATTGTACAAATTGACGAAACACAAAATTTTGAAAAAGCAATTAGTAATCAATCATGCGACGTAATTTTGCAAATAAATTAATCTGTAATTTTTAGAATCGATTAATTCCTATTCCGAATTTTACAAGCTTCCTTTCTATAAAACCTCTTGTATTTGGTTTGGTTTTAAGAGCTATGTTTAATTAGTTTGTAAGATTCAACTAAGGATAGATTGTAGGTAGATTCCAAATAATGCGTAATTGAGATGTTTTTTATTAATACACTGTAAAAAAGCTTATCATCAAATCTAATCAAATTTTAATATCATGTATGGTATTTATTATTTATAAAATTTAAATGATATAACAACGCATGCAAATTGAAAAGAATCTTAAACTTAAAAAAATTAAATTTAATTAAATTTGAAAATCCAATTGAAAGTAATTAAACTCTGTGCGATTATTATGAAATCTTGTATATTTTACCATTTTAATAACGTGAGTCACATCCAATTCCTAAAATTCATTACAACAAAATTCGTTTTAAATAGAATTTATTTGAAAAAAAACTTTCATTCTTATCCTTATTACAATATATTATCCTTTTATATCCTTATTTATTTTTAGTATAAAAATTAGTCTTTAATTCCTTAGCGAGAAAAATACAATGAAAAAAATATATTTTTAAATTTAATTTTATTTTTCATTATTTTATTTATTTTTTTTGGAAAAATTAAAATTAAAAAAAAAATTAAATAAATTTTCTATTTTGAAGAAATAAATTTAGATGACACGTTTTATTTTAATATCTTCTTTAAGGTATCAAAAATCCCAGTTTCTTTGTATACTTCTATCCTTTTTTGTGTTATTGTGTAACCATAAGAATTACAATTATTTATGTATATGTACATATAAAATTAGAGGGGGTGAAATAAAGTCGAACGAAGTAAAGTCCAATCGACTTTATTACAAAAATAATAGAAACAAAGTCGAATCACAAATTCTACCTTATATTGGTAATAAGATCAAATCAATTAACTACAAAAAAACTAAAATAGAAATAAGGTCAGTTTAGATTTTATTATCAAGAAAATCGAATCTAAAAAGCTGAATAAACAAGAACCGCCTTTTTTTGACATAAAAATCTTGCGTATAAAATCATGGAAATATTCCGGAAAAGGGGAATACCCTAATTTTGAAACAAACTGAAATCTCTTCCTTATGGTTTTCTTCATGAATTTATTCTTAAGAAAGTATTCGAAGTCTGTCTGCCTAAGGCTCCCCACTAGACAAAATATCGAAACTTACATTTAGCAAGTTCTACTGATCCTTTAAAATTACATTTCCAATTATCGGCACCAACGGTCCCTTATTAACTTCTCTTAAGCAAATTACCTAAATCGAGATTTTGAATTCAATTCTTATTTATTAACTACATTGCATATACAAATTTGTTAATATTCAGGAAAAGTGGGAAGCTCACATTTAATAACTAACAATAAAATCCCTTCTAGTTCCCAGAAATTCTAGTTTTAAGGAGTTAGGTACAAAATTTCCCATTTCCAGAATATTTTTACGAAGTTTGTAATTAGGGGAGATTAAAATGTTAGATTGAAAATCAGTTGCCCCTTTTCGAATTAGTAATTCGGCTCTATTTCCATTGTTTTTATTTATAAAGCCAAATCGACTTTATTTCATCCCACCATAAAATTACCTGTTTTTTATATTTTCGTTATTTTTAAGTGGAAAATTTTTATTTTAATTTCTTATTTTTTTTTTATTTATTGTTACGTGTAAATCATATTTTCACGTTCAAGAAAAGCTTTTATTTATTTGATAAAGGTAAAAAAATGGCGGGTGAATTTTTTTTTTCATTATCCTTCAGATTATTTTTGCGCCTTATTGGATATATAAATAAGTATATATTTTATTCTTATATTTTTACTATTTTTAGTATATTGTAAATTCTTTTTTCAATTCTTATTTCATAAATTTGTCTTAATGTCAGTAAAATGAAAATACTATGAGCATTTCCTTTTTGTTTGTATGCTAACTTAATGCTAAGAACGGATGGATTCCTTTATACGTGTGTAGGTTAAGTTATTTGGGAAAATTGGATGGTAAAAGGGAATTTTCAGGAGGTTGAAAACAAATCTAAAAGGATTTGTTTTGAATTTTTGCAAATGGTAGTTCGGCCACTGTTATATCAGAGGAGAACACATTGGATTGAAGCATGTTAGCAGTCCTCACAAAAAATTGAGTTTCCATAACCAGTTGAGAACCATCTGTGAGTTTCCACAGTGTAAAAGTGGGCCCTTCTTTGGTGTTACATTGGAATTGATTAAAAGTAGACATAATTGACTTAGCGGTTAGTTCTATTGGGCAAGTGTCATTATCTACAAGATATCTATACTAACAGAGAAATTGCATCAATATTTTGACAACTGTTATGTGCAGTAAGTGTTACTTGTTCGACAAAGGCGTCTATTAGGCTTAAGGTGCAGTTTTATATTTTGCCGAGGTGACTTATAATAGTTTGAGAAGCGCCAGCTCAAATGTGAGAGTTGTATTTGACAGGCTGAATATAGATTGTATAGATATTAGACAGATAATTTGGAGAGAAATGTGTTTCACAAAGGAACAGATTACCCAAACATTTGGCAGCATTTTTAGCTATTTTAAAACTATGCTCATTCCACAATGTCTTTTGATTTAACTGTAAACCAAAAATGTTTAGGCTTTCTAATCACTCTATATTTTCTACTTGGAATCACAGAATAGGATTAAACTAATTTATTTTGCAGATTAACTCTATGACTGATCTCTGAATTTTTTTGATCAAATCTATGATTATGTAGAAACACTGGTTTTATGTTTAATTTCAACTGGTCTTATTAATTCACAGACGATTCTGTAGTACTAATGAGCGAAACAATTTTTAACTTGCCAACTGTAAGTTTGATAGTGAAGAACTGTGAGCTATATAAGCCATGCAGACAGCGATTGGGCAATTTTTCTTGTGAAAGATTTTTTCGTGAGGCAAAGAATTTATATTTCACCTGGCTCGACGCTCTTTTTATGGCCCCTAGTAAGAAAAACCAATATGTTCGAAATTTTTTTAAAAACATCGCTCTTGGGCTCGCTCGCACTCTGTCTCGCACTCTGTATCCGAGGCCTAAGGAGGTTCGTTCGCAACAAATTGGAACTACACATTCATAATGTAGGTATTTAAAGCAAATATTCGCTTCTGTTAAAGGAAGTTCCAAATTGTCGATCATTTCATCGAAAAACTGCCTATATCCAACCTTAATAACGGGATAAAAATGAGATTAACATCTTTATTATAGACTTTTTCAATTATTTGACGGATTTAAATATTTCTTTTCTTTTTTTTGTATTTTAATTTAAACTTCTTTTTCCGATCCAAATTTTTTTATCCCCATGATTTTTATTATGATTTTCTTTTATCGTGGGAAATGAATTGAAAATTCATTCATTAAACGTAAGCAAATTCAGAAATTGGAACAGAATGAAAAATATAAAAAAAAAATATATAAAAATTAATAATAGAATTTGTTTTTTTAGTTGTTTTAGAATTTATTTAACGGTTAATATTAGCATTTCTTTATATTTTACAATTTTTAATTTTGTTGTCACAATTAGTTAAATTCTAATAATAGTATACAGTTATTACTTTGAAATTACTTTAATGTTAACTGGAAATGTTTAACCTCCTAATTACCTCAAGCTTTAAACTCCGTACTCTTATAAAAATATGTAAGCAAAATTACTAAAAGTAGAAAGGCCGCTGCCTTCAACGCATATCTAAGCAAATAGCTGCAATCCTGATTTAATTATAATATACTTACTGGCGTTTATGTCCTAATTACCCCAAGCTCCAAGCTCCAAGCTCCAAGCTCCAAGCTCCCTATTCTAATGAACATATGTAAACAAAATTACTAAAAGTAGAAGGACCGCTTTCTTCAACGCATATCTAAAGAAATTTCTAGAATCCTGATTTGGTTATAATGTAGCTATTGGCTAAGGACATTCTTTATTGTTCCAACATGTACCTATGGGAAAGACAGCTGCTGTTGTCAGTTTGAATTTGGGATTTTATTTTAAAACCTAATCAGATCTACGTATAAATAGATCTACATACATATAGGAATAGAAAATAGTACGTTGTTCTTTAACTGGTAAGCTTTGTGTCAGAAGGAAAATTTTAAAATCAACTTAAGGAACTGTTTAATAAAATGTGAAGATCTGAGGGAGGTCTGAGTAGTTGATACACAAATTAAAAAGTAGCTGTACCCTTCATAGTTACACTAAATTCCGAAAAATTTACGAAAACTATTTAATTATAAATTTTATTCTATTTATTAATTAATTAAAATTAATTTTTAAAAAACATTACCTTTGATTCTCTTCTTTCTATCACAAATTGTAATTCTGCTTCGACATTATTTAATATTATTGATATATTTTGTTCCCTTTCATCATCTGCATCTGTAAATACAAAAAGTACGTATAGAAAATTAATATTTTATTTTTAAAAAAATTTAATTAAAATAAAAATTAATCATAAAAATAGTTTTTTAATATTCTCAATTTATTTTCAATGAAATGTCAATTTTTAATAACCTTCAGTTTGGATTTGAAAGGTTTATACAATTAATTTTATGTATTAGGTTAATGTCATTCCATAACACTGTATAGTTTTATTTAAATTTTAAATCATTGGAATTTAAATAAATCAAAATAATAAGAATTTAATTTCATATTATTGAATCAATAATCAAATATTTTTATAACATTATTCTATTGCAAGCAGAAACTGTCTTCGGTGTTATTACCATGCGGAAAGAAGTTAATGCTACTGTATGCTATAAAATATAAATGACAGCTGACAAAATTTTTATTAAGAAACTATAGAAATGCTTATTGAGGGAATTATTGTATCTTCAAATTACCCAGTTTATTGTATGTTCGTAGTTTTCCCATCCCTCTCTCATCGTTTTTGGAGTTGATTTATAGCTAATGCATTAGAGGAAATGAGTTTAGTTAAGTAATGTGGGAAATGGGTTTAGTTAAATAAAATCTGACATGCACTTCGTTATATTAACAGCATTATAACAGCATTTAAAATCCTGCTCCGTTTCAAAACAACCTATGTGGAATTTTCTAAATTAGTTCACAATTAGTTCTAAATTAGTTCACACCATATTGGTATTAAGTTTTCAAGTCTATAAAGTACATTAAATTAACCCTAGCCTACCCTTATGCCTTACGTCAAGTAATGACTTTCTTTTATTAAAAACAAGTAATGAAAAAACAGTTAGTTGATGCAACCGAGTTATTAATACCCAGACCTGCAAAATTAATTAAATTCCGAAAGTTAAGTTTAATAGAATTAAATGAAAATATAAAAGTTTTTATAATTGGAAGGCGTGTGACTATTATACGAACTACCCCTACGGTGAACCATATTTCAAGTTCCTACCTTTGTCAATTTCAGCAGTTATGAGGACCAGTACTTTCATTCCTCTTAAATTTTATAAACATAAAGGAATAAATCAAAATATTCTTGTACAAATTTCAAGTTATTATTATTATTAATTTCAAAGATATGCTTTTAGATTTTGGGAGGTGTGTGGGGAGTACCCCAAACATCACTACAATTGGGGCTAAATTCCAGAGACACAAGGTAAATAGGAAGCAACACCATTCTACTAAATTTAAAGTTTCTATCTTTATTTGTTTCAAAGATCTGCCCGTTTGGTCTTGGTTCGATCAAAAACTTCCAGGATCCGAACCAATGATCCAATTTTGCCCATTTTCAATCACCGCCTTTCTTTCGTCATTAGTGAGCTACAGTTTTAGTTGAAGGATATAGTAATTTCGTAATCAGCTTCGAAGTTATTTCGAAACCTTCTTTCTAAATTATTTATAAAATAGATTTTCGAGATCATTTATTAAATTTGATCTAGTCAATACCAATTTTTCGGGAAATAAATAAAATTGTTAATTAATTATACAGTATATTAATTATACAGTTATTGCGATTGACCATGTATAAAACATTAAAATCAAAATGTATTTTATAACTTCCCATTTATTTAATGACTCTAAATTATACATTAAATTAATTTACTTAAATTTACATAATATACATATTATTGTGCAGTCTGTCTTTAATGAATTGAAAATTTTTATTTTTATCCCAATTTTGAATAAAAAAGCTCGTAAAATATTAAAACTTACTGCAACTTTTTAATTACAATGTTCCAAAAACCAAAAAAAAACTTGAAGAAATGAAATAAAAATGTTCAGAAATTCTACAGAGCATTAAAATTTTAACATTATAAATTTTATATTTTTTTTTTGAAATTTTATATCTGATTTTACATTATTAATGATCTTAAAAGAATTTTTAAAAGTTTTATACACAATTCGGTTAGTCCACTTGCATTTTATACAATATTTTCATATGAAAAGTTCTGTTGTACCAAATTAATGACACAATTTTAATAAAATTTAAATTTTTATGATTAAGAAAATAAAAAAGTTTTTCTTCTTTTAAATCTTATGTGAATGTTATATCATAAAATTTTAAAATCTTGAACCAACAGATGCTTATATTACAATATACATACAAAGGAGAATACAAGAAAATGAAATCTATTATTTTATTAAATAATCAACCTTCTCTGTCCGTCACCTAATAAATTAAATTGACAAATAGAATAAAAACTGAATACATATTAACCGCCCACTAATCGTTTTAAATTTTATATTAATATTCATTTTCTTTTTGGAATCTATGTTTTTGACCTCAAAAATTTTGGAATAGAACATTATATAGATTAATACATAATATCTATAATTTTTATTATAATTGGTCTATATTATATATAAATTTATGTTATATCTATATTATGTCGCGGTATAAGTATATAATTTGGCTTTTATACATAATTACGGATAACAATGCTTTTGGTTAAATTTGTGTATCAAACAACCCAATGAAGATTTTTATTAGACAGATTATTAGGCAATTTTGAACCTACTCGAACCCACTGCACCATCCCCAACTAAATTTTGCACAAACTCTAGTCATAAAACTAAACTCCTTTTGCCAAAATTTCAGACACGAAGCTTTATTAGGTATAGAAGGCTCATATAAAAGAAGAAGTTGTATGGCAGCTACTCGAACCCACTGCAGTAGTCCAACCAAATTCTGCAGGAACTTTTGCCATAAAATTAAACTACTTTTGCCAAAATTTCAGACACCCAACTTAAATAGGTATAGAGTAATGCTCATATTAAAAATAAGTTGTATGGCAGGTACTCGAACCCGTGAACCAAAATGGCTGGCTTTCAGCGATGACGTGTCTTACATAAAAACAAATTTGAGAAAATTTCAAAATCCTAGCTCCTTTATTTTTTGACGGAAATACGTCATAGCTAAATCGTTTTACTTTTCGATTCTATCCGATCCATACCTTTGAGTCTATATCCCTCGCCCTCTTTTCTGCGTCACAAACGTAATGCCAAATTTGGTATACCCTTTTTATAGTCATACGGGTATGAAAAAGAAGTTGTATGGCAGCTACTCGAACCCGTGGAGCAAAAAGCAGGATTTCAATAGCGATGACCATTCTGATCCGATCCGTACCTTTGAGTCAATATCTATATCTAAAGATCTAAAAAAAATTAATCACATTTTTTTTCCAAAAAACGCCTGAAAACAAATTAGTGAAACCCTACACCAAAATGTCTTGCAGTATACTCTTAAAACGAAGTATTTAGGAAAATCTAAAATCACTTGCCTGAAGGATTATATTTTTAAACAAAAAATCTTGGTGCTATTAAATTTATTAGAGGGTAGAATAAGTAGCAGTATATAACCATTTCATTTTATATCCGTCCGTCCGTCATCACGATAACTCAAAAAGTAAAGGAGCTAGAATTATAAAATTTTTACAAATTCTTTTTTATGCAAAAAACGGAATCGCTATTTAAATTCAGCCATTCATCCACGGGTTCGGGTACCTGCCATACAACTTCTAATTTTATATGAGCTTTACTCTATACCTATGGAAGCTGCGTATCTCAAATTTTGCCAAAAGTAGTTTAGTATAATGGCCAAAGTTACTGCAAAATTTGGTTGGTCTACTGCAGAGGGTTCGAGTAGCTGCCATACAACTCCTTCTTTTATATGAGCTTTACAGTACACCTTATGAAGCTGGGTGTCTGAAATTTTGCCAAAAGTAATTAACCGGATGATATAATGTATATGTTACGGTCATACAAGTATCCCAGAGTTGACACAGTCTACTCTACTACACTCTTCCTCGTTTTTATAATAAATTTACCAACCTGGTCCATCATAAGCGTTTATACAATCAGAAGTTTTAAATTGTGATACCAAAGCTGCTTTACCAACACCTGGTCCACCCAGCATATATACACGAAAACATTCAACATTATGATTTGAATTCATATTTTGTTCCTGTTGATAATGATGTTGTTGTTGCTGTTGTTGTTGTGGTGGACCATGATAATGCATTGGACTTGTTGGTGCTAAACTGTTACTACGTGAACGTCTACGACGAAATGAATCACCTCTATTTATAACACCTAGAATTGAAGAAAAATATTTAAAGTAATTATTATGATAATTATTTAAATAATTAATTGCATATAACATAAAACATTTTCAAAATAGACTACAAAGTATAAAATATTTTCCTTGAGTTCCTCACAAAACCTTCTAATAATTTTCTGGTTTTTAGTCTTATAAATATTTGTTAAGTCTCAATGTCATAGAAGCTAGAAGACACTCATTCAAACTCATAGTAGCGCATTTAATTATAAAACATATACATATAGCATATGGTGCATATTAAGTTATAGGGGTATCGGATTCCATGTTACCATATCAGTTTTAACAATAAATTAAAATTCAAGCATTGAAAAAAAAATATTATTGAAAATTTTTTACTTATTTGTAAACCATTTCCTATTACATACAATGTGATAAACGAATGATTCAGCCTTTCCATTCCAGGTGTGGCTAACATATATTTTATATAACAAATCTTTACAAATCTCCATGGTGACCAAATGTATATAGTAAAATAAAAAATATATCACATAAGCAAAGTAAAATATATAACTTATAGAAAAATCGATATTAGTTTTGGCTTAGACCACATAGGAAAGGAAAAGGGCTCGTTAATTTACAAATACATTGTACGCCCTTGTAAGTATATTACAAATGAATAAATAATAAAATGTTTTAATATCTCTAGGATATATCTTCAAACTGGGCACCTCAAACGACAGCTACTTTTATGAGGTGTACACATATGTAAAATAAATATATAGCTTTGCCATACGATGTTTTAATTAACCGTTATGCGAAACTCTGTTTTAAGAGAAATGAGTTTAATTAATGTATTACATAATTCGGTATATATGAATGTTTGTTCACATGAACATTATATAATTGTGGAATTGTGCTTTTTTAGAACCCTTTATTATTTTAATTTCTTGTATTTTTTTTTTTGTTTTATACAGTTTATCCATGAGATGTTATAAAACTCATTTCCAATATGACGTCACATAACAGTAAAAAGTAAAACGAAAACTTAGAAGATAAAAAGACCTTGATTTAAGAAAATGTAAACAAAAAACCAAACCCCTCTCTTTCTTTAAAAATAAATTTCCGTAAAATGATAGAAAACTAAAATCAATTCTTCTTTTTTTTTTTGTTTTTTTTTACTTTTGACACAAGACGTCAAATTGTAAATAATTTTTATTTTTTGTTTTAATATACGCGCGTCTTTTTAATTTTAATCATGGACATTTGCCAGAATTCAGAACAAATCATCAGTAAAAGTGAGATTTTTTTTTTCAATATACAAAATATAAAATGTTCTAGATATGTATACATATACACATATACAAATATACTTTATGTATAATTTTGTATATAAATTATATATATATTTAAAGTTTATTTTATTTTTTATTTATAACAGAAAACCTAAAAATAGTGCCAATAAATAAACACAATAAAAAAAAAAATAATAAAAAAAATTTGACAATAAAAACAAAAAAAAAATACAAAAGAAAACTCAAGGAAAAGTTTAGGAAAAAAAAAACACGGGAAAATTTACAATAAAAACACGCGATAATACAAAAAATGGAATAGAAAAATCAGAAAAAAAATTATTTTTGCAATAACAGTTTATTTTTTTCTCTATATAACTTTCGGTGCGCTCATTAAAGACTTTACTGTACGTTGCTAGGGACTTGATTTATTTAGATAAGAAATGTATTGGTTGGTCTTGAGTACTATAAGATTATATGATATATAAACGAGGGGAATGTAGTAAAGTAGACTGTTTCAACTCTAGGATACCAGGTCATACGGCATTATATTATCTGGTTAGAAATTTATATATCATCCAAAAGAAAATATTAGATGAAAGGCAGCTCTTCGAACCTCTTCCACTACACCAACTTTATTTTATTCAAACGTTGGCCATTAAAGATAACTACTATTGATAAGATTAACAGAGTAATTCTCATAAAAATAACAAGTTGTATGGCAGGTAATCGAACCCGTAGGGCAAAATGGCTGGATTTCAATAGCGATGACTATTATTGCTTAAAAACGAATTTGTGAAATTTTCGACGAACGAACATTCATAGATCGATTTACACTCCTCGATTCTTATATATTATATCTTACTCCTCGAAGTGAAACTCATCATGTCATGTAAAGACAGAGCCTTTTAAATTTGAATGTTTCTTAAGACAACTCTAAGATGTAAACGTTTGTGGCAGCTTTTAAAACTTTTTTGAAAATTTCCAATAAACTAGCCGAGACCATTTTAATCAAAAGACAACCTCTTTTTTAATCCCTTAAGTAAATTTGAAAGGAAAACTAGGCTCTTTAAATTTCTCAAATAATAAAAATTCAGGTGACCCGACCTTGAACTCAAATGTCAATTTTTTAAGCAAAAGCTTATTTTGGTAGTAATTTTGTTTGCGAGTTGTGTGTGAGATTTGAATTCAGATTCAATTTTATGAGTTAAAAATTTCCAATAAAGTCATACAAAGTTTTTCCGAGTCACAAATTTAAAACAAAAGTCACACCCATTAAAATTCCATAAAAAAATTCAAAATTTTTCAATCCTCATTCTTTAAACATTTTTCCCATATCCCAAGAATGCATGGAACAATTTTATTAATGCCAAATATAATTTTATTTTTGAATACCCTATAGTCTATAGATTACAATTATTTTTTTAACATTTTTCGATATAAACTTCAACTTTCTGGAAAATACACTTTTAAAAAAAAATTTAATTATAAATATAATTCAAAAATTTATACAATTTTTATTTTTTTTTTATTATCAAATGAAATAAACACCTTTTTAATTTCATTTAAACTTTTTAATTGATGACTAATAAAACATCCAATTCTTTGGAAAAATAAATGTTATATTAAATTTCAACAATTTTAAAATTTAATTTTTGATTACCTTCAATTTGAAACAAAAAGGGCTTTTAATACGCACATTTTCCCAATTCGCTTGTAAACCTTGAACGTTTTCCAAATAGAATTAGGAATAATCAAGAGAAAATTGATAAAACAACTTAATTTAATTTTTTTAAGATAAATAAGTTTTGGGATGTGAAAACTTAATTGAGAGACACTATTGACATAATTACGTCAATTTATATATTTTAATTTTTTTTTGATCTAATGAAAAGGTACATGGGAGTCAAAAACCTACAGCTGTAAACTCCTAAATCATTTTCCTGAACTTAAAACTTGTTTTTTAAACGAAGGAAGTTTCTTCAGTAAAAACTTGCAGATTGGTCACACGTCAAGGAAAAATAGCTCGATCGCCAAGGAAATCCTCGGTTGGAGTTGCCAAGGGGAAAAAAGATGTGGGAAGGCCTACAGCCACATGCAGAAGAACCATAACAAAAGAAAATAAGAAACAGAAAAAACGTGGATGTAAATGAAGGCACCAGCACAAAATATAATAATATACAGAGCTTTTATGGAAGCCCTATGCTCCCGAAGGGATTAGAAAACAAAATATCTTAAGAAGATCATCAAATGCTCACCACGTATGTTCTAGCGTCCCTTTTAAAAAAAATTATCATCAAAAGGTAGCAATTCGCGTTGTTCTAAAACAAATTTCAATTTTTCAACTCAATTGTATACCACACAACTTACATTGTAAAAATTGCCCAATTCTAACGCGCATTCGCTCCTATGTTTTTCGCGTCACTTTATTTAATTAAGTTGTCTTTATATTAATTTATTCTGTTTAATTGTAAAAGTGCATTGGTTAACTTTAAAACTTTAAGCATTTAGTATAAATATGCATTATAGTTTTTACAAGCTAAAATTTCAGAGTACGCTTCCATATAAATAGCAGCTCTAATAACAGATAGACAAAACAAAATTAAAAGCGATTTTTCTTTAAAATCCATTGGAAAAGTACTTAAAAATAAATTTATAGATTATAGAACATAAAAAAAAAAATATATTTTATTTTAAATATGAAAGATATAAGCAATTAAGGCTGATACATTTTTAAAAAATATAAATTAACCTTGAACCATCGGAAGTCATGTAATTTTATATGAAAATAATTATTATCGTTTCAATGTTATTTAAATTTATTTAAAACAGAAAGTATTGAAATAATATTTATACAAACAAATAAATAAACTAATTATTTACAAGTGCACCTACATTTAATTAACATGGGTTGTAATGTTAAAATTAATTACAAATCATTAACATTACCTCTCCCCCAATTAAAATTAAGACAACCTTTAAAATATACTAACACCATTTTGGAGTCATTGTCCTCAAAAATGGTTGATTAACATTATGTAAATTACAGGTATTATAACAGTTTATAAAAAAGGAAATGAACTTTGGTTGACTTTTACTCAATAACCAACAGCAGGTTAGCAAATTCTAAATGATCAATATATCAATTAAGGCTTTTGAGCCATTTTCAATTATAAACGTAAGATGGAATTAATCTAAATTTATTGGATATAATCTAAGTAGACCTTGCAAATGACAACCCAATCAAATTAGATGATGGAGCCATTAAATGTACAACTAGTTTATGTTATCTAGGAAGTATTATATTGCCTATAGGTGGTTCCAACGTAGATGTATCAAACAGAATCGATGAAGCTTCGGTAAACTTCGCCCAATATGGAACAGTTCGCAAATTTCAAGACGCATTGCGTAAAATTTAAATTAACATATCGCTTCGAATCATTGTTGCCCACTAACCCTATTAAGAATAAATTACAAGTTTTCATAAATAAACACCTCAGAATAAAATTCCAAATATTTTGGCCGAAAAGAAATAGTGACTTGTGAACACAAACAAACGAAGAACCACTAATGAAGCAAATCACCATAATGAAATGGAAAAAAACCCTATGAAAAACTGAAGAACGCATGATTAAAATTGTCCTAATCTGGAAGGCTCTAGGCGGGTCCATATGAAGAGATAGACGCAGAACAACATAGGGAAGAACTGTGTTAGATGAATTAAGTAAACACGAAATATTCTGGAATGAAATAGTAGAAAAATATAAATAAATCAGATTTCAAGTTGAAGACAAAGGTTTTCAAGTGGGGTAACAGGCAAAAAACAATCTAAGTAGATATTAAATTTAAATCAGCCCATAATTCTTGGAATATTTCCATACCACTTCAATATAATTTTAAAAACAAAGCGAAATACTTCTCAAAAATTCAAAGTTTAATTAGACTTTTTAATTAAAATTAAAAATAGCTTTTAGATTAAAAACATTTATTTCTCAATTATTTCATTTTCCAATTGACATATCATTTTAATCATCTCTTTCCACATTTCCCGAATATAATTAAAAAACCAAATTTTTAGAAATACATTAAAATATGTTTACCAAGAGATAATCAAAAAGTCTTATCTCCTTTAATTTGCAAAATTCCAGAAATATTTTCAACGACAAATGGTAATTTACAAGTTTTATTCAAGTTTACAAATTAATCAAAGAAAGCATATTATAATAAAGGTTTCCGATCTTGCACATGTTTTTAAGTTTTTAAGCTTAGAGAATTTTTGTTCGAAAAATCTATTTAATTTTTAAGAATTCAGTCTAACTGATTCTGCTTGAATTTCACATACAAGAATTTTTAAAAAAAGGTTGAATCGTGTGCCTCGGCGGGGTGACGGATAAGAATTCATCTTATTAATCTAGGGAGTGGGAGTTCGATTCTCTAACAGTTATCTCGAAATATTTATTTGAAAAAAACCAAATCACCTTGGTGACTGTAGTTTGTAAAATGAATAAATAGCATATCTGCCACTACATAAAAGAAAAAGGCATGCTTCACTCCTTTATCACAATCTATACAGTCTAGGGGACTGTTCATAAATAAATATTTTGTCCTAAAACTTAGAATATCAAATTCAAACATAGGTCTGCAAAGTGTTAAAGAACTTTTGTTTGAAAATTATAAAAAAAATTTTTTCAATTTACGTCACAATTATTAATACTTGGATCAATCAAATAATTGAAAATTTTATTTATTTTATTATAATTTCCATTATCAAGATTGATTGCTTAATTAACAATTCACTTCACAATAGCAAAATTAATTAATAATTTTTTTTTTTTATTGGTATTAGATTTGATTTTCCATATAAATGAAATTGATTCAATATTTAATTTTTAAAATTTTCATTTTGAAGTGTTTTATTTTTATAATATTTAATTGTTCTACTTTATATTAAAATCAATTATATGCTTTAAAATAAGTTTATATTTTAAATTTTTCAATAAAATAATTAAAATTAAATCTTAGGGTAACAAAAATTGTAATTAATTTAAAAAAATTTTATTATAAAAGGAAGCTATCAACTTAAAATGACCACAAAGGAAGAATATGTATACCCGCCTAAACAAAAGTTCACCGGTATATTGAAACTGTTCCTCGAGTTGTAACTCATCTATCTAGACATGATAAATATAGTGTCAAAGGTATGCATCGAATCACCATCGGAAAGTAAACCGTTTTATAGCTATGTGTGTCCGTCCATCCGTACGTCATCGCGATAACATAAAAACTAAAAAGGCATGAGTTTAGCATTTCATAAAAAATAATTTTTAGAAAACTTGAAGATTTCCTAATCGGACTAAGCTTCGGGTAGCTGGCGTATACTTTTTGAAATAATATGAATATTTGCAAAACTAATATAACTTAGAGGATCAAAATTGCACAATGTAAGTTTTATATCAGAGCAAGCAATTCTATAAAGTTTTAACATATTGGGTTTTCATTTTCGAGTAGCTGCCATACAAGTTTTTGAACCTTCCACATATATCTTCAGATCTGATTGTACTATGAAGTTGAAATTAAAAGTAGCTAAGTAAATTAATATGGTAAACTTGTTCACAAAAATTTGACATTTGTCGGGGCAAAGCTAAGAGTAGCTGTCATAGAGACTGCTGGAGCCAGAGTACACTCCTTTGCAACTAAACCTCTAAAAGGTTGAAAATTCAAATGCGTTTGCAATATAATAGAGCATAAGTACCATAATAAGCATACCATAAAAAGTTTTTAACCCGATTACTGTGAATCTAAAAAAATTTTTAATAATTTCATTTTTCTTTTAATTTTTTGATTATGCTTCACCTCTCCCATGGAAGAGTCATTGTTTAAGACCTGAAGCACAACAAATTAGACTAACTTTCAACTTTTCTTTATTTTATTTTTATTAAGTAGTTGATTACTCGAACTTTACTAGATCCAAATTTTAAGTTTTTTCAAAGAAAATTACTTAAAAATTAATTTTTATTTCAACTCCCTCTTACGATCGAATATAATAAAAGTACAATATAATTAAATAAATATAATAAACAATATTGATAAGGATTATGTCCTTTAAGGATTTATGACTCATTTAGTGGAATATAAGTCCTTAAGGGACCTTTGACTCATTCTAAAATATTTACGTGGAACATAAGTCCCTTGACAAGTGGGTCATTAGTTTCTTTTTGAAGTTATGATATATTAAGTGAGTTACAACACCATGTGATAATATAAAAATATGTAAATAGATAATAAAACAATTAGGTATTAATATATTTGTCTATGCGAGATTCTATGTTAGGAAGCATATTTAAGTTCGTTAAAAAATTAAAATTGACCCTTTTTCCAGAGTGTTTATGACAATAACTGTCCTCTAGGGAATTATGGCTCATTACTATGAGTGTTAAGTCCCTTAGGGACTTATTTCCGAATAAATGAGTCATAAGTCCCTGACTTATTCCCGACTAAATGAGTCATAAGTCCCTAAGGGGATTATGACCCTGGGAGTTATAACCCCGCACTCCTAATTATAGTATCCGAACCTGTAATAGCCTTTGTAACTGAGTATTTTAAAATATTGCATTATCAATTCTGTGGAAAATATCCAAAACTTGATAAGCGCAAAATTACAGTTTTTCAATAAACGTGTTTGAAAATTTTTAAAAATATTTTGTGACACAAAATGTTTATTTAAAACATTATTAATAACCATTTGAGGGATTTTTAATTAAATAAACGCTTATTTATTTTTGGCAGTGCAAAGATTTGATGTTAAACAGTCCACTTCAAATGTTATCTCAAAAAGGAAAAAATTACGCTTATCAAGTTTTGGATATTTTCCACAGAATTATGATATGTGATATTCATATAAATAAATAAATAGCATGATAATCTGATGGCAGATAATCATTTTATACATTTATTTTAAATTATAATACAAAACTATAACAGTATATTTGACATAAGTTATTTTTTAATTAACTATTCGATACGAACATGAACTGACCTAAGTTTGAACCCAAGACCATTCAATTGAAATGACGGCAATTAAACCACTAACGTCAATGTTTAAATATTCAATACAATTCTTTTTAATTTTTTATTTTGAAATAATTCATATTATATACGTTAAGTATAGGTTTATTTTCATTAAATTGAATAATTTTATTTGAAATGAAATGTCCCCTCTGGTATTATATATGTTCCTTATATATAAATTGAATCCCTCTGGTATTACAAAATCTTAAATTAATTTAAAACAAACCTTATTAATTCAAAAGACCTTGATTTCTTTTTTATTTTGATATAATTTTTGTTCAAAATAAAAACTTCCTTGGAATACCATGTTACCTCTGACGCATTTTAATATCATATATGCCCTTGTCCTACCCAAAAAAAATTGATTGCGTCCAAAATTAAAAAACAAAAAAAAAAAAACAAATTTTATTTACAACTCTTAAAATAGAATAAACAGAAAATAAATGAATAATTTTACCCTTGTATAAATCAAAATTTAACAACATCAATTAATTTGTAAATGTATATATATATATATATGATCTGAAATATTGAGGTAAAATTTTTAGTAGAACAAATTGATTTCATTGCAAAATCAAAAAAATAATTATATTTTAATTTTTAATTTTAGCAATAATTCATATTTTTTGCCACCATTAAAGGAATTTTATTTTTTTTTATTTTCTTTGTACCAACCGCTTATATGAAATATAATAAGCTATTGATTTATATAATAAGTATTGTTTTCGCACCAACAATTGGAACCTGAGTTTTTTGCATATACACATTACTACAGTGTGCAAAAAATCAATAAAACGTCTTTTTTTATGATGTCCGATTGTGTGTTATGTGTATGTATGTATGTATGTAATGTATATATGTATGTCTGTCTGAACACACGTGTATAGCTTAAACGGCTTAATGGAATGCTTTCAAATTTTATATATAAAGTTTTGATGTTAATATCTTGAATTCATAAGCTTTTGGAAAAAATCAAGTAACCCCAGGAGGTACTTCTCCAGGGTAATTTTCTAAATAAAAGTAGTTACCCAAATAAGGAGCTACAACTTTTTCAAAGAAAATTCCAACGAACTTTATCTGACGTTCATTTAATTAAATCTAAACAAGTTTTCTAAATCCAAATTTCATTTATATATACTATTGTTGATAACGCATTGCAAAATTAAAACTGGAAACAAAATATCTTTCCTCTAAATGATAAATAATAAAATTTTTATAGATGTATATTTTTTGGAAAACTTGTTTTAATAAAAATCTTTACACATGTAGGCAAAAAATCTTTTAAAGAAATTTTACATTAAGGTTTTCCTGTAATAGCTGTTGGTTCCGTGGTGGACACAGCATATTTTTTTTTAATTTATTTTTGAGTGAAACATTTTTATTTTTATTTTCATTTACCGCAAATTTTTTGACTTGTGCTTATTTGTTTGCAACTATACTTTATTTTTGTACTAGGTACTTGGGATGTAAAATAGATCACACGGTGAATTTCAATGAAAAAACCCAAATTTATCTAAAATCACAGATAATCAATTTAATTCCTACAATTAAATATGAAAACTAAACAGTAGAATTTTATATATTAATTTTATATACAACAATTAATACCACCGCTCCAAGTTTCACAACGGGACACAAAAAAGGGCAACAGATGCTTAATAATCATCCGCTGATAGTTGAACAATCAAGATGGCGCAACACGGCTTATGGAACCATATTCCATTCAATGTATTCGCTACAGTTCATAATACATATGCGAATGATTTTTCTAAATTATCCGCCAAGAGCCGCTCTTAATCTGATAATCTTAAATATCTTAAACCCAAATCCGTAAATGCTTCTACATTTCTATCTTCGCAGCCAAATTGTATAATTGTATTACTGGTCCACCCTAAATTCTAATTCAAAAAGTTTACTGTGGCTTTGATTTATTAAAGTCTCATAATACACAAAGGAAAATCGCATCTAGTTCCATGAACTGAAGGAGGACCCATGAAGAAGGAATCCAAAGCTTACCACCGTCCCTCGGGGTTGTACACTGGTAATATGGTAATAAAAGCGGTTGTATAGTAATTAAACTATCCAAGCTTTGAAATGTAGGAAATGTACTTAATATATGTTTAAGGAATCTACTCAAGAACTTTTCGATGAAAATTAATGTTGTATATTTCCCGCAGCTCAGAAAGGATGTTGTAACCTGGCATTGACCAGCACAATTAATATTATATTTTGGTTTATATTAAAAATAAAAGTCGCTTAAAGATAGATTCAATTTGTCATTAAAGCACAGCAATTAAAAAATATAAAATCAAATTGGAAAAAAAACCTAAATTTGGAGGTTAATGGAATCTTGGAACTTAAAAACAAATTATACAAGATTTTCATTTAATAATAAGTCATCCTATGCAATTGAAGAAAATCTTTAGACTTTCGAGGTGCAAGTAAATATTGGAAAATTGTATGCTTGATTTAATCATCTAAACTCAATTGATTCAAATACTTCTGTGAAACTTAGTCCGTGACCCTTGAAAACACTTCTATTCCATAGAATAACGATGCAATTATTATAGACATCTGACATCGTCTACTTTGTAGATCAATGAGTCACAGATTCTAAGTAAGTGTATTCTAAAGCAAATAGTTTGTTGTTTCTTTTGTATTATTATTTGTTTCTTTTGTTGAATTGGCATACAAAAGAAACAACAAACTATTTGCTTTAGAATACACTTACTTAGAATCTGTGACTCATTGATCTACAAAGTAGACGATGTCAGATGTCAACAACAAACTGGAAAAAGGTTCCACCTAATAAATTTTTGTAATAAATCCAGTTGAAAGCAATTGCCGTTTGATGTCAATACCAATTAAATCAAATACCATAATCGATATGATTGACAGAACACACGATTCCAATAAAATGATACGCTACGTCTAATTAAACTAAAATGGAATTAGAAAAAATTTAAAATTAATTTGTGACCATCAGCTATATAATTATGCAGTAATTATGAATTGAACCCATGAAAATTACATATTTAAATTTAAAAATTAAAACTTTTATTTAATAAAATAAAATATTGAAGTCTAATAATTTATTAATTTTAAATTTTAATGTCATTATTTGAAATTTAGGACTTTTGGACATGAATGTCAAAAAAAAAAATTATTTGTATAATAAAATATACATTTTGCTGGCAAATTATTTAATTTATATTTTCATTTAAAATTAACATTTTTTTCTTTAAATTATTTTTATTTTTAAGACTTTTTTAGCGTAATTAAAAATTTAATTAGTAGGTGGAATTTAGAAGAAGAAGATTTTTTGTTTATTAAAGTTTTGGCATTTTGAAATTTTTTTTTTATAAATAAATAAAAGTTCAATATTTTAAAATATAAATTAACAAATTGGCATAATTTCTCTGGGTTTGTGTATCTATAAACTTGTCTGATGCATATTCGAAAATTTCGGAATTCATTTTTATAAAGATTTATATTTTTGAAAATTTTTATATTTTGTAAATTATTATTCTGAAAACCGCGAAGAAAACTATAAATTATAGGCATAAAAAGGGGAGGAACGAATTAATAAATTATAGAAAAATCAAAAATTTTATAATGAAGCTACGCCTTAATATTTAATTTATTTCTTTGACATTTCCGCTAATTGTTATTAATCACTATTAATCACATGTTTTGACAGTCCAGAGTGACTTGTTCAATTACTTCAAATGTCAAAGTGTTTTAAATTTTCCGTTTTTCCTAAAAACGAAATATTTTAAGTCCGTTATTTATTAAATCTTTTTTTATTTTTTTATTTTTAGACTTTGCGCCAATCTGGGAAAGGATTCCTTTACAAAGTTTTATCAAAGGTTTTGGAAGAGAAAGCGTTTGTAGGATATAAAGGGATATAAGATGGAAACAACCTGAATAGAAGCAAGCATTTACTCGCACTTTTTATTTCATTGTTGAACTAACCAGATGGCGGAACAAGGCTTATTGAAGTTCCCCTGTCATGCGCAGCTCACTTTTATGAAACCATATTCTAGTGTTCCATAAAGTTTTTAATATATATGTGTATGATTTAGTTGAATATTCCATCTAATCTTCCCGATTTCCATAATTCAACAACCCCAAATATCCTATACCCAAATCCCGCAATCCTTCCATTTTCCCATCCTCAAATCCCGCAATATTTTCATTTTCCCATCCTCATAACCAATTTGTACATTTGTAACACAGATCGCACCCTCAAATTTGGTTCAAAAATCATAGTGGTTTTGGTGTGTTAAAATCGTACACTACGCAAAGGAACGTCGGTTAGCTGCAATGGGTGGCTTTCAAGCTTTAAACTGTCCCGATATTTATGTATTTGGATATTTATGTATAATGTTCCCTACATCTATTTGTTGGCTTTAATTTGTGCACAATATTTTATAACCCTTGAAATTTCCACAGTGTAGGAATACGGGCACTTTTGTTTAATTAATGCTACAACATTTCGACTTGTGAGGGAAAGGTAAACTTGTATGAGCTGCGGGTTTCGCTCATTTGACACGCAGAGTTATTTAAAATTTCGTCGTGAAATTCAATTTAACAGTAATTAGAGATGCACGTAAAACATTCGAATTGGTTAGGATGTTTTACAGTTACAAGATACCTTAATTTAAAGGTCGAGATGGTCCGGTATTGGAAAAATTATAACAGTGTCTGTAGAGGTATGTCAATATATGACTTAAGCTATAATTCCACAGTTGATTACCCCCGATTTCACGTACAGGACAATCTCTTAATTTAAAAGATCAAACTTTTTTCAAAACGGAAAGCAATTAAAGAAAAAAAAAGATCATCCAATATATTCAATAATAAGGAAACTGAAGACACAAAATATTATTAACCTTGTTCTTGAAATCTTTTTAATCTTCAGCTTTGATAGAAATACATATTTTTTTGAAGTATTTTTTTTAAAGGATTTTTGTCGAATTATTGTATTTTATTCATTTTCTATTTGTCATTTTCTTTTGTTCAATTTCCCACGGGGCAAAAAAAAAACAAAATGGAGAACAATGAAATGTCAATATTTATCATTAGAATAACACTTTTACTTTTCAGTTAAACAAATTGATATTGACCGATAAAATAAATATTGGATTTTCTTTCTTTGGGTAGCAATTTTCCAGTCATTGTAAAAGAATTAGGTTTATATACACACATATATGTGTATATATTATTAAAGTTTTCCCTTGTATTTCTATTCAGATTAAAGAAAAGAAAAATTCTAAAATGCTAATGAAAAATAAATGAAACTGTTTTAGAAAAAAGGTTTAATGTAAATATAATTTTGTGATTACTCGGTTCCATTTTATTTTATTTTATTTTCATTTTATCTTGAATTTAACTTTATGACAAATCCAATTTTTAAATTTATGTTTTCACTTTATTGTAGAATCGATTTGCATATACTGGGTGTTCCACCCTAGAACATCCATGATAAACTAAGTGATTGGGAGCTATTTTTTTTTTATGAATATTCGTGAAAGCATTGGGCTTCCACTAAATATGTAGGGCCTCGTTTGAACTCTGTTAATTTGCTAGACCAACCATTAGACCATTTTCAATACATTAAACTTTAAAAATCAACTTTACCGGTTTTTAAAATATTAAACTTTCAAATGGCTTCGCTTAAAGTGATAGTGCAAAAGAAGTTCTGTAATACAATTTTAGGAGCAGATTTCCATGCTCAGTTGCAAAGTTATAAGGATTTGAAGATTTAAAAAACATTGAAAGGCGAGCAATAATTAATCAAATCATCACCGCTTATCATCACAATTTTCAGGAATGTTAAACCATGAATTTAGAATTCTGTGCTAAATTTAAAATTTATATCATCGCACGATTGGCATTAGGGGGATATGGTACCTACCTGCGCTCCAATTTTTTCCTTCAAACAAACGGAGAAACCTATTATCGTTATTACTTTGGAAAATATGGCTTCTAGGTCTTAAGATGTCTGGTAGAAACTTAAACTTCCACTTGAATTAAATGTTCTATCTTTATTGATTTTGGAAAAAAGGTCGATTGCTTTGATCGGAAAGCTTTAAAAGCAAAGCCGATTTCAAATTTTTACTTGCAATTTCTATCTTTCTTTCTAAATTTTTAACCCAACCATAAATATAACAAAATAGCTTTATTATTTTTTGAGTTATCGTGGGAACAGACAAATGGACATCTTTAAATCGACTAGGGGGTGAATCATTCCAAATTTTATATACTTCTATACTTGTTTAGAATGTAGGGTATAAAGAATTAATAGAACATAAATATAGTACGTATGTTTCAAAATCTTGGTACAATAGCCTCAGCTTATTATTTTATAACCTATTGTGAATATAATAATTCAAAAATCTGAAGCTTAGTCTAATGCCCTATGGACTTAATATAAAATAAATTAGAATGAGAAAAACTATTTGGTGTATAACCTCTAAAGCATAATATATAAAGTTAGTTTGAAGTGCTCTACTTCTACGCCAAATCATTTTTTACTATCTCCCATTATTTGTATGGAATCGTTTTACCTCAAAGCCTCACCATCGTTATTTCTCACTATTTTGATAACTCATTGTGTTGACAATGCAATACGCACAGTCGAGTGCGGGACACCCCGTATTTTTACACAAATAAAAATATCTTAAAATGAGCCAATAAAGTAAATATAATCGTAGCATTTTATGTGAAAGGATTTATGGTATAAAATTTCTTTTAATGTTAGTGTCACTGAATGATATTTAAACAAACTCTTGAACGAATGGATCAAAAATAAACCTTTTTTATTCCTTTTTTTTTGTATAGTATACTAATACTGAAATTTGGAAGTACGAGAATGACAGTTCTTAGATCCTTTAAAGAAAATCGAATAATAATTTAAAAAAAATTGGGCAATAGACGACGAGGTTTATACTCGAATTAAATTTTAAAATTATTTAAAATGAGTGATAAAACAGAGTTGATAAATTTTGAAAAAGTCTTTCTTTATTATAAAACACCAGCACTGCTTCCAATTATATTGTCTTAGTCAGGATTGTAAAAAATTTTAATTAAGTCTCAACTCACCGCTAAATTCATATTTCGAGGACGTTCATGTTTTGAGTGATTGTTGTGCACCTCCATGTCTTGAGCGAGTTATTGTGCAAAATGAGTTCACTAATTTACAATCGAGATTTTAAAAAAACAAAATTAGCAACTTTTTATGTACTGAGGTCTCAAAATAATCCAATTTCTTACTGGTCAACAAATTAAAACTAGATTTTATATAAACAGTCAAGGTCTAAAGAGTCGAAGAAAAATTTGAAACAACTTTTTATAAAAATTTGGTGTTGATTTATAAAGGGGGAGTTGTCTACAACATAAAAGATTCGTTTAAATGTCAGTAGCTAGCTCAAGTAATGGGCTTTTATTATAATATCCAAAAAGGAAAATTTCTTGTTTCGTTGAAATGTAACGAGGACTAAAATCCGAAGAATAGTGATATATTTCACTGTTTTTATTAAATAACTGTAACTTTTGCATAAAGAACCGTTATTAATTTACTAATTTTATTTCATTTTTAAAATCATCTATTCCGCAGCTTTTAGATCTCGACATTTTCTGATATCTCCTACATTTTTCGAGATAACTCCTTTGAGCGATCTTCAAAGGCAACTTTCAAATATGGCCTTCCGTTGAGGAACTGTAAAATCTCAAAAAATTAAATTTTGCAATTTGTAAATTGCCCTGGGTTAGTTTCATTTTCGAACATTTTTTTTATCAAACTTCATTCTAAAAACAAATTCATATAGTTTGTTATACGACAATCAACTCTTCTGTCAAGAACAAACACATAATCAAAAATTAAAAGCATTCGATCTGCAATATCAAAATTTTTAAAAGGATTTTATGACGCAGTAAGTCAACATATGTTAAAATGTGTTCTTCTTACTTTTTCTCGGAACTGCGTCTACAAATTTAAAGTCTCATATGACCAAATCGAAAAGTATCGGGTTCAAATCCTGGTCGGATCATATCTAATAAAAAAATATACTGTATATTAAAATAATTTAATGAGAAGTCCAAATGTCAAATAGGCAAAGGATGAATGTTATCAGGAAATATTTTCTATTGTAAAATAAGTTTTTTAAATTTAAAGTCAACAGCTCGAACTTTTTAAAAAGGAGAACCAGAGTCAAAACACATTCTTTTTTCTAAGAACTAAAAACTTGATTACAAACAAAACTAACATATGTTCAAAATATGGCGCCAAGCAGTCCAGTAGTTCTAAACGAACATTTGTAACAATAATATTATATATTAAGATATATTTCCATATTATATACATATAAATATTAATATATGCATAAATTTAAATATATATATATATATATAGAGCTATTTTATAATTTCAAAAAAACAAAAAATAACTATATATATATTTATTTACTTACCTCCTTTGGAAGCACTAAATGTTCGTAACCTATCTACATCATCATCTTCTGGATCACTTAACTGTAAATGATGCATATTCATTGTTGGAACGTCAAGAAACGCATTTGATTTTCTTTGTACTAGAAATGATAAAAGAAAAAAATAATAACATTAAAAAAACCAAATTTAGTTAATAGAAAAAAAAGAGACAAAAACATAGATATCCATATTATAAGAGTATATGTATACTCTTCTTATTTCTTTAACAGGGATATTTATATTTAAAGGATTATGGTTTTTGGACATTTTAAGATTTTAATTCAAAATATATTACTAACTACTCAAAATATATACATATATATACATTACAACTATACAATATGATTAAAATATGTAAGTATATAATTGTGTACACTGTATATACATATTGTATAGTTGTATTTTAAATAATTATATTTTAGTGAATGCAATTTATGTGGTATTTGTGGTAAACATAAAATTTAATTTGGGGTTTATATTAAGATGCAAAAATTATAACTTACTTAATGGAGCCCTTTTAACTTTATTTTGTAATAATTTGTTATGTTTGTTTAATTAGTGTTTTTATATAGAAGCAAAATTGTTAATGTGATTTGTTATTTAATGCAAAAAAAAAAAAACATGAAAATAAATTAAAAATTTGTTATTAAAATTGTATTAATAATGTTTTATATAATGCTTAAAAATAAGTTATATATAATTTATTTCAATAATTAATTTAATTTAAAATTTTATAATAATAAAGTGTTTTAAAAAAGGCTGAACTTTGGAATAGGTACTTTAATGGGACAACCTGTACCAATATTGTATATACTATTTTGAAAGCGTTTATCAGACTTATCTTTTGACACTAATAGTTGTTAGATATATGCTCTAGTTTTGGTGGTATTTTCAGTCATGTGAGCAAGTATCTCTTTTTTTTAAATGACAATTTTAACCCTTTAAAAAACATTTGTTTTTTTTTACTTTTATCTACTCTGTACTTAAATGGCACAACCTGTACCAATATTGCATATACTATTTTGAAAGCGTTTATCAGACCTATCTTTTGACACTAATAGTAGTTAGATATATTTTCTAGTTTTGGAGATATTTACAGTTATATGAACATGTACCGCTATTTTTCAAATGACAATTTTAACCCCTTAATGCCATATGCGCCAATTGCGACCCTCACGAAATTTCATGAATTTCATTCTAGTTTAGCTCTTGAAAATTTGGTTTCGGTCTGTGGGGGTCACCTATTCCAAAGTTAAGCCTCAAAATCCATTGTAATAAGTTTCATTTAAAACTTAAGGATATTCTTCCGTAGAGGGGACCCAAAATATCGAGATGACGTCATGTGATGACGATACTTAATATCTCCAAGTTTTCGAATATATTATTAGTACCTATGGAGCCATCTAGTGGTCGAAAAATGCAATAAAAAATTTTCTGAATTTTTTGTAGTTTTCTACGGAAAAAATAATGTTTTTGAGCTAAGACAATATACAGGAAACAAATTATTTAAGTATTAAAGCAAATATTGAGCCCTACATAACTGTAAGAATTTGGTTCCTGTATATTGTCTTAGATCAAAAAAATGATTTTTCCCGTAGAATACTACAAAAAGATAGATAGTACCGTTATGTGATGATGTCATCTCGATATTTTGGGTCCCCTCTGCGGAAGAACACCCCAATTATTTTATGTATAATAAAGAACTCAAGAAAAAGAATCATTTACATAATTGTGTTCTCTTCCATTACCTACATAAGTGATTCAACAAAGATTTGATAGTTTAACTAAAAAGTTTTTTAAATCGATCATATAAGAAGTAATTTATACCTTAGGTACATGTTGGAACAGGAAGTCATACTGCATTCGTATAATTAGAATTGATCTTAATGAATTTCACATACAATTTAAACATGAGATAATACTAGGCCTTATAAAATGTAGAAACGTCTTGGATTTTCAATTTATACAATTCTATTTTTGTTTATAGTGTAATATTTTGTATTTGAGTTATATAGTATTCTATATATGTGAGTTATATTATTCAATTAAATTATTTGTTTATATTGTTCTATTAATGTATTTTTTTATTAAAGATATATTATTATTATTTATTGATTGTTATAAAAGTTATCCAAATCTTCATCCAAATCTCCATCATCATTTGATGAAGCGAAGGGGCTTTATGAAAAAAATCCCCAAATAAAAAAAAGAAAATGATTTCAAAATTAATCTGAAACTTTGGAGAATTTTTTGTAACGGACTTTTTTCGTACAGCTTAATGATAGTTTTATAGAACACTGAATTTCCAGGAACTACACTTTATTTATCTATAGATTATTAGGTTTAAATATTGTAAAATGAGGCTTTTGAGAATTTTCTGAAAGTATTTAGTAGTCTTTTTTAGTATTATTTGTTCAATTGCTGAGCTAACCAACCTCTCTGACTGTAACTTAATTATTTGTAGACCTGATAGTAATTTCCACTTACCATTACTACTCTATCACATTAAAATGTCCTAGTTTCAATTGACGCAATTCTGATTATTATATAATGTAATAATTTTATATTTCAGTTGTTTATATCTGCTAGTTATATTTTTAATTTAAAAATTATTTATTAAAATTTTGTATTTGTTTATATATTTCCTTAATTATTGATATAGAAATATTACTTAGGGTTGGGCCATCAACTTAAACCCAGCTATGAATGGTAACTGGATCATTTAATCCATATCTATTTGATTTTTTATAGAAATGTAAGATATTGAAACTTGCTTTATTGAACTGAAATCAATAATGCCTCTATTTAAACAATTCCAACGCAACACCAGGAAAGCCTCAAGTGCTCATTTTTACTGAGTTGAAATTCCTTGGTGGTTCAAAACTGGTTATGGAAACTCACTTTTTGTGAGAACTCCTAGAATATGGAACATACTTCAATTTAATGTGTTCCCCTGTGATAGAACTATACCATTGTACAATTTGAAACTCGAGGAATAACCTTTATAAATTTGTTTTTAACCTAACCTCCGATTATCGTCTTCTATCCTGTTTTGCTTCGAATTCCTTTGCCTTATAGCTAAGTGTTCAAACCTATTCATATGGTTATGTATAAAGGAATGGGTTACTCGAGTTTGTGTAGAAAAAAATTTAACAGTATTTCCAATTTAACTGGTGTTGGATCCTTGCACTTCGAATAAGAGGCGCACGCTAAAGTTTACAAAAACCTGCATATTTAGAAATATATGTAAAATGTAAAAAAATAACTTTTAAGAAAAAACTTTTAAAACGCCGGTTTTTTGCAACTAAATAAACACAACATATATAAAACTACTGAACAATTTCTTTACTTTAGTAAAAAATTACCACGATTTTTAATTATTTTACAAAATAAATTTTAACATTTATCTTTCTATAAATTTCTTTTGAACTTGTAACTTTCTGAAGTTTAAAGTTACCATTACAAAAACTTCCATGATTAAGCTAATGGTCTGATTTATCTGTTATTAAAGTCTTTAAAAAAAAAAGGTATAAACATCTGGTAAGGTATTAAATTTCTTTTAAATTCATTTAAATTTTAATGCTTGTTGCATTACCGGAAGTTTCGATTTAGTTGAAATCTCTATAAAGTATTTTAAAACCAAAGTCAAGAGTTTTTTTCTTAATTTATTTCTTGTGCAATTTAAAACTCTTCAATTTTAATTAAAAAATCGTTTAAGAAATTGCTGTGAATCTTTTAAGAAAAAACTAATCTCTTCACATTTTTAATTAATTTTATAAAAAGTTTGATACGTTTGAGGCAAAAATCTTTATAGAAGAAAACATTGTTGAAGTTACCAGAGGTCCTAATTTTAGTCATACATATTTCCACATTTTATTACATTTTAAGTAGACAATGCACTACATTTTATACCCGAGCATACAAATAAGGTCACGAGTATATTAAAACTGGTCCTCCGTTTGTAACGCTCGATCTAGACATGCTAGATATAGCGTCAAAGTTATGTTTCGGATTAGCATCAATCTAGACATGCTTGATTTAGTGTCAAATTAGTGTAGTATGTATCGGATTAGCATCGAAAAGTAAATCGTTTCCGCTGTGTGTGTCCGTGAGTTAGCACGATAACTTAAACCCAAAAGAGCTAGAGTTTTGAAATTCACACATAGTGATTTTTGGACAATTTCTAGATTCGCTATTGTTTTGGGTTAAAATCGGATCAAGGCTTCGAGGAGCTGCCACACAAATGTTTTGACGCTGGAAGGATGAAAATTACACTGTAAAGTTGAAATTAAAAGTAGTCAAGTAAAGTTAGTCATGTCAAGCTTGTTGGGAAATTTTGAGATTTCTTGCGGCAAAGCTTAATGTAGCCACTAATGAGGTTGCTGGAATCAGAATACATATAGTATTTGCAATTAATAAGACTAGATGGTTGAAAATTGAAATCCGTATGTAATAAAATATAGCAAGCAATTCTTCGTGGTTTTGGAAAATTTGGAACCCACTTTTAGGAAAATTAGTTTAATTAGCTGGTCCTTTCATAAAGTCTCTGACTAAAGTTTATTAAAGCCATGTTAGGTTTTAATTTAGAAATATTTCGTTGCATTCCAAGTACATCTAAAAAAGCTTGTTGCTTAAAAGCTAGATCACTACAGACATTCATGGCTACGCTGAGCTTTTCTTCTAATAGCCTTTATCATTGTGCTCATCTAAACTGCGGTCGATTGAATAGGATATCTGCATATACTTTACTTAGTGATTTTCGCTAATTGATTACAAGCCTTAAATTAAAATACATTTTTAGATTAAAAAAATTCGAAGAAATACAAATTCTTCTGTATACATTGAAATTCATTACACCCAGTATAAATGAGACAATCACTCAAAACATTTCCATTATGAAAAAAAAGATCTGGTAACTTTAATTAACATCAAAAGTTGAAAAAAAAATTTTATGTTAACAAATGCTATACGCAAAAGATAAAAGTTTTTATGTTTAAGTGCCAAAAACATAATTATGTTAAAATGACGCAATATTTTATTTTTAATTCATTTCCATTTTGTGTGTTTTAAATTTATTTAAATGAAGAAATGTAGGCGATGATTTTTAGTTCATTGTACTTTTCCAAGGTGCCAACGATTACTTTGATCAAATATATCACATAAAAATGAATGCAATATGCAAATATCTTTTAAAATATTTTATGATGCACAACCATATTAAATAATAAAAAAAATTAATTTAGCTAATATTAGATATTTTTTTAATTAATAGTTATGTCGACCCAAATTAGTGTAGTAAATTTTGAAATAATTAAAAACACTTTATTAGAAAATAAGTTATTTTAATGTTTAGAAATTCAATTACAAGTTATTTTTAATTCAATTCGTTTTTAAATTTACAATAATTAAAAAAAAAAAAAGATTCAAAAAATTTTAAAATTTGATTTGCATATTTTTCTTTTTATCCGATCGATGGCTCAGTGGTTAGGATGTCGGCCTTTTAATCGAAGTGTCTTGGGTTCAAACTCTGGTCTGATAATATCAAATAAAAATATATAATTTAAAATTTATATCAATAATAGTATATACCATAATATAAAATAAATTTAACTACCACAACTGAAAAGGAAAGGCTGAATTACTCACTTATCACATTGTATGTGATAGAGGACTGTTCATAAATAAATCAATAAATAAAAAAATTTTTCTTCGAAGAATAAATTGTGATATAAAAATTTTTTTAACAATCTGATTTAAACTAATGGATAGGGCTATGGCTTATTAAACAGCAGAATGTGGGTTCGAACTCCGTGCGAGTTACAGATTTTTTAATTAGAAGAAAGATTACTTAAAAATTACAATAAAAATTAAGTATTTGCTGGAGAGAAGGGGTTACAGAAATGATATTGCATTTTTATTTTACATATTTATAAATACATATCTTCATCTTAAGGTGTCTTTAAAATACTTGGGAAGTTCAGTCCACGTCAGATTTTAAAAAATAAGCTATATTTGAATATAGGTTATTATTATACTAATATTTTGTTGCATTTTTCTCCATATGAGCAACAAATAAATTGCATAAAATTTCGAAATCCGTTTATTTGAAACACTTAAAAACAGAAACTTGGAATTTTAGTAGGGATAATACTATAATGTATAATAAAATTTCTTCTAGATATTTTTTGTGGTACTTATAGTTGAAATATTTCCTATTACTTAACAGGGCTTATTCTAATTAAATTACAAGATAAATCATCCGTATATATTGCTTGTTGTTTTATTCCAATAACCTTTACTAAAATCCCAATATCCGTACCCAAATTGAACATTTGTATCATAGGTCCCTTCCTAAAGTTTTAATCAAAAAGGGTGTGTTTTTGGTGTGTTAAAGTCTCACACTACCCAAAGGAACAATGCACTGTTCCAATTTGTTGCTTTCGAGCTTACCATTCAGAGAAACAGAGCTATATTTGTGATGTAAGCAATCATAGTGTTACCTCAACGCTCACTCCACTTAATCATCGGTGCACTGTCTCGTCATAGTTATCTTGTAAGGACAAACAGCTGTTCTAAAGAAATAAAACAATCAATGTCTCCACTTAAAGATTTTCAACGCTAAATCAGAAGTGCCCCAGATGCTAATCTCTGTACTGTTGAATTGTTGAAATGTCGTAACACGCCTTATCGATATTCATTTGTTATGCGCATGTCGAAATTATAGAACCATAGTCTATCACATCAGTTCCCTTAGGTAATTGGTTGGTTTTGAACTACTTAAATAAATTTAAGAAGCAAATTAACACCTTTCTCCTTAATTTTCCCCCAAAATTTTCCTTTTGTCCAACATGGTCCGTTAGCCCGAATCTCGATTGCTCAAATCTTCTTTCCTAATTTCCATCCTCAAAAACAAATTATATATATGTAAGCAAATTTACATCTTTATTCCTAATATCCCCTCAAATTTTCCCATATGTCCAACTTGGTTCATTATCTCAAATCCTTTAAGTGGATTTCATTATCTGGGAAGTAGAGCATCATTACTGACACCAAGAAAGGCACAACCTAATTTAAGATATTGAAAATAACTAAAAATACCTAGAAAATTTCCTATCAACTTTTTTTTTTGAAATAAAAAAATATTAAAATTCCATCATTGATTTAACAAATTAGTTAAAATGGTTTTTAATGTAATCATTTATATGAATAAACTTTTTTATTACAATTTTCCCTCTAAATTTGTAATAAATCCCAAAATAAAATATTTCGCAATTAAAAATATTTTAAAATTTTTAATTTTAAACTTTCTAAATGATTTATTTCTATTAAATTAAAAATTAAATCAATTTTTCACAGAAATCACATGGTAAATAAAATAAATTAAATTTAATTTAAACAAAAAATGATTTCTACTCCCGTGAAAAAAATAAAAATAAGGTTTTTGTATATTTTTAGAATAATAGAAATAATAATTATTATTTATTTTAATAATAAATACAGCAAATTTCAAATGTTTAACATTATTTTGCGATTTAAGAAAATTATTAACAATAATTAATTTTGTTTTTTGGTTTTTTTTTTTTTAAATTGTCAAAAAAATAATTCATAAATGTCAGAAAGTCTGCCTCGTAAATAAAAATATATTTAAGAGTAAATTGTGTATAAAAAGTTTATTTTTAAATCAAATTAATTAATTCACATTTTAATTTCAAAATAGTTTTTTAATATTAGTAATTTATTATGAAATGAAAATTATAGTTAAGGGGCATTAGAGAAGTGGGTAAGCATTTGGATTATTAGCCCAGGAAAAAAGTAATTTCCTTAATCAAATCTCCAAAAGTGACCAAAAATAATTTAAATATAAAATGTATAACATTTACAACTTGCAAAAATTCAAAACGAATCTTTTCACATTCATTTTCAACCTACCTCCTAATTCCCCTCTAATATCCTATTTTGCTTCCCTTTCTAACTAAACCTACATATTATGTATACAGGAATCCATTCCTAGCGTTTAGTTAGCGTGTAAAAAGTTAAGATCGATGTTAACAAATCTAATTGGTTCGTATTCATCGAAAGACGGTGGTTGTACGAGATCTTTAATTACTGCAGAGACTTTTTATTTTATTTTCTATCATTAAGCCAAGCATTCGACATATTCTTTAGTAGTCTTCACAATTATAGATTTGGGTATTGACTTTTAATTATAAAATCTACTTTTTTAGGTACAACAGATAGTATGCACAACGGTTTCGAAGTCTAATTTTGCTAGCTTGCTTTAAAGCTGAGCTTTGTAATAACATTAGTTCTAATATTTCGTTCAAATAGTACATTTACAGCGAGGAAATGTTTGATTATTTCTTTAATTAAACGTTTGGAGTGATGTTTGTCAAATCCAGTTGAAATTGGAAAAAAATTCCACTCCTATCTGATACGATAGTAAAGTATAGTTTAGACAAAAAATTTGAGTGAAAACTCCTTCACAAGCACATACATTTGTTGAATAACATGGAAAATTTTTGATATTTACCTAGAAATGTTGTTTTGATGGGAGCAGGGAGAATCACCCTAACCTGGAAATACAAATCCTTTGTAGTTTGAGACTTGTACTAATAACAACTTCCTGCAGCTAAAATAATAGAGTAAAGAACCGAACGGCTTAAGGTATAGGATAGAAAAAGGTTTGGAAGGGGTGTTGTATATTATTAGTTTTTAAGAATCAAATTGGAAAACCTAGAAGGAATAAGTTAGATATTCTTACTTGAATTCTGCTTAATCATATAAGAATTTAGAAATAATTATAGAGATAATGTGCTTTCAAATTTGGACGAATGGCATATAAAAGAGTTCCAACAGACTCTTCGTTATTTAAATGGGATTGAACTGCTAAACAAATATTACAGCGGAATAGTTACATTGTCGTCATAATATTTTTGATTTCTCGGAAGAATTACTTTGTAGATATTTATAGAATATTCAAGCAACAACTACATTTCAATAGTGTAAGCCTTTTGTAACTTTAACTTTTTCTTTTTTGTAATTTATCCAGGTATTGAATAGTGTTGCTTGGTACTCCATATTGAAAGTTCTCAATTAACGGCCAAATACAGATTTTATATATTTGAAATAGATTTGGGGACGTAAAGTATTTTTAACTTCTATACCTAAGAATGCCAGACGTTTCACTGCATCTTTACTGAATGAAACTATATGATTGTTCCAATTATTTCCAAGTCTGATGTTTAAAATTAATTAAAGAAGACGGCTAATTATAAGCTAAACATAAAAACGACTGCTTCACGTAATAGACTATCGCACAACTAATTCTAGAAGACAATTTTGTGTGTCTATCTAAAGTAAAAGACTATCAGATCTACATGTAATTGCAAATGTGAGATTCCTGATACTCTTTAAATCCCTTTAAATAAATATTTAAATAAAATAATGGTGCTTTACTGTCGATATTAAAAATAGTTTATGAATTAAATTAAATTTAAAAATAAGCGCCAAAATTAAAAAAAAAAATCAAAAATAAATAAATTATATGTCAACAACTTAAAATTTATTGTCGGGGAATTTTTGAAAATTTATTTTTATCCAAAAATATATTTAAAGCCCTTTAACATTATAGCAAATTTGTTTAATTAATTAAAAATCAAAGTTCATGTTATTTTTTACACAAACTGTTAGAAACTTATAAAAATAAAAATATTACTATAGAGCTACACATTTCTGACATTGTGTTGCTGTGCTGCATTATTTTAAAACAACTTTTGACTATTTTTATTGCATAAAATTTTAATTTTTTTATCAATATAATTTTAAAACTTATTTTAAGTAAAAACTTTAAAAGAAAATCCGTGAATGCTGCAATGAATAATAAAAGTATAAAAAAAACAAACCAACCTGGATGATGGGGTATCGGTTTCCTTTGTGATAATTTTCTTCTTTGTGGCGGGGTTTCCGTTTCATTTAAACGCGGTTCACTTGTACATTGTGTTCTATGTTCAACTAAATTTGGTTGTTGTGTTGTAACTTTTCTTCTCACCTATAAAATAGAATGAAATATTAAAAAATTTAAATAAAATATTCTAAAGAAGTTATTAAACTTTTCAAAAGTAATGGTTTTTACATTGTAAATATTTATTTTGAAAGACAAATTTTGAACCAAAATATAAAAGTCATTGTAATTTAAGGTATTGTATCTACATACTTAAATGCAGAAATAAATCCAAGATGGATTACATAAGCTTTTCTTTATACATAATGTGGATTTTCTTGAAAAGTTTCATTATTATATGGGACTCCCCCTTCAGTGAAGCCGTTCTTTATTTAGGCGAAAAAAGAATTCACACTATATTTCATGAAAATCGGTTGAGAGGATTAGAACTTAGCATTCCCTAAATTCCTGGAAGCTCTAAACTCCATGATACCAGAATCAATTTATGAAAGCTTCTTTTCATCATACTATTAGTTTATTTACCAAATTTAAGTTTATTCTGACGGTTAGAACGCGAGATTTCTCAAAAAGTCTGGCTTTTTTGTATGGGATGGGAGCCTTCCGATCCCGTGGTCCGATTTGTCCCATCTACGAACTTAACCTTACTTTTAATCAATGAAGCATTTTTACCAAATTTCATCAAAATCGGTTGAAATTTATACGAGTCATCATGTTCAATAGCCCATATATTTAAGAGGAGACTAGTACGACGCTAGTATGTGGAATTTCATTGGAAAATGAGAAAAAAGTCTGGATTACTTCGTCCCCATCGATGATAATTTAAAACTCTACTACTTATTCAATTTGTAAAAATAAACAGATATTCAAAACCCCGATTAAATTAAAGAGAATTTAAAAATTAATCAATTTGTTAGTATTATAAACGAAATTGCAACAAATTTATTTCACTTATAAGCAAATTAAAATAGAAATTTTTTTTTAGATGCAAAATCTATTTATAACTTAACCATAACCATATGTTCAAAAGAACTTTTTGCTATGCAAAATAATTTATAATTATACAGGGTGATGCGAAAATAATTGCTGTAATTTTAGGAGATTAAAACGAAGAAATAAATTAAAAATCTAACATATTTGAAGGAATGGAATAAAACGTGTCCTAACTTCTATAGCCTTATTTAACACTCGAAATAGCTTTATATGGATCCGTAACATAATGGCTGGTCCCAATTTTATCACTAAGTATAAAAGTAATGAAATAACTAATTTTAACAAAATTTATTTGTTTTTGACCTCTTACAGCTCCTAGACGGATTTATTTTTTTAATCATAAATACTTTTTTTTGAAGATCTAACTCCTCTCAAGAATTAAAGTTCCTAACTTAAACTGTTTGAAAACCATAAGGGATCAAGGATTTTTCTAAAGTTGAATTTCACATAACGGTAAATTAAAGTATCATATGGCAACCCTATAAATTTATTTAAATAAAGTAATTTGTTTTTGCAATACCTAATGATGGTTCAAATTATTTCCCTTTATTTCAAGTTTACTGACCAAAAATTTCTGGGACACTCTGTATATGTTTTTTGAATTATATAAAAAAAAAAATAATGCTTGTATAGGAACTATATACAAATTACGAATTATAAAATCTAAATTAAATATAAAATTAAGAAAATAAAACATATTATTATTTTAGGATACATTAAAATTTATTTAAAATATACCTTAAAAGTTTCTAATTTATTTTTAAAAATAATTTATTACATTCAATTTCCTCAATAAAATTTTTGATTATTTTAAATAAATAGAGGTAGGTACTATTAGAAAATATTTTTTAATTTTAATTGTTTCTTATTTAAATTAAAAACAAATTATGTAAGTTTAAATTCCATATATTTTAAGATATCAAATTTATCGTTTCTTAAGAAATTTTATAAAATTTTAATCGTATATCAGTATAAAATTTTAAGAATTTATAAATTTAAAGAAATTCTCAATTAGTTTAACATCAGTAATATTATTTAATTTGATTTTTTATTTCTATTTCTTTACTCAGAAATTTATCAGATAAATATTCGTTCAACCATTTGAAATAATATTCTAAGAAATTATATTAATCCCTGGTTAATTATTCGTTGTTACTTTTGTTTGCCCTTCGGAAGAACAAATCTCCCAATGGCATAGGAGAATTGAAAATTCACTTTTTTATTATTTTAAGTTTCAATTATAAACTTGTTAAACCTCTGAGGCAATGAAACTTGCACTTCATCGGTTAAAGCGGGAGCAAATCAATCTTAGGTTTCAAGATTCTATCTTTATTCTTTTCTTACCATACTTTTTCGGTCTTAGGAAGTTGGTGGTAGTGGTGGAAGTGGGTGGTATTCTAACTATTTCTCGAATTTATCCAAAATAAGGGCAACTGAATATAACACTCTGTACCAAATTCTATCTTAACTGGTTTCGGAGATATGCTCGTTTGCGCTAGGTTCGTTTGGAAGCTTCTAGACGCATAGTTCGATTTCGACCATTTGCTAGCCCTGTCTTTCTTTCGTCAAATTTAATCTACGGTATAAATTTTTTCAAGATTATAGAATCTATATTTTTTGCGCTATGATGCGATCGACGGACGAATAGACATCGCTAAATCAACTCTGGATTTGATGCTGATAACTAATATAAATATATTTTCATATGTAGCTTATTTCTTTTCGATTTAACCTTCACTTTTTACGGAAAATATTTATTCCATCAAGTCAAATACAAAGGTTTTGTTAAAAATGGACATTAAACCTTCAATGGACAATTAAGAACAATTAAATGGACATTAAACTTCCAATGCTTTCGAAATTTTTTTCAAACTTCTTTTAAAGTTTTGATTTTGGAAGGGAAAGTCATACGATCTCAACCAATTTTCTAACGGCTTAAACTACATCAAGTTTCATGCAGTTCTTTGATAACCCATATAACCCATACCCGTTCATGGGACATTGGGTTTGAAGTTTCCATTTTAAAATCTATTAATCTTTTATGAGGGCAAATATCCCAAAAATGTTTACAGCTAATCAAACAGATATGATTGGGAAGCTGCCTCTAAAACACAACTTTCATTAAAATCAGAAATTTGGCTAAAACCGGGCGCGTTGATTTTTCCTTTTTAAGGGGAAATTTCCACAATATCTGAATCTATCAATCATCTGTATTGAATTGAAGAATTTTCCGAAAAAAAAAACAAAGAAATTTTTGAGTTTTCTTGTCACTGACTGAAGTTATAATGGAAAAAAATTGTTGTTTAAAGGAAAATTTAACGTTTCATTAACTTCATCATTCATTTTAGCCTCCTCTAGAAATAAACTCTATGTATATTGTAGGTGTACACTAAAACAAGAAGTTAGAAAAGACACTTTTTTTTTGTGCTCTTAACAAGAATTTATTAATTCCCGTGATAAATACTTTACTTTACTGACCAATGCATCATTATTACTTTTTCCTTTTGTTCTATTTTAACGCTTAATTCGCTTCTCATCATCAATTTTTTTTTAAGCAGATTTTCAAAAAATTTCGAAAAAAATGTGCCTATGTAGTTACACTCGTTCGTCCGCTGTATGTTGACAAAACTTCTTTACCGTTTGAACTGAAGAATTGATTTAAACTACGGATATATATAGCAAAAATATTAATTTTGTGGAAGAACATCATTCAGCAGCCTTCCCCGTAAATACGGTACTTTAATTTACTATTATGAATTTTCGCAATAATGCTGACCGCCATATCTTGTGAACGGCTTAAGTTGGAAGCTTTAAATTTTTGGAAGTAGTTAGATCGTTAGTTTAGTTAGATCCTCTTACCCCTTGAGAATCAGTTTGTACAGAAAAAATTTGGGAACCCTCCCTATTCAAGGTCTGTTAGGACTTAAAAATAAATAATTTCTTTTTATTAAAAACTAGTAGCTTAGGCCACATTGTATATAATTCTAGTTCATCGTTGAACTCATTATGAGCCTTTCGATGAAAGTAGTATTGAATTTTATACCAGTGGCGGGACTAAACTCATTTATATATATCAGTTGGATATAATGAGCGATTCTATGAGTGACTACTGATTGTATGTACTACGCTCATTAATGAACTACGAGTATGTACTGAATTCATAAATATTGTAATAATGAGAATGTTGCTTTTCGAGGCATGCATGATTGCGCTCGGGTAAGCGTCTATTTGCATAGTTAGCTAATATGTAATTTAAAAAATGCGGTTTTTTTAAAACCCTTGGTTTTTTTTATCACTTGTTTTTGTAACTTTTTTCTATTCACCTAACGATGATATGACTATAACAGTTTTTCAACACATTTCATCTTTATGGTGTCTTTTCATCTGATTTAATATAACCAAAGGGAATTAGTTCAGTTAAAAATTTTCTAATTTTCATTTTTCTTTGTGCTTAAAGAAAAATACAAAAAATAAAAACAAAAACAAAAAGAAGAAAATGAAAAATTAGATTTAAGATGGAATAACATAAAATTAAAGCATTCTTCATTGTTTCTAAACTAAAAGAGAAAATATTTAAAGGTTTCCAACTATTACCTACTTTGATTCTCTTTGTTTAAATTATTGCTAAAGTGGTTACTGTTAATGTTGTTATGTTTTTTTGTTGTTGGAGATAGAAAAATTTTTATTTTCTGATGTACATTTAGTACCAGACTCAAAACAAAAGAATTCCTTTTATAATTTAAAACAGTATACAATGAATTTCAAATCTATGTTAGTTTATAATTAGTTAAAATAAACAAAAAAATATATAGCATACCTGTTTAAAAAATTTTTTTACCATTTAAAGGGATCTTCAAGTTGTTGTACAAAAGTAAAAAAATAAACTTAAATTTAAGACAGAATATGTGTTAGGTTGTCCTTGAAATTTGCAAGTCATAACCAAAAAACAAAATCCCCAAAACACAATATCGAAACTCGATATGATAGAAGTAATTTTTGAAATGTGAGTATAAAGGTGAGGGTATTGTTTTTCTCTTACTCCTAATGGGAGAATAGATGGGTTTCATCAACTTCTTGCCTCAGTTGGTTTCCATTGGTCTCGGGGATCGTAATTTTTAAACTCACCTCCCAAGTTTGTACATCTGTGAAAATCTTTGTCATTAATTTTTATGACATTTTTCAGTCGTCGTCGTCATAAGGGTCTATAATTTTCTCTTGACTGCTAGTAGAGTTCATCACCTTGTCTCCTCAAACAGTCTTCATATTTCTCTATGATATTTTCTTCTTAAGTTTTTACATTTCTCAATAGCTCTTAATTATCTTTCATTTCCAAGGATTATTGAGTCGATTTCGGCTTTTACTTCCACATTTTCCCATAACTCCTCGTGGGAGCTTAAATATTCAGTTGTCTTCGCAATTAGACCCCATTATTCTTGAAAATGCTAATTTCCTTTAAAAATTTTATATTTCCTAATAGACCTGTATAGATTACCCCTTCGTGGCTTTGCCTTCAGTTTCCATCAGAGCTCTGTTCTCTGATTATAGTTTTATTTCCAATTTTCGATTATGTTTCATGTGTTCTTTCTCTGGGTGTGATCTAATCTTATGTATTTTTATCGTTTATTTAAGATAACGGTTGGATTTTTCCCTGCTAGTTACTATAAGTCCCTGCTGATTGTGTTGGATCAGAGTATTCGAGAAAAGTTGACGGAACGAAGAATGATAATATTTTGGTTTTCTACGTCGTCTCCCCGACGGTTCTGGTCTTTTTTATTGAATTCTTTTAGTCGAAGACACCTTTGGCTTTTCAAGTCTTCTGCTGACATTTTCTTTAGGGAATTTTCCATTTGCAACAACACAAAATACACTTTGCCTCCTAAAAGTCCTTTTACACTTCTTAAATTTTTTTTTTTGTTCTTTGGAATTTTAAGATTTCATCATAAGAATTAAAATATTCGGATCATGCTGTCAAATGAAATTATAACCTTTCATCTAAAATAATAAAAATTTTCAAAGTAATTTTTCTGTCCTCGCAGAATACTTATTTCTTAAAATTATCTTTTAGATTATTTCTTTTTTATAGATTAAATCAAAAGATACATTCATATGTGCTATTTCTTGATTGCACTTAAGCGTTCTTATAAGGTCACTCTGAGATTATTTTTATTCATCAACTAGAATAAATTATTAAAATAAAAACTTTTGTCACTTATCAAAAGTTGAATCTACTACTAAATGAGTTTGAGTGATTATCAACAAACTTAAGTTTAACTTAAATGTTTTTTTTCAAAGGTCACTGAAACTAGGTGACAACTATTTATATTTTTAAAAGGAATAAAGAATAACTATAAAAAAAATACATTTCTTTAAATAGCAAATAAACTGTAGAAGCAAAGAGAGAATAATTAAGAAAAATTGTATTTTGATCTCTTTTCTTTTAAAATTATATATTTATATTTATGTCTTTAGAATAAACATAATATATACAATTTAAATAAATAAATAGGGTAAGTGTATATCAGTACCTTCAGTCAAAGTAAATATATAATAATTCAAGGTAGATGACAGTGTTGATAGTTTGTCAATCACTAATTGTCTCACAATAAAAGTGAATATTTTTCCATTATAAAAATTCGTCACTGAGTTCAAATTTATAAAAAAGAATTAATATTTCAATATCAACCGTATTTAAATAACATTTGTAAACAAATTATTTTACTTCATTACTTATAACTCACATATATAAAAATTATCTTAAACATTTTGCATTATATTTTACATAAATGATAAACCTTAGAACTTCTTCGGCTTATAATTATATGTGAATTCATTTGATTAGTTCTATAAAAAAATGGATGCATATATATATATATATATATATATATATATATATGTAAATATAAATTCTCTACACTATATCCCCTCTTATTCGAACACAAATTTGTGATACAGAAAGCTTGTTACCCTTTTAGTTGAACAAGTATTAAGTAAAAAGGTCCCTTATTAGACAATTCTTGTTATAATATACCCCTCATTGTGGATTTCTTAATCCAGATTACATTATTGTTATATTTTTTGATTTTATAGCTCCCTCGTTTTTAATCTAACCTTATACCAATTTTAAAGTTTATATATTTATTAACTTGAAAGATATGCTTCTTTGGTTTCCCAAAACCAGTGGGAGATTACCCGAACAGTCACTATAATTTGTTTAAAATCATAGACAAATAGCGGCATCACCAAGAAACATCTTTATACCAAATTTTAAATTTCTATTTGTATTAATTTTGAAGCTATGCTATTCTTGGGAGCTGCGTGAGAGACATCCACTTAAATTGGTATCAAATTTCATGAACACAAGGAAAATCAAAAGAAACATCTTTATTCCAAATTTCAAGTTTCTATCTATATTAATTTCGAAGTTATGCTTTTTCTTGGGTGGTGTTTTATAGTTACACTAAGCACTTTTCCAATTCACTCCAAAACTAAGAAGCATAAAGAAAACTAGAAAAAAATACCTTTGCACCAAATTTAATTTTTATTAGAGATTATTCAAGAAATTTCTTGTTTGTCTCTGATACGTTCGGAAGCTTCCTTTCACCTCCTTCCTTTCGTCATTACTAAACAACAGTTTAAATTTTATCAAGATAACATCTTTGCATATCTATCTTGCTTCCTTTAAATGGTTCCAAAACTCTTAGAAAAGTCATAATAAAAAACAATACAAACACCTTGCCAATAAAACACCATTCCATAGAATCTGCATTTAAAAATCTCCGCATTAACTGTATTTTAAAATTCTATTATAATTAATTATTATAACCTTTGTAACATTTTCTAATCACAACAAAATCTTAAAGAATTCTATTATATTCATTTGATTATAATTTTATGATTGCCATCTCCCTGTTGAGTATGAAATGACCACTTTAAAAGGTTAAAATCTTCTTTATGTATATTTTTTTTTTAATTAGTTCATTTATTTGAACCCCATAACCTCTTAAGTTTTAAAACAAAGCAATTCCAAAAGAAATAAAAAAAAACTAAAAATCTAAAGAATTAATTTTATTTCTCAAAAAAAAAAAGAACACATTTTTCCTTTGAAATATTTAAAAACTTTTTAAATAAATATAAATATCTTTAAAATTTATAAAAGTATCTATCTATACAATCTATACAGATATCTTATAGATAAATAAAAAACAATAATTTTCCTTTCGTTTTTAAAACGGATTTTGAAAATTAAATCCTTTCGTAAACATTTTACCACCAATCAAGAAAATTACTTTTTTTTTTCACCTCTTCATATACACAATAATCCTACATAAACTTGTGTTTCATGGATTTTGTATATCATGTTGTATAAAAAATTCTTTCATGAAATCTTGGGAATTATTTTAATTTTCAATTTTCTTTTGATTAATGACATTATCTTTTAAAATATTATATATATTTATATATATGCTACTATATTATATTTGTCATGTTTTTTTTACTACCTAATGTATAATCTATCTATCTATATATATAAAAATGAAAGTTTGTTTGTTTGTTTGTTTGTTTGTTTGTTTGTTTGTTTGTTTGTAGCGAATAGACTCCTAAACTGCCCAGCCGATTTTCATGAAAATTTGTATATAGAGGTTTTTGGGTTCGGAAGGAAATCGTGGCCCAAAAATTTTGCTCTAACGGACCGCCAAGTTGGGGCTGTGGTGCAAGTATTTAAACTTCTTTGTTCTAAAATGAAAACGGTTTGACCGATTGACTTCAAATTTTGTATACGTGATGCTCTTTGAGAATTGAGTAGACACTATTAAGAATTTTGGAATTTGTTAACCCATGTCGGGCCGACGGGTGGTCAAAAAAAATTTTGGGTCCAAATTTTGTCCGATTTTACGAAATTCTGCTTTGGCTTAAAAGAAAGCCCCAAAAAAAATTTTGTTGAGTTTCATTAACCCATTGCGGCCCAACAGCTTTTTATAGGTTTTTTCAATACTTTACTCTAAATTCGAAACTGTTTGACCAATTGACTTCAAATTTTGCATACGTGATGCTCCTTGAGAATTGAGTTGACACTATTAAAATTTTTGGAATTTGTTAACCCATGTCGGGCCGACGGGTGGTCAAAAAAAATTTTGGTCCAAATTTTGTCCGATTTTACGAAATTCTGCTTTGGCTTAAAAGAAAGCCCCAAAAAAAATTTTGGTAAGTTCCATTAACCCATTGCGGCCCAACAGCTTTTTATAGGTTTTTTCAATACTTTACTCTAAGTTCGAAACTGTTTGACCAATTGACTTCAAATTTTGTATACGTGATGCTCCTTAAGAATTGAGTTGACACTATTAACAGTTTTGGAATTTGTTAACCCATGTCGGGCCGACGGTTGGTCAAAAAAAAATTTTGTGTCCAAATTTTGTCCGACTGTACGAAATTCTGCTTTGGCTTTCAAGAAAGCCCCAAAATAAATTTTGTTAAGTTCCATTAACCCATTGCGGCCCAACAGCTTTTTATAAAGTTTTTGGTTATTTTACTCTAAATTAGAAACGATTTGACCGGTGACCTCAAATTTTATATGTGTGAAGCAACTTGAAAATGGAGTTAAGCCTGATAACAGTCGGTCCTACGGTTAGTCAAAAAAATTTTTTTGGAAGTAAATTACGTTAAATTTTGGAAAGTAGTTTGTACTGCTTTGAATTACAGAAAGTTTCAAAAATTACTAGAATAATCCTAGAAAAATCTTTTTAAAAAGATTGCTTTCATACATATTAAAATTTACATGTGTAAACCGTGTGTACTTTTTGTGTTAACTTTTTGCTGTATTATCAACTTCAATTTAACTATTAAGAGGCGCAGCAACGCGCACCGGGTATTAGCTAGTATGTTATATATTTTCTGATGTGGTTTATAGGATGTTGATTTTTTCATTTATTAGTACAGAGTCGTCCAAAAGTTGAGTTAAAATCTTAAAGATTGTGAAAGTTTTTAATATTAGCTTAACTCGAAATTTATTGATAATTTCGAAAAACAATTGCTTTTGTCTTTAAAAAAAAATAAGAGAGTAGGAGGTATTGAGATTAATATAATCATAATATTTAATATGTAAATCGAAAAAATTAAGTACAAATTACCAGGCGAATGTGATGTGACAATCTTCAACTATCTTGGTAGTATTCTAACCACAAGAGGAGGAGCTGAATAAGATATTAACAACCGCATTACTAGAAATAAACTATTCTCTGCCAAATGAAGAGAAGAAAATGGAGAAGGATTGATCATACACTACGGAAAGAGCCAGAAAATATCGCGCGCCAGGCACTAGATTGAACTTCACGAGGAAAAAGTAGTGTGAGTAGACCTAGGATAATTTGCAGAATGTCAGTCGCCAAGGAAATTAAGAATAGGGGCAGAATGTGCGCAGAAGTTAAACAACTAGCTCACAATAGAGTGCCTGTATCAGAAGCCCTATACTCTCCCAGGGGGTAAAACAGGCAAAAAAAACCAGGTCAATTATCAATCAATTTTCATTATTTTTTTTTCAAATAATAAGTATTCACTACAAATGCACGCCATTCTAAAATTTTCCAATTTTTCATTTTCAGTCATGTAAAATTATATACATACTGATTATTTATCCATCTTTCGCGAATTTTGAGATGTAGGCCTTTATTGTAGGCGTTTACTTTAATAAGTAAAATATATTTTTAAAAGTTTTAAAAAAGTTATTTACTTGCCATACAAAAGTTTTAATCCTTCTGCGGATTTTACCCGAATGTTTAAGTTACTTATAGACTTCCATCTCAACTTTTTCTTTCAAGCTACTTAGTTCCTACCTATTGTATGATACCCATTTTAAACTTTTTCTTGTTCTTATGAATTACTGTTTTTATGAATAATTTCATGCGGCTACAGAGCTACAGTACATATTAAATAACCTAGGCGGGTGTTGTGGTACAAAATATCCTAGATATGAGTTGAATTATTTTAACTCCTTTTCAGACATTTCTGAAGATACATAGTTCTGTATATAATTTCCTAAGAAATCCTTTGAAATACATCAAGATGACATGATTCGAGATGTGCATAATATAAAAGATATAACTATATCTAAATTTGTTGAAAGGTTTGTTTTGGGTATTCAAGACTTCAAGATCCGCCAGATTACATGTGATACAATGAAGCTTAATGCAATACAACAAATGGTCTTATTAGAGCGTTATAATATAATATAAAACCAAAACTTAATTTTTAATTTTTTGGAGCTGTATATAATGGTTTGAAATCACTTTTTTTGCCACCGCAGAAGTATAATAAAATCCCCCAACAACATTTATCTGTAACATATTTTTCTAACCTCATTACAACCATCTTACAACCATCCTTTGGTATTTAAAAAAAAACACAAAAATTACTTAGGGAAAAAATGAAGTTTCAAACGATACTTAATTAAATTTATCCTGTTCTTATTAAATTATTACGTATATATTTAAAAAATTCTTAGTATCTTCTACATCTAGTTAGAAAAATAAATTCTATTAATTATAAATATAACATAAACAATAATAAGATTACAATTTTTTATTTAATTGGTTTTTAATTGGAGTCGGGAACTTTATTTTTCTTGTAAAATTGAAATAATTGGAAAAATTTATTTAAGGAGTCAAAAATAAATAAAGAATGTGACTAGATTTATTTTAATAACAACTAAACATATTATTTTTAGTTTTCCCAAATGTTTTAATAAAATTTTAATTTAATAAAATAAATTGTAATTAATTTAAAATATTAGTAGTAGTTTAAAATTTCTTTTGAATATTATAAAATTTTCTCAACTCTTTCATTTGACAAAATTTCATGATGTTGTACTACCAAAATCCCTTTTTGGCAGATTTTCAAAAAATTTTGTAAAAATGTGCCTATATAGCTTCACTCTATCCGTCCGTCCGTCCGTCCGTCCGTATGTTTACAAAACTTTTACACCGTTTGAAATAGTGTAAAGAAATTTTAACCACGGGTAGATATTAGAAAAAATTTTTTTTCTGTAGCCCCACCCGTTACGGAGCTACAGCCCCCCAAAGTTGGAAAAAGCCCTATTTTTAAATTGTTATAACAAGAGTTCTATTAAGTGTATTTTTAATCTGAAAACGGCAAAAGATAGCTGGTTTTTGGCCCCACATATCATCTAAATGGTTACAGCTAGAGTCTTGAAATTTTGGGAGAAGTTAGACCTTCAGAAATTAGTAAGAGTCAGTTAATAAAATTTTTTTACCACGTCCCCTGTATAAGGCCTCGAAAATTGAAATTTTGCTATTTTTAAACACCTGTAGCTTAAATACCTGTTCAAATTTTTTTTTACAAATAGGTATACAAAATTTAAAGCTGCAGCATTATATTTTAACATACGTTAAAGGTTTTTCTTAAATTTGAAAGGGTTTCTTTAAATTGAAGAAATTGTCCCTTAGTTTTAACCATTTTTGGTTAGATAATAAAATTAGGGGTGAAATTCTAAATTTTGCTGGAGTTCACAATTGATTTCCTAGAACCTAGAAGTATGGAATGGTGAGGACAGGAGGGGGTTGGGCAGATCCATCATCAGTTTGCTAAGCAAAAATTTGGGAACTGAATTGACTGTATTTCACTTGACTGGTTATAAATACTCAGAATAAGATGTAAATATTCTCTAGGGATGTCCTGATTTTCAATCTAACTTTTCACTTTAACTTTTATTCATTTAAAGTTCCGACAACAGATATATCTGAAATATACATAAATATTTTATATTTTTCTTTTCAAATGAAATACAAACTAATAAAATAATAATCTATTTAACTAAAGAACCAAATCAATAGAATTTAGAAATACCTAATAATTTTATTACCCCGCATTAAAACTCCTAAGCTATTTAAATTACCGAAAGCCAATAATATTTGTTTTATACATCAAGAACTAAATTACATCAAAAAATAGGTTCTATCTTACTACGAAAGCTCCGTTTGTAATGCATCGATCTAGACGAGGTAGATATAGTCTCAAGGGTACTTATCGAATCAGCATCAAAAAGTAAATCGATTCTGCAAAGTGTGTCTGTCCGTCCGTTCGTGTGTCAGCACGATAACTCAAAAACTAAAAGACCAAAAGTTTTGATATTCACACGAAGTCATTTTTAGACATTTCAAAGTTTCCTATTGTTTTAGGTTAATTAATGAAGTTACGAGGTTAAAATTAAAACTGGACAAGTAAAGTAATAGGATAAGTTACCTGACAAAGTTGGGCATTGCTCGGAGCAACTTTTTTTCAGCTTTTTTTATAAATTATTTTTTTATTTTTCAAAATAAATGAAGTTTTTTATTTGAACCTCCATTCAAAAACTTTAAAAAATCAAAATTTTCATTAGAAATTTCAATTCTAATTAAATTATTATTAATATATTTGTCTAGAATGAGGTGTAACAAACGCATTCAATTAAATGTGTTTTGTTGGATGTGTTCAATTATAAAAAAATAAAATATTAATGTTTTGTTGGATGTGTTTTATTTTAGAAAATAAAATATCATAAATTATCATAAGCAGGCCAAAAAATATTTTATTTATTTTTAATAAAAAAAAAAAAATTTTTTTTGAAATGAAATTTATTTATTAGTATATGAATAATTTCATTTCAGTTTTAAAAATCGCAGAAGATTTTCTGGAAATTTTAAATAAATAGTAAGACATTTTGTAAATAAAAACTAAGAAGACAATGCTTCACAGGCACATTTGTGTAGTAAGTCTTAATAATTTTCAGTGCAAATCTGAAATAAGGGCGAAAGCCCAATGTATGCTTTGATGCATTGCTTGGTTTGCTTAACCAAATAAACCAAGCAATGTATTAAAGTAATTTCAAAGTTTCCCTTCATCTCGCTCTAAACTATCCCTAATCCCTTCCTTCATAAACTTTTATTTATTTATCTATTTAAAAAAAGTTAAAAATGGAAAAAAATAATGTAACGACTAATGGTTGGGAAGGTGGATTCGGGTATACAATACCTGAGTTCAATGCACTATAAAAACCAAACAAAATAAATTTTTTTTAAACTTAGTTAGGTTAGGTATATTAAAAAATTTCAAATAAAATTTATAATTTGTGATAATGCAAAACTCAATTCAAAAATCAACATTTATTTAATACAATTTTCGTAAATTTAAATAACAGATACATTATTTAGCATGTTGAGTACACATTGTAGAATGTTAGCAACAAACAAATATTCCGATTTGAATCGAAACAAAGGAAACGATATAGAATGTATAGCAACATTTTTTAAAAATATAATATACAAAACATTAATGAATGGAGAAATAGATCATTATTGAAACAAAATAAACCTATAAAAAATCTTTAAATCTTTTATTAATTTATTTAATTTAAGCAAGTACTCACTTAAATAAAAAAAAAATAATTGAAATTAAAAAAAAATTATATCAAGAAGGGATTTGAACTAACGACCCCAAAATTTTATAAACACGAAACATATAAAAAGTAGACTAACTAACTTATTCATCTTCAAGTTTTTAAGATACAAGAAGAAATTATATGAGTCATTTATTTATTTTTTGTGTACCTATTACTAGAATCGAAGCATAATATGCGTTATATAAAATGTAACGGTTGCAATTTTATTTAACATACTTTTAACATAATGTAAATAATGAAATTAAAAATAGTTTTTAATTAGAAAAAGTTCTTCTTTAAATTTGACCTTCCGTCATTCTGTGACGGGACAACAGCTAGTATTATATACTTATTTGAATTGTCACTCAAAAGCCTAAATTCAAACCCAGTCTATTATGCATTATATATTAATATCAAAAATTTTTTTTTCAAAGTCAGTATATTTTTAATAATGTTCACGCAAATCAACCCTTAATTATAGCCCTAACCAAATGAATTAAATAGAATTAAACCAATTCTTATTATACTTTTTTTATCTTAAAATTATCTACGGATCTTCAAATATTTTCCAGTGTTGATTTTTTTTCTTTACTATTCATTTTCTTTTTTTATTTAATTTATATTAATTCGAAAATCTTTTTATCCAATTTTCGAAAGAATTTTGTCGAAATTTCTTTCAGATTGTCAGAAAATTCCCAGAATGTTGACAAATCATTAACGATAATCTCGCATCAATAAATAAAAACAGACAAAAAAAGCACCAAACAATGATCCAAGTTCATCTATTCGTATACAAGATACTCTTTTTTTTTACAATAAGAAATTGGTGAAATCTTAATATCTAAAAATGTTTTAAGAAATATTTTGTGTAAGACTGATGTGCCTCATTTTATTCTATCGAAAGAATTAATAAAAGTAGGATATGGATGTTGTTAAAATTTTAAGAATTTAAAGAGGCAGAAATAGAAACAATTGAAAAAATTTCCTATTGTTGATAAATTGTTAAGTGAAGAAAAACTTTTAAATGACTGACAAATTCCGATCTGATCTAAATTTTGTTTTGTTAGTGCTTGGTTAAATGAAATAATTCCAAAATCTTAAATATGTCTGCAGATTTTTTTGTGTTATTAACTAGTTTAGTTTCTTTAAATTAAAAAATATTAATGTTTATACCCGTATGACTATATAGTCAAAGGGTATAATAAATTTGCCATTACGTTTGTGACGCAGAGAAGGAGGGGGAGTAAATATAGACTCAAGTGTATGGATCGAATCAGAATGGAAAAATAAATCAATTTAGCTATGTGTGTCCGTCCGTCCGTCTGTCCGTCCGCACGATAACTCAAAAACTAAAAGAGCTATGATCTTGAAATTTTTCTAAAAAGTTTCTGCAAAATTTGGTTGGTTTACTGCAGAGGGTTCGAGTAGCTGCCATACAACTTCTTTTTTTATATGAGTATTACACTACACCTAACCTAATAAAGCTGTATGTTTGAAATTTTGCCAAAAGTAATTAACCGGATGATATAATGTATATGTTACGGTCATATAGGTATCTCAGAGTTGACACAGTCTACTCTACTACACTCTTCCTCGTTTTTACTAAAATGACAATCAGGGCTGGACTATTATGTTCAAAAGTGCATGACATGCACCTGAATTACCACGGTACCCAGAGATCACCAGATCCAAATCGAACCTCCAACATAAGCACTTTAGATCTTGATATATTAAATCAAAATAATTCCTTTCTTATTGTTGATTATTTGTAGTTGTTTAGAGATCAACAGCCAAAGATTTTATAAATTGGAAACTACCTAAACTTTTTCGAAAGACAAAACAATTAATCAATCCTACGAGAAGCTTTAAGAACCATGGGCAAATATGACGAATGTAACTTATAATTGAAAATTGAATTAATCCTTTGTTTCATTAGTCAACATTTTGAATAGGACATAAAAAGTTGCACAGGAAACTTAGTTAATCTAGAAATAGATAACCTATAGCATACCAGTCATTTACCTAGATTAACTGTAGATACAACATATTCTGTGCCCACAAAGGTTATATTAGGGAAAATTTCCCAGAAAATCTACCAAAAATACACCATTCCCAGAAATACACCATACAATATTATAAACTAAAACTAATTGAAGTTACTACTAATCAGTGACCATTAAAGATTTGACGCCGGTGAGGACATATACGGTATTTTTGGAAATCTATATTCAGATTTTGAAAGGCATTCCAGATATTGCCACTAAAAATAATTATTCAATAATTATTGTTTTTAATTTCAATTATATTTTCAAATATTTTATTCTAATTACGAAACTTAAAATTATTCTAAAACCTGTTAAATTAATTACAAAAATTCAGAAATCGATTTTACGTTCCATTAACCAAAATGCCATGTAATTCTAAATACAAAAATAAATCCTGATTTCATAATCATTAATATATTTATATACCCAACACCTAAAACAATTAAAGGTTTATATTAATTTTGGTATGGTGTTTGTAACTACCGAAAAACACTATATGGAAAATTATATATATATACATATGATCAGCGTCACATCCTGAAGCAAAAAATAATAATAATACTATCTTCGTAAAATTAATACTAATGACGAATGAAAGGCTGAGGTTACAAATAGGCGCAATTAGACCATAGTTTGTTGGAATGGAAGCTTTCAATCGAACTAAGGTAAAAGAAGCATAATTCCAATACCAATGAATATAGAACCTTCAAACTTGGAACACGGATGTTCGTCGTATTTCCTTTGTGTTCCTCAATTTTGGGATCAATAGGCTTTCTAGTGCCCACACTTCTCAAGATCCAAGAAGCATATTTTCGAAATAAATAACGCCAGAAACTTGAAATTTAGTTCAAGGTATTTTTACCCTGTTCTTTTAGTGTTCCTGATATCTTAGATGAATTGAAGTGGGAGTTCGGGTAACAGTCAACTGATTGTACTATTGTTTCATTAGCTCAATAACTTTAGTTGAATCATTTAAAATTTTTCTAATTAGGTGAACATCTACCATTTCAAAAGAATCGAATTTCACTTAAACAACTTTTGATATTGAATTAGATATTAAAACTATCAAAACTATCAAATAATTGTAACAAATATATTATAACAAAAATGTCTAAATCATTTCATTAATATTTTGTTTATAATTATCAATATGGTAGACTTTAAGCCTCAAAATTCATTTATTAAAACAAATAAAAAATTGCCTAAAAGAAAAATTTTGTACATGTCTAAATATTTATAAAATATTTTTAAAAAATAAATTATTTTTATTCTCTAGAATAGTTTTAAATGAAATTGAATAAATACCACAAATTTATAAAAAAACACAAAACTAAAAGGCATAACATTATGGTACAATAAACAATCATTTGTAACGCCTCATAAACAGGAAGCGTCTAAAATATAATTTTAAAAATAAATTATACTAAAACATTTTGTTACCACAAATTTTTGATAAAATGCCTTAGGTTTAATGTTATTGCAACATATTTATGTATATTTTAACAACATTACAAGGTGTTGCCAAAAGGCAAATATTTTTAATAAAAGTTTATATATTTCAAATGTATTATATACTATCATTTTGATAGTGTGGTTTCAGGGCCTGTTTTTAAATTTGGTAATGAACAAAATTTCTAAATAAATTGCATACTTTTAGGATTTGTTTATCCATATATATAAACGCGAATATTTGTTTCTTTGGTTTATGACTCCTAAACTGCTCAACCGATTATAATGAAAATTTGTATATAAAAATTGGAGTACGGGGAGTGTTTATGCCGTTGCTCAACCATTTCCCTATAATGGATCGCCAAAGTGTGGCCGTGGTGCAAGTACTTAAACTTTTTTGTTCTAAAATAAAAACCATTTGACCGATTGATTCCACAATTTGTATATGTGTTACTCTTCGACAATGGAGTTAACTCTAATAAAAAATTTGGAATTAGTTAACCCATATCGGCATGATGATTCGTCAAAAAAAAAAAAAATTTTGAAACTGCGAATCATTTTGCGAAATACTGCTTTGACCCAAAATAAAGTCTCTAAATAAAATTTTTTTTCGAGGTGCGTTAACCTATTGAGGCACAGTTTAGTATGTTTAATTTTTGTGTTAATTTTTTTAAACAACTTCAACTTCAATTAAAAATCCATTTAGAGTCGCCGCAACACCCATCGGATATAGCTTCCTTCCTAATAAATATGTAACAACTAGGAAATTCAGAAAACCTCTTTAGTGAACTGATACTGGTCCCAAATTCATTTTCATTATCTGAATCCGTTTCTCTAACTAGATCCAGATACCACCGTTTACTAAAAGATATTCCTATCCCGGAAGGAGTTAAAACTACCACTTTCTTACAATTATAGCATTGGGATTCGATTGTATGAATCTGCGCCCCACGAATAATGATCCCGAGAAAAAATTATAAAATACCCTAATTTTATTTTATTTTGAAGGCAATAATTCAAAATGACTTTATTCCTCAAAATAGGATTGAAAATTTACCGAAATTGCCGAATATTGAGAACGTACCTTCTTTGAAAAATTTGCCCCAAATCCTTAACGCAATTTTGGGATTCCTTTCATTATACCCGTATGACTATATAGTCATTATACCAGTATGACTATATAGTCAAAGGGTATAATAAATTTGCCATTACGTTTGTGACGCAGAGAAGGAGGGGGGGTAGATATAGACTCAAGTGTATGGATCGGATCAGAATCAAAAAAAAAATCGATTTAGCTATGTGTGTCCGTCCGTCCGTCTGTCCGTCCGTCCGCACGATAACTCAAAAACTAAAGGAGCTAGGACCTTGAAATTTTCGCAAATTAGTTTTTTTGCAATTGCCGTCATCACTATTTAAATCCAGCCATTTTGGTCCATGGGTTCGGGTAGCTGCCATACAACATCCTTTTTTATATGAGTATTGCTCTGTACCTATTACAGCTACGTGTCTGAAATTTTGGCAAAAGTAGTTTAGTTTTATGGCCAAAGTTTCTGCAAAATTTGGTTGGTCTACTGCAAAGGGTTTGAGCAGCTGCCATACAACTTCTTATTTTATATGAGCATTACTCTATACCTACTGAAGTTGGGTGTCTGAAATTTTGTCAAAAATAGTTTAGTGTAATGGCCAAAGTTACTGCAAAATTTGGTTGCTCTACTGCCAAGAGTTCGAGTAGCTGCCATACAACTCCTTCTTTTATAAGAGCATTACACTACACCTAATAAATCTGATATGTTTGAAATTTTGCCAAAAGTAATTAATGTTTATAATAATAATGATATAATGTTTATATAACGGTCATACGGGTATCCCAGAGTTGACACAGTCTACTCTACTACACTCTTCCTCGTTTTAAATTGGAATCACAATTTGCAGCATCGTTTGCAAAGCCACAATTCGCAGGTTCGCCCAGCATTTAGTTTTATTTATTTCAATCAAAGACTCCAAAAATTAGCCTGAACCTTTATTCACCATCTTCCAACTGGTGAAAAATAAATCAAAAGTTATTTCCAAGAGTAAATTCCACTATAGGCGCTTCCACCTTCAATCTTAGGTACTACACTTAACAAAAAGTTTGAAAAATATTCCAAAATCAGTCTGTTTTAGAATTTTTAATATTTTAGACATAAAAATATCTTTTTACTTTATTCACCTGTCATATAAATAATAACAAACATATTATATAAAATTAATTTTTTTTTTAGCACCCACCAGAGTGAAAAGGTAATTTTTCTATGGTTTTCCTTGATTTCAAATGCAGTAACACATGTGTATTATATATTAACTTAAATATACGGAAACACACAAATACCTACACATATATATTTAAACATACAATATATAGTACAAATCGCCATAAAATTTATTTAACATGTGGTCCTTTTAAAAATAATTTGTACCAAAATTCGGTTAACCCAATGTTATTATGGAGACCGTGTATACATAAAATAGGGCAAAATATAATTTAAATTCAAAATTTTAATTCTTATACATATACAAGGTAAGGGTATATATACACTTATATTTTAAATAATTTTATAAATAATCTAAAAAGGAATTTTTTAATATAAAGTATACAAAAGGTTAAAAATTCAAAAAAAAATTTACAAAGAGGTTAAAAAATGTTAAATCTCTTAATTAATAAGATACGCTGAAACTTTGTAACTTCTAAATAAATACGAAAGTTTTATAATTTTTAAGGGCTAATATTTAAACTCCTAAATTAAACCTATTCCGAAACGCATTTATAATTTAAATTATATGTAAATCTGCTATACATCAGATTAATATTTTGTATTTAAGTTAATTAATACCATAGTTTTTGATATAAGCTCATATACGAACCATAAGTTTAATTAATTTCACGTAAATCCATCACTTTTTATGACATGTCTATATTGATACAATTATAAAAGTTTTTTTTTAAAACTTTAAAACCTGATCTGAATTAATATGAGTTGATTAATGCCTTAACATTTTCATTTTAAAAATAAATAAAAAGAAAATAAATTTTATATATTATGTTTATTTACGTGCTACTAACAATATATGAATCGGTTCAATGGATTATTTTAAATGGAAAGATATCATTGTTTATACATAATACACTGACAATTTTTTTAATTCACCTATTATGACAATCAAATCCCTTAAACTGAACAAAGTGTACACGGTGATCTAGTAAAAACAGAAAATTAACTGGGTGGTACAGTGATTAGAATGCCGCTGTTCGTTGAAATTGATGGCTTAATCAATAATTAATAATTACATATCTTTAATACAAAAATGCATAAATATAAAAATATAAACATAAATATTTTAATTGAATAATATAATTCGCAGACACAGAATTACCTTAAAACTATTTACACAAAGAAAAGTTAAACCTAGAAGTAGTGTTTCGTTGTCATCATTTTATGTCAATCATTTTATTTTAAAGCATAAACTTTAAGTTACTTATTTACGCTTAAATTCCTTTTAGTAAATTATAAGCATGTTACATCATAAAAAAAGAGGCCTCGCTGGTGTAGTAGGTAAGCACTAACCGACGGGGCGTGGGTAAATTTAAATTACTTATTTACGCTTAAATTCTGTTTAATAAATTATAAACATGTTACATCATAAAAAAGAGGCCTCGCTGGTGTAGAAGGTAAACATTCACCGACAAGGTGTGTATTCGATTCCCATACAGTTCATAAAATATTAAAAAATAATTTTTTTGTTAACAAAATCTCCTTGGTAACCATATACAATTTAAAAATAAAATACATAACATAAACAAAATATATAATATTACTTATAAATTAATATAAAGTATTGGAAGTGGAATACACAACGGCCAGCAAGGCCTAAATGTAAATATGGCATATGCTATCCCCCATTAAAATAACAGCAACATCATAAAAGAATATGAATTACAGAAACTTTTTACCACTAAAAGAGATTTTAAGTAAAGCGACAACTGGTACTTTAGGACTATGAAATCGGGGTTATTAGATCAAACCAAGGTTGCGATACAGTGCTTAAAATTTAAAAGCCCTTAAGGGTAGTATTAATTACTATGTTTAAAGAAGTATGTAAAACTAAGTAAATGTATTTATGTTTCAGAACCTCCCAAAAATACCTTTTAGTTTGCAAGTACAAATAATTTTTGTCTAATTTTTTTTTTATTAGTCTTTACAAAAAAATTCTAAACCTTTGTTATTCACGCACATTTTTCCCTTAAATTAATTTCAAACACATGTAAAATATTTAATCTGATCCTTTTTTTTACCTCACCTGGTTTGATTTTTTTTTCATAACAGCCAAAATAAAAAAAAATAAAAATAACTTTTTCTATTCTATAAAAATTCCTTTCAATTTTTTTAAGGCACGTCAAAAATTCTTGTCGTAATATTATTTCATTGTGTTTGGGAGCTTTTTTTAAAACTCAACTGGAATGACAATAAAAAAAAAATGCTGATGAAAATATCTTTATCATAATTGAAATTTAAAAAAAGATATTAAATAGAGACTAATTATAGACTTAAAAGTTTGTGCTTGCTAATTAGTAGCCTTGTCGCTCGGTTTTTTGTAATTCTCAAAAACTAATAGCGCTTCAAACATTATTGGATCTGTTCGGAAATTTTAGAAACTCAGAAGATGTTCTGATCAAAAAGGTGAATTTATAATGGAATTTATATCGATTTCCAATGTCGCTATCGCTAGTTTTAAATGTTAATTTACTATCTGAAAACGAACTTGGGTTGCTTCCAATATTGCCTTTGCAGTATATTTAAAAAAAATTAACTAGAAAGGAAGGAAATGCGTTAGCGCTACTTTGTTATCTAAAAAAATATTTGAAGTTTTAGAAAACAAAATAAAAAAAAAATTTAGTAGATTCTGGGTTTATACATTTATAGCCCGAAGGAGCGTTTTTTATTAAAATTAATGTTTTAACAGATTTGTTGTGACTTGAAGATGGTTACAAAACTTTTTTTTAAGCATCATTATGTAAACTTAGAACATGGAAAAGTAACGCTTCTTCTTAAAAAACAATTCTGCTTTTGTTTATAATTTTTTGATTTTTTGACATAAAAAAATGTGATTTTGAAGTTTCATTCGCCAGATTGAAATTGTACTGTCTTAGATTTTTCGCCGCTAACGATAGTGCACTCTGAACATATGCAGTACGTAATAGTGCAGGTTTACATTAAATAGCGACAATATGTAAACTCAAGGTTATATTATATTAGATTATCTTATTTGCAGAAGTCTGCCTACATGCATGGTGTAACCGGAAGCTGTCAAAGCATTTCCTCTGGTTGGAGTGGAAGTGAAAAGATCAGAAAATACACGAAAAAGATTCTCTATAAGACCTTTACAGCCTGCACTCAATTTATTTAGCATAATTAAGATGTGAGTGTTAAAACTGTCAATGGCAATGGCAATGCTATTTTGTAGAAATTATCTTTTGTTATTTATTTCGCAGCTATTTACTTTTATTTATTATTAAAATGCACACTAGTACAAAACAAAAAGGCAAACTAATTTAATAAAATATAATAATAATAAACCTTGAGTATTTTTTAACGTATAGATCCTAATAAAACTTTTTTTAATAAATTCCAGGAAAATTCCCCATACTATATGGCAACTCCTTTAAATTAAAAACGATTAATCATCGATACTTAATAAAATTTTTAAAGTCTGCATGAAATACGCACTCACTCCCAAAATTACATATGAATAATTGAAAACAATGAAAAAATTTTAATAATTAATAATTATAGTAATTGTGATTGAATGGCTGTTGGTATTTTTATAAAATTAATAAAAATCCCCCTCACCTTTATATTCTTTAATAATACAATTTAAAAATTGAGTAATTTATTAATTCGTGTCATTGAAATCTATTAAATTACATTTTCTGAACAATACCACAATCACTTTTGAGTAAATATTTGAATAATTTATTAAAAAATATTTTTTTTACCATAAAAATTATTTAATTTGTAAATTATATACACAAATTAATTCGGAATTTTATTAAACAAAATTGTTTTAATGTGATAATATATAATTAATATAATTATTGAGTATTATAATTTTTTAATAATTTAATTAAAATGTTAATAAAACGATAATTATCATTTAAAATTATTAATTGCTTATAAAAAATAAATTAATTTATTGTAATTAATAATTTTCATTAAATGGTTGCCCTTTTATAACATTTTCACAAAATTTTAAAGAAAATTTGCCTAAATAGTTTCACTCTGTTCGTCCCCCCGTATGTTTATAAAACTTTTACCCCGTTGATGGAAATAGAGAAACGGAATTTCAACTAAAGGTTGGTATTATTGGAAGGTCCTAACTATATTTAAATTGTTATAATAAAAGTTTTTCAAAGAATATCTGGATATTTAAAGAAATCTAAAAGAAACATCTGGAAACTCCAAATTATAACTGCTTTTAGTGTTGCCATATGGTACTTTAATTTACCGTTACTTGAAAAAGAATCTTATGAAATTCAATTCTACTAATAATAAAGGTAATAATTTGAAAGAATATTTTAACGCTTACTTAACGATAGGTAACTTTATTTAACGATGACGATAGGAGTTGCCGTTTTGAAGGCATTGTAGTTCAAAATCTAAAATTTTTGAAAAAAAAAAGAATTGGTTGACATAATATAAATCTAAATGTCAAATATCTTGAAATTTTGTCTTAGTTGAATATTATATGAGTAATATAGAATCAAAAATTAAGAAAGTCATTTTGAGAACAATTGAAAAAGTAAATTTTGCGATTTATTTTAAAAAACCGTTAGTGTATATTAACCTTTGCTTAAATTGTACCAAAAAATCATCAGATTAAACCGTTATAGACAAAATGGACCAAAACGACAAGGATAATTTGAAATGTCTTTTTTGTCCTTAAAGAATAATATGCGCCATTAAGAGTATTTATTTTTTGAAAGCTGGCAATACCATCTAACTTTAAGAAATAATCTGGAAATTCTGCAGTGTTTATTGTACCCACATAAGACCAAAATATGGGTACAATAAATACTTCAAAATTCCCTAATTATCCAAAACTAAATTATATCATATCGTTTTGTTGGCCCTATTTAAGCCTATATTTTGTAAACCACTGTATTGTATTCTTAAAACATATAACAGTTTGAGTAAGTCTTTGAAAATTGATTTTTCTTCTTTTTGTTTGAAAGTTTTTTTTAAAGTTTCCAACAAAATTTTTAAAATTACAATTAATCAATTTTAAATTGACTTTAATAAAGTGATAAACAAAAGTTTTTATTTTATCAAACTTTTAAAGTTATTTTAAAAGAAGTATATTAATTAGTAAAATTCCTAGAATAATCTTATATAATGTAAAGACAAAATTTTCAATTAAATCTTAATAAAATTCAATTAATTAATAATTTTCAATTAATATTTAAGAAAAAAAAAGATATTTTCAATTAGTACTCTACAGGGCCTTGCAGAGCTGAGAGGGGGCCCAGGCCAATAAAAAATATGGGGCCTCTTGTTTGAGTAAAAAAAACAAATTTACATAGTTCTTTTATTATTTTTAATTTATTTAAAAAGTATGAAATTAATAATTAAATTACAAATAAGCTTTTCGAGCTTTAGTTGTAGCAAAATCTTTTATAATAGTTGAAAAATCAATATTTTGTGCAATATCTGAATTTATATGTAAAGCTGATAGCCCATTCAACCGTTCTTGGCTCATTGCAGATCTGTTAAAATTTTTAACCCTTTTCAACACACTGAAACTGCGTTCCACTGAAGCAACGGAGGCAGGTAAACTTAAAAATATTCTTAAAGCTGTTGATATATTTGGAAACAATCCAATTAGGTTTTTTTCTAAAATGTTTAGCAGCAACTTAGCTGGAGATGATTCTATATCATTTTTTTAAAATATCATTTCATTACATATTTCATTTGAAATTTCCTTTGGATATTTTAAGTGCACATTTTATATTTTAAAATCACTAAAATTTATAGTACGGAACCAAAAGCTGTACTCAATAGGAAAATTAAAACTGTACTGAATAGGAAATATAGTTAAATTTTTAATAATTGAAAATTAAATATTCTTTTTTACGCAATTGGCCACTACGTTAAAATTTTTTGAATTTTTCAAAGTTCAACATATTCTTTTTTATGCAATTGGCCTACTACATAAAAAAGTTTTATACATACATATAACAATAACTTGAAATTTTTACTATAACTTTTGTATCGTTATATTTTATAAATCTTTGGTTAAAATAAAATAAATTAACACTCAAAATAATATTTCAACCTAATTTTTCCGCACCTACTGTGACCAAATTAGGAAATAAATAGAGGCCCTTTCACAACTCGGGGCCTGGGCCAAATGGCCCTCATGGCCCACCCTCTGTTATGGCCTGGTACTCTATCTCCCCGTATTGTTTAAAAAAACAAACTCTCAAATCTAGAATGAAATCAAATTTCTTTGAAATGTAGTCCCAACCCCAATATCTAACTCTAAAATTCAAGGACAAACTTTTAGTATTTTTAAAAATCGCATTTACTTTAAAAGTTTAAAACAAATTTTCTTAAAAAAAAACTTAAAGTACATTTTTTTTACTTTCAAAAAATATTCCATAAACACCTGTGATTTGATTAAGCACCTTCATCTAGCACACTATTATAACAAAAAGTATAAACAAGTTATTAAAAGTTGTAAAATAAAATGTTTTGTATATATTTACACAAAAAAAAACAGTGGTATTTTTTAAATCTTGTATTTATTATGCGAGAGTGAAGTCAAATTTCGGATATATTTAAAATGCTGCTGCGTTTGCAATGCATCACGGATCACCTAAAGTCTTTAATTTAGGATTTTAATTATTATTGTTATTTTCTTATTTACTTATATCAATCAGGCTAACAGTAGCTGCCATTTAGATTTCCAAATCCAGGAATACATAAGGTAACAGGGAAGTGTTTGCAAAGGTTTATTATAATAAAAACTTATAAATATACTGCTTTGCAAGTCTAACATCTATTTTTTCTATTCCGTTTTCACTCCTTTAAGGAATTTAGGACATTTACCCAGTTATTTAGACTAGTCATCAGATTCTTTAATCATTATATTCATTAAGTCATTGATTACTCGGCGCAAGTTATTCCACAAGATTATTAATACACTAAATTACAAATTTGCGTGCCATCTATTATCTTACACATGAGTAAGTGATATAAACTTATAATTATATCATACAATTTTACAACATTGTTTTTATTAGATATGATCCGACCGGTTTCTGAATCCGATACCTTCCCACTTAAAAGATTGGCGTCTTAACCACTACACCATTGCTCAGATAGTCTTAGATCTAAAGTTTGTGTTAATTTCTTTTCAAAATATTCCCTTATTACAAGAGAGATGTCAGAACCACGACCTTTATTTTTTTTTTTTCCTTACTCCTCTTGGGAACATAGGACTTCCAGGAGATAGGACATTCATCCCAGGAGATGTTACATTTAGCCATTTCTTGATAAACTGTGCTGCGCCATGTGATGTTGGGACGGCCCCGTCTTCTAGTCCCTCGAGGGTTCCACTCTAATGCCATACGTGTTATTCTTTCACTAGGCTTTCTAAGCGTGTGGCCTATTCACCTCCATTTCTTTCGCCAGAATTGTTTGGCTATGGGTTATTCGCCTGTTAGTTTCCAGAGGCCTTCGTTAGATATTGTGCTCGGCCAGAATATGCGGCATATTATCCTAAGACATTTATTTACGAAAACCAGCAGCTTGTGGGTTAGTCTGCTGGTTACAAGCCAGCTTTCGCTGCCATAGGTCAGGACTGTTTTGACACATGCCCGAAATATTCTTAATTTCGTTTTTCTGGATATCTGGGAGTTGCTCCATAACTGTTGTAGACGACCAAATTGTGCTCTTGCTTTCTTTAGCCTGTGTTCCACGTCTTCATGAGCCACCCATTGGCAGTTATTTTACAGCTAAAAGCACGACTTAAATATCTTAATATATTAAAGATATTGTATCTTAAACCCCACTATAATGGGTTCACAAGTCTAGTATCGGAGAATTGACAAGCGCAACTATATTCTTTCATTGAAAACTTTTTCTCAAATCAATAATCTCATTCCAAAATGTAAATATTTTATATTTTTAGTACTGTATTGTTCTTATTTTACTTTTTCAATATAAATATATTCACAAGTTCTTTTATCTTTATTATATTTATAGTGTATGATAATACTATTAATATATCCATATTGTATTTATTTATAATTCTTATTTTTTTTTTTAAAAAAACTCTTGTTATTTTATTCTTTTCATTTTCTAAATATTTATTTGTAACTTTTGCTATATTTTTAAGTCTTCAAGACTCATGCCTCAAGAACAATACCATTTAATAATAGAATATAGAACAATCTAAAATCTATAGATAGGTAGACATAGTTTAAAAGTAGAATATAGAAATAACAACACAGTAACACAGTCATTGTTTATTTATTTTAAGATATTAATAATAAAATTGAACTTTTCGATATTGGTGGTTTCAAAAAGTAAAATAAAACACAAATATTAGAAAAACTTTTCTGTTACTGAAAGGTATTTATTATGTTCCAGATTGTTATTTTGGTTTATTGGGTGTGTTTTTTTTTTTTGCTATCCCCCATTTCTCCGATTTGTTTGCGATTTTAAAATAATGAAAAAAAAGTAATTGTTTTTTTTAACCAAAATACACAAACGTAGAAAAAATAAATTTACACAAAACCAATAAAAACTTTTTTCCATTTGTTATTTTACTATATAGTAAAAAAATCCCATTTTCAAAATTGAATGGCAATAAACCAAAAAAAAAAACTCAAATTATAACAATTTTAAATTTGTCTGTAATTAGTGGAATACATTATAATATGTTATTGGAATACGTTGGGGTAAATTTGTATTTGATGCCTTTAAGACTTTTATATTATTAATTTGGGTTTAAAAGTTTTTCTAAGTTTTGACATTCACCTCCACAATTTAATATACCTTTGAACCATGATTTTATATGTTTTTCTTATCCTACTATCCTCGTTTCTAAGCCTTTTCACTGCACAGCTGCAGAAAATAAATACCATTTTCGCATTAAAATACTAATATAAATTTTTAGGTTTTCTAATTTCCTTCCTATCCTTTTCCAACATTTAACAAGTCATTAAGACTAGGCTTTCAGTTTTCTTAATCATAATAATTCCCTAAGCCGTTCATAAAATTATAAATCAAATGTTTTGCGCCATCTATTATCTTACACAATAAGCCTATTTTTTGTTACGATATAATTATACAATTTCACGATATTTTTAAATTAGGTATCAAGATTTTATTGATCTAACCGGGACTTAAACCCAAGACCTTCCAATTCAAAGACCAACGTCTTAACATCTATATCTTTGGTCAAATATTCTATCCTTTATATCACATCCATCTATACATTACGGATCAATAAATCCAGCAGTAATCCTTATAGCCTAATTCGTAATCGCTTCCTTATTCGTATCATTTAAGCTTTCTGGAATAGTTCGATTTTCTATAAGTAAAGCGCCTAAAATATGTATACATATATATATGTGTAGACTAGCTTTGTTTTTAATGAAAGATATTATTATTTCGCCTATATACCTTGAAGATTTATAAACTTCTAATTATCTTCAAAAACATGCCAATTAAAACTTGAGATAGTGCTGAGCTTTAGTGTAGGGATTGTTTAGTGCTTTAAACTGCTGGTACTTAACACGAAAAGTTAGAATCAGCAAAAGAAAATGAATTAAATTAATCTCTAACAATAATTGTAAATTTGTAAGAAATTGCCTGACTGAAAACGTGGCTTAATTATTGAAATAGTAACTGACTAATGTTAAGTACTTTCGTTATACCTTGAACTTATTCAAGGTTTGGCGTTTTGTAATTGACAAAATATTGTTTGTCAAATCAAATATTTGAAACCTAATAGGTACCTCAAAAGATAAGGATTGTAAAAAATGAAATATTTGGGATTCTTATTCAAAATTAACCTTAAAAAAAAAATACCAAAACCTACGTAAAGTTGTTAGCGGGCTAATACAGACTAATAGGTCATGGCCTTTGAAAATATTTGGTAATGACTACGGCTTGGACTTTTTCTCAAATCAAGGATAAATATTATTATAATGAAAGCCATTATGGTATCAGTTACGTAATTTGAAGAACAATCAAGTGTTTTTCTTAAAAAAAGTTGCTCGATTTTAAAAATATTATTTTTTTTTTTAATTTTAGCCAATAGTCAATACCTCATAATTAATCTTAATGCAAAAAGAAACACAAACAGTAGGACAAGAACTAATTAAAATTGAAAAACTTTAAGTTTACCGAAAAAAATGCCAATGAAAGAAAAAATAAGAATGGAAATTGAATAACAAAAAACTTTTTAGCATTATCACTCACTTTATATAAATTTAATGAAGAATAAATATTGACTTACCTATACTAATGAAAAGTTTAAAAGTATAAAATAATATAAAAACAGCCTCTAAAAACAAAAATAAAAAACAAAAGTAAAACTAAGAATAATAAAATAACAGACAAAATAATATAACAGTTCGCTAAAAAAGTTTCAATATATAAAAGTTTTAGTAAAAGTTTGGTTTTATTTTTATTTTCTTTTTATTTTTTTTTTTTTTATATTTTCAATAGATTTAAAAGGAAAGTATGGTATTACTTTTAAAAAGTATTTATTTTGAAGACCCTTTGAGGGAAATCCTTTAGAATTTCATAAAATAACTTGAAAATTTTTCCGAAATTAATCGAAAAGGAAAATTTGAAATATTAAATTTTGAAATTTCGGTTACCTAATAATTTATTAAAAAATTTGTTTTTCCATTTTCAGTGTTTTTTCCACAAATTAATTAAAATTAAAATGATGACGAACAACATACGAGTATATTAGTGGTACCTGTTCATCGGATTTCAAAAACAACATATTTTAAATCACACTTTGTCTTAAAGTTGGTACCGCATTTTTCATTATTAAAGGATCTTTCAAATGTCAACAGACTAGTCATACCCTACACCTAAAATATGTAGATATGAAAAAGTTAATATATTTATGATCGGCATCGTCTCTTGAAATGATTTAGCGATGTCTGACGTATGTTTACACGATAATTCAAAAAATAAAGATGCTATATATTTATTTTGATAAAATTTATACTGTAGGTTACGAATAATGAAAGAAAGGTGGGAATTGTGTATTTATACTTTTTTAAAGTTATAATTTTATTATATGAAAAAAAAAATTCATTAAATTCTGCTTATGTAACTACATGCTAAATAACTTTTGTCATATAACTTTTTTATTATTTTATGTCTAGTTTAAAGTTTATTGTATAGCTTTTTTAACTGCGATAAGTGATAAGAAGAACGACAAGAGCATAACGTAGAATATACATGTACATATATTATTTTAATGGAGGAGTTTATATTGAACATGTATACAATATATAGTTTTTTACGCTATACCCTTATCACTTATCGCAGTTTTAATATGGGTGCGTTTATACGATATGCTCTTATTGACACTCTTATCACTTATCGTAGCTCTAATATAAACGCACCCTAATTTGAGATCTAATTAAATTGTTTATCTGAAATTTTATCAAAAGTTTGTTTTTTATCAATTTTATCAATCTGATTGGTTTTGGCTGAGAGTGTTTTGTAGCAAGGTTCACGATTTCTCCATTGTTTGTCTAACAATTGTCTGAAATTTTATTAAAAGAGTTAAGTTTTATAGCCAAAGTTTATACAAATTTTTTAAAAATACTTAAAACTTATTTTCTTAAAATTATAATTTCATATTAGTTCGGGTATTCCAGAGTTGAAATAGTCTATTGTAATAAACTTCCTCGTTTTTTGCAATTGATTTTGTAGTCCATATAATAAAATATATTTTCTATTTTCTGCTCACCTTTGTAGACGATAAACGCATATTGTCATAATTTTAAAATTTGAATAAGTTCAACAACTTTTTAGAAATACAATGAAGGAACAATTGCATGCCTTTTATTTTATTCTTGAATTGAAAAATTTGACTGTACCTTAAAAACTTTGATAGAAAAATAATGTTCTATATAAAAAATGTTGCAAATTCGTATATACATAATATAAGTTTATTTACATACTCTTTTTACAAAGTCTTTTGTTATTTTGATATTTACATGAAAGGTGACAATTTTCAATTTTACACTTGTTAAAATTTTGCAGAAACTGAAGCTGTACTAATTTGATATCTTGTATTACTTTTCAAAGTTTATTTTACTCTTTCTAATAATTTAAAGAACTGGTGTCTCATATAAAAACTGGGTAAGGGGAATCCACGACATCTTTACTATAGCTCTATGACGTCATTCGGAACATCCTTTTAATATTTTTTACTTATTTATAACCATATGCTTTTATAAACATATTTATGAAAAAATACATGCTCTTATATGACATATTAATCATTTTTTTTTTAAATATGTCACATAAGTGACAAGAGAACTCCACCCAATTCACATCTCATCCGTATTTAATTTTTTGGAACATTTTTTCCGCCATTGTAAAAACAAATTTTCTAAGTTTGAATAAGACTTAAATTTTATAATGCTTAATAATTCGAACACAATAAGATTTTAAACAAATATATATGCATGTTTGTATATTTTATCTACATATATACACTACATAACCTTGAAAAAAGATGTTCTGAAAGAAAATTTTTTTTTTTAATTTCGTATTCAACATTTCACCACAATTTATTCAAAATTTAACATTTTCAACTCTATTGTTTTGACTTACTTATTTCGCCACAAAAGATAATCCTCAAAGGATTTTCCAAAAATTTTTTTATTACTAAAGTTCCCAAGTTATAAATGTATATGTGTATTTTTAAATAAAATGAAATAAAACAACTGTCAAATGATATAAAACAACAGTCTTTTGTTTTTCCAACCACTAATACTTAATATCTTAATTATGTGAAATAGATCTCTTAATCCCATGTTAATTATAATTATATATATGTATTTTTAAATGTAAAACAACTTTCTTTTATTTCGTTTTTTATTTAAAGACTAAAACAATGAAACTTTAAATAAAAATAAATTTAAAAGAAGAAATTTAGTTCGGTTCACATCCCCCGTGACATATGTCTCTACTTTGTGTGTCTCTACTTTCCATCAACTAAGCTGTTTTATTAGAAAAAAATTTATCTAAATGAAATTCACTAAGTTTGGTTTAAGGAGTATAGGGAATTCACCAAATCTATTTGAACTAGGCTTCAATTTCTTTAATCGTTTTCTTCACTAAGCCGTTTATTATTCGGCTGTAGCTTATAAGGTTATGAATACACAAATGTTTATTTTGTGCGCCATTTATTATCCTACACAAGAGTTATTTATATATTTACATATATTAAATCTTATCTTATATTACGATATTAACTATTACGATATAATTATACAATTTTACGAAATTTTTTATATGATATGATCTGGCCAGAGTTTGAAGCCAAGGCTTTCCACATGAAAGGCGGCGCCTTTACCACTACGTTATTGATCTGATAAATGAAATTTATTACTGATTTGTTTAATAAATTGTATTATGTTATATTGGGCTAGGATATTTCTTAGAATTTTTGGAATAATTTTATATTCAAAGCGTCAAAAAGAGTGAAAGAATACAATGTTTTTTTGAAAAATGTTAGGTAGTTTAAATCTAATTTCAAAATATTAGGTACCATAGTTATAACATTTATATGCGCTTCAAAATATTTTTATATTCAAGTATGTACACCAAAGACATGAACCAGTTGAAGAAAAATGGAGATACTAATTTTGGTATTCTAAAGCTCGTATGACATTGGCTTCTAAAGAATTTTAACTCCCTGCGATTTAAGTAAATATATTTGATTTATAGAAAAGAGTTTCAATTTCAAAAAACTTTTCAATAATTTTGTAAAAAAATCTGCTGCCCCATCTGACTGATAGCTCAGTGGTTAAGTGGCGGCTTTTCAATCGAAAAGTCCCGGGTTCAAACCCTGGTCAGATCATATCTAATAAAAAAATATCAAATCGGCAAAGGACTATTTTAATATCCGGCAATATTTACTCCTGTCTGGGTACTACAAATAAATAAATAAATAAATACATTTGCTGTATCCACACAGAATCAACCGATATTACAGGAAAAGCGTAATGTGAAAAATCTTTAAAAGATTTTTATTTGTATACATTATAATTCTTATCAAAGCAATATCACTTTATTGTATACCAAAACTTTTTAACTTTATCTAACACTATTTTTAGCACATTTTCAAAAAATTTTGTAAAAATGTGCCTATATAGCTTCACTCTGTCCGTCCGTCTGTCCGTATGTTTACAAAAACTTTTACACCGTTTGAAATAGAGTAAAGAAATTTTAACCATGGGTAGTTTTTGCGAAAAAAATAATTTCGTAGAAGAATTTTTTTCTGTAGCCCCACCTGTTACGGGGCTACAGCCTCCCAAAGTTGGAAAAAGCCCTATATTTAAATTGTTATAACAAGAGTTCTGTTGGAGATATTTTCAATCTGAATAGGCAAATGATAGCTGGTTTCATAAACTTTATAAATTTTTGCCAGGCAATGTTTAGGGTTGCCATACGGTACTAAAATTTAACATTACCCAAAACTCAATTTTTGCAAAATTTTTGGTCACACATATCTCCTAAACGGTTTAAGATAAGGTCTTGAAATTTTGGGAGAAGTTAGATCATCAAATATTAGTAGGAGTCGGTTAACAAAATTTTTTTGTCAAGCCCCCTGTTTAGGAGCTATAAGGGCTCGAAAATTTAAATTTTGCTATTTTTAAGCACCTGTAACTTGAATACCTGTCAAATTTTTTTTTTATTAATATGCAAAATTTAAAGGCCCAATATTATATTTTAACATATGTTAAATGTTTTTCTTAAATTTAAAAGCGGTTCCTTAAATTGAAGAAAGTGTCTCTCAGTTTTACCCATTTTTGCTTAGATTGTATAATTCTAAGTAAAATTTCAAATTTTTGTGGAATTCACAATTTAATTCCTAGAACCTAAAAACATAGAGGGGGGCGAAGGGGGGGGGGTTTAGATAAAGTTAGATCCTTCAGAAACTTGGCAACCTTCCCCATTGAAAGGCTATAACAACTTTAAAATAAAAATATTTAATGTTAGCACTAAATTTTATAAGTAAGCAGTAGCTATTTCCAAGTAAATATTTCCAAAGTTAAACTCATTATGTAATACAATATAATTTTGAAAATGTGCTTTTTTAAAAACCCTTGGTTTTTTTTCATCACTTGTTTTAAGATAAAGTAACTTGTTATTGTGATAATTATTTCCAACAAGATTTTTGGACGATTTCAATACAAATTGATATTGGATTTGTTGCTGCAATTTTTCAATATTCAGGCAGGATCATTATTTACTTATTTAAGTTAAGTTTTAAGGTTAACCAAACTCTATTTAAGTTGAACTTGTCAATTTTGAATAGTAGTCAAACGAGCTTATCTTAAATATTTAAAATATAAATCGATTTTAAGATTTTTGTAATTTATCTAACATTTGTTTCATTACAGACGATTTAAGAGAATATTTTTCAAAGGATTGGAGTTTGATTTTTTTTAATAATGGGCAAAATTAAATTAAGACTTTTCGTTATAAATTTAGAATTAAAACTTTAAAATTGTGTAAAAACTTATTTTATATGATAGATAACAATTAAATTTAAAATTTCTGAAATTTTGAACCACTCTCAAAAGTTATCCTCAAAATTTTTCTTAATTAACCCAAAATTTTCTTTTATTAAATTTGATTCTTAATAACAATATATTATTATCTTATAATTATGATGGTATCTCTGATTTTTTTTTATTTAAATATTCAAAATAAATTTAATTTTATTTCTTTTAAATTTCATTTTTTACATAATCATAAATTCTAATCCGGATATCCCATTTCGCCCATCTGCCTTTTTAATTGTTATGAAGTTCTTGTTTTCTTTTAAAGATTTTTGGGATAAAAAACATTTTTAAAAGGTTTTTTTAAAGCTAAAATGTACGAGCTTAACGTTCATGGGGTTAAAATTAAGAATTATAACAAGAAAAGAACAAAAGAATTTTTTTGTTACAAAATTTTACCATTACTCATACCATAAATAACCTTTCACTAAAACTAATAAATTATATAATTATATTAAAAATATCTTAAGATCCTTATTGGAACTGTTCAATAAGTCTATATATTATAATTTAGGTATATTTTTATAAGAAATTCGTTTAATTAAAATATTTTCTAATCTAAATTATTGTTTTGTGCAGACCTAACAAAACGTTATCAGTGGGCACATCAGGCGGATGACAAAAAATGAACAGCAGCTAAAGTTTCTCAAACTTCTTGTATAGCAATTTTTCTCAACTCCAACCATAATTTTCCATTCAACAGCATCCAAGTAGCCCAATTCTTCTACTCCCAAATTTCAAATATTCCACTGTTTTTGGACCTTCGTTTAGAAATCAACAATAGAATATTTCTCATTTTTAGGGCATTTTTAAAAACATTTAAAATATGTTTTTATATATAGTTGCACTATGTCCGTCTGTCCGGCTGGCTTTCTATTAGTCCATTAGTGTTCTACAATGTTTGGAATAAAAAAAATGTTATGTTAACAACAACTTTGCTGCAAACAAATGATTTTCATGGAACAAGTACATTCTGTAGCCCAAAACGTTTGTCGTTTCAGCCCTCCAAATTCAGAAAAAGCTCTATATATAAATTAATTGAACAAAAGTTCTATATGGCATATTTTCAATTTAGTTAGATTTTAAGTGTTAGAAATGGGAAACTTAACTTTTAAAAAACTCTTCACCTCTTATGTCAAATCTTCCAAATTTAATTTAGAGGAAGAAGTTGGATCATTGTATGGCGAGCCGCTTAGGGGATGTAAGAGATGAATAGATACATATAACATAATTTACTTCGTTGATTTAAGATTCTTACGTAAGGCAAATTTATTTCATATTTCCAAATCATTCATAGTTTTTAACATATAATGTAATAAATATTTATAAAATTTAGTTTTTGACTATAAAAATGGATTTTGTACTTACCGATCTTCCACCAACAATTCGAGCACTTTGTGATCTTGTTGCTGGCCTTCTTCTTCTATAACCAGGTGTACCATTTTCTGGTGTGCCACTACCAGATGGATAACCATGTATGGCAGATTCCATACCACCAGATCCTGTGGCACATATTGACGCACTACGTGATGTTTTAACATGCGGTCTAATTGGTGATATATCACCCATTTTGTATTTTTTTTATATTTATACCTATATTCAAATTAATTATTATATTATGGGGTATATTTTAATGAACTTTTAGAGCCTTGCCAAAGGTCTCTTTCTTTTTTTAATTAAATAAAAATTTTTAAGGTTTTGTTTTTTTAAATTAAATTTTATGAAATTTTATTTTTGGCACATTTGAAAACCTTTTAAAAAAACCATTAGTTTAAATCCAAGGAAAATTGTTGTCTGTGATATTTAAATTCCTTTTTAAATTTTATTTATAAAATTAAATCCGTTCCTTGTAATATTGAATATCCAAAAAAAAAACCAAGTGGTAAAATCTGAAAGAAAAAAATATAATTTTTATTAGTTTTGATATTTTTTTTTAAATTTTTTTTAATTTTAAGAAAGTAAAAAGAATTTTGAAAGAGAAGCAAGTACTAAAAGATATGTAGGATTCAAAAATATAAAACATCAATAGTAATAAATTTTAAAACTATCAAAAGTATAGTGTCCTTTTCATATGAAATTCTACAAAATAAGATTCGAGCCGGTTTATCAAAATCCTGTTTTTTAAAATCCTGTTTTTTAAAATCCTGTTTTGAATCCTTTTTTTTTTTAATCCGATGGGGTTTTACATGAAATTCAACCAAACAAGATTCGGAACCGGTTTATCAAAATCCTGTTTTTTAAAATCCTGTTTTGAATCCGTTTTTTTTAAATCCGATGGGGTTTTACATGAAATTCAACAAATTAAGATTCGGAGCCGGTTTATCAAAATCCTGTTTTTTAAAATCCTGTTTTTGAATCCTTTTTTTTTTAAATCCGATAGGGTTTTACATGAAATTCTACAAAATAAGATTCGGAACCGGTTTATCAAAATCCTATTTTTTTTAATCCTGTTTTGAATCCGTTTTTTTTATGTCCGATGGGGTTTTACATGAAATTCAACAAAATAAGATTTGGAGCCGGCTTATTAAAATCCTGTTTTTGAATCCTTGTTTTTAAAATCCGATAGGGTTTTTTGCATTCGTTACAAAAAAATCAGGGTTCCAATAACATGTTTCAAGGCCGGGTTTGTTCTCATTTTGTCATTACATTAAATGCTTTGTTGTTAATATCTTATGCACGTAAGAAAGTAAGGATTAGTTTTAGAGATGGATACAAAATCTGAGGATAGATTTTTCCAGAAAACTTATAAATATATATATATAGAATATGTCTATGAAATATTCTGGGATTAGAGTAATTTTAGAATTGAATTCAAAAGCAGGATTATAAGCTTTTTCCAGAAATTATTGTGACCTGAATTTTTAAAAAATAAGATTTTGATGAATTAAGATTGGGTATACCATAAATAAGACGACCCAATTAAATTATGACAGTTCTTAATGAAAAATGACACTTAAAAACGAAAATTTAATTTGCAAATACATTATTACTGATTTGGTGGACTAAATTACTATAGTCTGGTATTACAAATAAATAATAATTTAATGAAATAAATAGTTTAACAATCCGTAAATTTAGTAATATTATGACTTCTAAGTCACTATCTAGCGTTTAACTGAACAAAATAGAAACCTATTAATTATACAATTTTTAAAACTAATTTTTAAAATTATTCAAAAACAATTCCAAGAAGTCAAAAGCAACCCAAATTGAGGTAGGACCTAAAAGTATGCAATATTTTTTATTCAAATAAAAGATTCTTTGTAACTTTTTAAAAAAATATTTTTCTTAATTGTTATCTTTATTGACCTTCTGATTTCTTTTCCAATCAATTAAATAAAATAAAAAATTGTTTTTAGGCTGAAAATTATTTAAAAAGAAAAACAACCCTTCAATTCCGTGCAAATGAACACAAAAAAACTTTTGTTTTTTTTCGAAAAAGTCGAAATACTTAACTTTATCACTTTAATGAAAATTTATAATGAAAAAATTGTTCTCTTTCTCTTTCTTTAACTTTTTTTTTCCTTCCTTTCTAACCTTTTGTTCAACAATAAAAGAATTCTATCACCTGTACTAATAAACCCAAATTTTGCAAAAAATTAAAATTCGACAAAGAAAATTTTTTAATTTTTTTTTTCCAATAAATTAATATTAAAAAAAGAAGAGTTTATTTTTTAATAAAAAAAATCAATTAATAGAAAGAGAAAGGAATATTTCAAAACTAAAACAAAAATAATAAAGAAAAAATTTATGAAAAAAAAAATGGTTTTCTAACTTTTACATATTAATTTTCCATATATAGGGTTCTTTTTAATTTTTTTTATTATCATTAGCAACAAGATAAAAAAAATCAAAATGGCAGCACTTATTTCATTAAAACGGCAGCACCTATCGTCATCAAATAAGAGTTAAAATTCTTTATTACACAAATTTAAAACATTGAAAACAACATTTTTTTTTTGTGAAATATTAGAAAATTAAAAACTATATCATATAAATATACATCATATGCAAAGATAGCGAAGGGTCAAAAGTCCCAGAATCAAAAACCTCATTTGAAAATAGGCCTCAAAAAATAAGACAACATTTTCCCGAAATAAGAACTCTGTTGATACCCAAGTCCTCTAAGTTATCCCTTTTTTTAGAGTATTTATGAATTCGTGTACATAAAAATTTGAATTAGAAGCAAGTTCTAAGTTGTTTACAAAGAGGGCGATTTTAGAGTTAGTTACATAATCAGATATATCAGCTTGTTCCAGAATACAACAAAAAGAGAAAATGATGTTTTAAAAGGCGAGGTTTTAAAAAAGCGAGATTTTAAAGAACGATATTAAAAATGTCGAGATTAGTACTAGACCCGTTTATAAAATGTGAGCTTTGAAAAAAGGGGGAAATTCCCGATTTTTAATATGAACCTAATATCTTAAATTAATTATTTTCTGTTAATGATTATATTTTTCCAATTTAAGAAATAATTAATTGTTTGAATACTACAAATCCTTGTTTAAATAATTAGCCTTATTTTAAAAATTTCAGTTTGTAAAGTTATTAGACCTCCAAAGATGTTTTAGCCCACTCATCGTGTATCATAATTTTCCGGGGCTCTTTGTCCCTTCGCCTGCATAGATATGGCATCACACAAACAGATACAATAATTATTTAGCATATAAAAGTATAATGCTGTTCTAATCATAATCATCATCATCTTCATCATCATCATCATCTGCAGGAACATCATTTAAAATACATCGGATATTTCATTTGAAAAAACTATTCAATCAGCAACAAAAGATCTATACACAACATATGTACATAATATGCTACAGTTTTTGTTAACAATTATATATGTGTATATTATATATATGTATATTGATATATATTTTCTTTTGTGATAAAGAAAACTATGCCAACTTAACTTTGAATATATACAATTTAATACAAATGTCCTTAATGTCCAGGTTTTGAAAAGTTTCCTTCCTGCATTAAAAAAAAAGTTTTTCAAAAAAAAAAAATTGTTATTTTTTTTTGTTGACAACTGTAACAAATACATTTCATAGAAGATATACTCATATTTTATGAAATAATGTAACATTTATCTTGTGGTAAAATAAATTCTTTTACAATTCTAAAAAATATGTATTTATAAAATATGTAATACTTGACAAGGTTAATATAGATCTAATATTTGTTGAAAAGTGTTTCATTTCAAAATCAATTTATATAACAATATCATAACATTGATAAATCATTATATTATGAATTTCTATTTATATAAAGTTGTTTAAAAGAATATTTGAAAAGGACTGATATACTATAAAATAAGGCATATCTTTTACATTATATATTTAAAAGAATATTTGAAAAGGACTGATATACTATAAAATAAGGCATATCTTTTACATTTATAAAGTAAATTTAATAACTATTTTATAACAAAATCAATTTGATTGTAAATAAAACTTATACAACCTCTTATACAAATATTATTTTCTGATTTTTTGTTGGTTAAAAATTTTTAGAATTTAAAAAATATTTAATTTTAAAATTTTAAGAAAATATTTTATACAAATTTTTAAATATTTTGTCTTTTGATTGCGTACTTGTGGGTTTTATTGAAAATTTTCAATATGAATTAAGCTAAAGTTATATGTCCTAATGCTTTGATATAGACCATATTTGTGCACAAATTATAGAAGAAAACAGAAGCTTTCTTACTATTTAAAAATATTTAAGGGGTTTCTAGCTCAGAGTAGGGGATATTTGATTTTTAGAGAAAGATGTTAAACATTTTTCGTTTTTTCAAAAATTTTTAACTTTGAACTATAATTTCATCAAAACGGCAGCACCAATTGTCATCAAGTGAATGTTAAAATATTTTCAGGCCATTACCTTAATTATTAACAGTATTGCATGTTAATCTTTTTTTTGTAAGCGCTAACTGTATCAACTGTTAGGCTAATAAGCTAAACTTAGGTACATGTTGGAAGCGGGGGTCATATTATATTCGTGTTATTAGAATTAATCTTAATGAATTCCACATTCAATTTAAACATGAGATATTACTAGGCCTTACAACATGTACAAATATCTTATATTTTCAATAGATAGAATTTTATTTTTATTTATATTGTAATATTTTGTACTTTACTTATATGGTGTTCTATATCTGTGAGTTATATTATTTAATTAAATTATTTGTTTATATTGTTTTTAATGCATTTTTTATTAAAGATATATAATTATTAATTATTGATTACCCCATTAATTTGAACCCAATGGCGAATGGTAGATGAGTCGAGTCGAAAACCAAAAAAGTTTTTTCACTTTCTCCGGGATTCGAACCCAGGCCTATTGCAAGAAAGGTCGGCACTCTAACCCAATGTGTCACCCAGCTATACAACGGCCGCATATCCTTTTCATCCTTAAAGAATAATATGCACCATTAAGCATTCATATTTTTTTTTAAAGCTGACAATACAATTTATCTTTGAGATATAGTCATTTGCCCTCATGCGACTACAACAAACACTTAAGAATCATAACCCTACCTATAGGTACTATTAAATCAAAATCAATATTAAAACCTGTTTTCTGATTCTTCACTAAAGTTTTCAACCATTTGTAACAAGTTCATGAACAATATTAGACAATTTTTCTGAAGCTAAGTCCTAAAACCCCTAAACCCCAAAAAATATGCAATATTATTTTGAAAATAATTATAAGTATATATTAGGCATTTGCGACTTTTCAACCGAGAGAGGCAGAGTCAGATCAAAATCTACACAGATTGTAAAAGATTGTCAAATCCCTTTTCTGACTAATTACGACTAAATAACTAAATAAATAAATCTCTATATAAATATAATTGTTTAGAAAAAGTTAATAAAAAATTTAACAAATTACATAAAAATTACAATTTAATTGTACCCCATAGCACAAAAATCATTAATAATTATAATTTTTTTTTTTTTTTCAATCTCTTAACATAAAAATAAAATAAAAATCCAAAACAAAACAATGTCAAATTACAAAAAAAAAATAAAAACAAAAAACCAAAACAAATTAATCAAATCCTAGTGGAACAATAACAGATAGCCAACCATAAAGCCATTCAACAATTAGTTCCCATCCCTGTTTTTTTTTTTTTTATTTCACGTGATATTTACAATAAAAATAAATTTTATGCAAAGTTCGTATACTAATTCTATATATATACAAAAGAATTCATTCCAAATAGTATTTTATATTATATTTTTAGTTTTGAAATGAATTATATAGGTCAAATTAAAAAACATTGCGTGTTCAAAAATAGTTTTTTTATTTTTCACTAACATTCTCTTCCAATCCCCCGGCCTGTTGTACGTAAAATATTAAACTTTGCCACAAAAAATTTATTCAATTGTCATGATAATAACATTAAAAGAAGTAAATAAATTTTTTTTTTGTATTTGCAGAAAATTAACTTGTCAAAAAAAATAAAATTTGGTTTAGTTAAACTTTGTTTTTATTTTTTTTTCTTTTTTTTTTTTTAGGTTAAGTTATCTTTACATTAGACTGTCATTGAATGTGTAAAATTGACTTACACAATAACAAAATAATATGTTTTTTAAATAAAAAATAGAATTCCAACACATATTCTATACGATAACGGAATATTTCACATGACAGAATTTGTCATGTTCATAATATTCAAAAAATTGACATTTTAAACGAAAATAATAAAATCTATTTTAAAACTTGTCAAAAATATTAAAATATAACTTAATCAAATTAAGTTATCAGTACTGTCATTTAAACAGTTGTCAAATTTAATTATTTCGCTACTAAAACAAATTTGTATATATTTTAAATAAATAACTAAATTTGGTTTTAAGAACACGTCAGGTAACGCACACTAATAGCGAAGGCCCAATGAACGCTTTGCATGCCTTGCTTGCTTCTAACGCTTTGACGTCTGCAATAAAAAACATTATTTCATATGTAAGTAGACCCAATAAAAAAAGCGAGCAAAGCGAATAATATCTGCAAAATTTTGAATTGAAAAATTTTCCTACTACTCGCTTGCTTTTTACGCTCTTGACATTAAATTTTGAGAATTACATCTTTTAACTTAAAATATTTTGAATCTAAGGAACATATAATAATACATACTTGTAAACAACCATAAAAAAATAGATTGTTTTTAAGTTTTCATTGGGTGATAGTTGCTTTGTTTGCTTTTCTGCTTCTGCAAAAATAAGTATTCGAAGCAAGCAAAGCGTCCATTGGGTTTTCCCTTTACACTCTGTTTTTATTTTTAATATATTTAATTATATTCACAAGGGCTTTATGTATGTATATATGTAATAACGCATTTAACGAATTTAAGGAATATTGTTGATTATCACCTTAACCCCACTCCAGCTGTTTGGTTGATAAACAGAGGCAGAGATAGCACTGTCAGACTTGTTAGTGTCAACAACATTAATTGAACAGAGAAACAGGGGTTTTTCTATGTCAAATAGAATAATTTGCTAAATTAATTTAACTTTTAATTATTTGATTTTAGTTGGAGCTCTGCAGTTTTTTCAGATTAACAAAAAAGCCAACGATATGAACTGGTTAAATCACTACATCTAATACACTATATCTCATAACTGTATCTTTAATACCTTTATTTATTTTTACAAAGGCACTAATTGTTGGAAGTATTCCCCCAAAATATAAACTGTTAGATTGGTAATAACTCATTGTACGAACTTCCTTCAAAACTAATTATATTTTAATTGTACAATAATCATTTAAATGATTTGAACTGAATCTACCCTATATACATGTAAAAATAATTAACATTAACGAAGACTAATTTGAATGATTTCCATTTGTTTGAGTTCCAAAAAATTACAATTACTGAGTTACACTATACTATTAGCGTATAATTATGATAAATGTGTTTTAAATTATGATATAGTAAGAAAACAAATACTTTTTTTTGGAAAAGGACAAACAATTTTATAATTTATTTCTTCTTCGTATTTAACTTCTTCAAAAGACCTTAATATATGAACTCTTAACCTTGTATCGTGTTAGAATGAAAATCTCTTTGAATTCTTATTATCTTTCATTATACACATTGTGTTGGTTATAAGTTCTGTAAACAAAAGCAGACATTAAAATTATATTTTTGTATGTAATAATAAAATAACAAAAAAAAGAAGCAAATTAATAAGAATGAATTTGAAATGAACTTGTAATTTATTTATTAAACATGAATATGACTGATGGACATGTAATAAGTTCTTACATAGGATAAAATGATAAGTCTTTAAAATAAATGCACAAATGCTGACAGAGTTATTTGGAAAAATAAACTAATCAAAATAAAATTTGAAAGTTTCTTTGAAATCTATTAAAATTTTATATTATTACTCCATTTTTAAGAATTTTATTTTTCCCATTTGTATTAACGAAAATCCTCTTAAAATTTTTTTCATAATATTTTCATTAAAAAAAATCATTTTTATTAAATGCAACAGGCTAAATGTAAACTTAGTGCTTTTTATATATATAAATCCTTATATATACATATATATATACTGTTTGTTCATTAAAAATGCATAAATTTAACAATATATTTTATACAGAATATAACAGAATAAATTAAAATGAAAAGAGTATAATAAAAAAATTTAAAAGTTTGTTTAAATTTAAAAAGGGAAATTATAACGATGGAATCACCAAGGGTCTTCACTGACCAAAGCCAGATACAGTAAAAAAACGAGGAAGAGTGTAGTAGAGTAGACTGTGTCAACTCTGGGATACCCGTATGACCGTTATATAAACATTATATCATTATTATTATAAACATTAATTACTTTTGGCAAAATTTCAAACATACCAGCTTTTTTAGGTGTAGTGTAATGCTCTTATAAAAGAAGGAGTTGTATGGCAGCTACTCGAACTCTTGGAAGTAGAGCAACCAAATTTTGCAGTAACTTTGGCCATTACACTAAACTATTTTTGGCAAAATTTCAAACACCCAACTTCAATAGGTATAGAGTAATGCTCATATAAAATAAGAAGTTGTATGGCAGCTACTCGAACCCTTTGCAGTAGACCAACCAAATTTTGCAGAAACTTTGGCCATAAAATTAAACTACTTTTGCCAAAATTTCAGACACGTAGATGTAATAGGTACAGAGAAATACTCATATAAAAAAAGAAGTTGTATGACAGCTACCCGAACCCATGGACCAAAATGGCTGGATTTAAATAGCGATGACGGCTATTGCAAAAAAACGAATTTCCGAAAATTTCAAGATTCTAGCTCCTTTAGTTTTTGAGTTATCGTGCGGACGGACGGACAGACGGACGGACAGACGGACGGACGGACAGACGGACGGACATACATAGCTAAATCGATTTTTTTTCGATTCTGATCCGATCTATACACTTGAGTCTATATCTACCCCCCTCCTTCTCTGCGTCACAAACGTAATGGCAAATTTATTATACCCTTTGACTATATAGTCATACGAGTATAAAAATACAAAATAAATTTGATTACAAAATTCAATTAAACCTATCATCCAAAAATTTTAATTACTTAAAAATTTCTAAAAAAAAAATTTTGAATCGGAAACAAAAGTATGAATTACAGAACGGTAACTCTGTAAAAATTTTGTTGAAGCCTTTACCTAATTAGTTTGAGAAAAATCCAGGGTTGAAAAATGAAATGTCATGAATTAAAAATTTTCATTAGCTCTTAATTAATAATTTCATGGAAGAATTTTTTCTTTAGCCTAACCCGTTACGGAGCTACAGTCTCCCAAAGTCGAAAAAAGTCCTATATTTATATTGTTATAACAAGAGTTCATTTAGGTTTATTTTCAATCTGAAAACGGTACAAGACAGCTTATTTTATAAGCTTCATAAATTTTTGAAAGGGAATTTGATAGAGTTGCCATATGGTAGTAAGTAATTTTTGTCCTTTCATATCTTTTGAACGACTGAAGCTAAAAACTTAATATTTTGGGAGAAGTTAGATTCTTGGAAATTATAAGAAGTCGGTTAAGAAAATGTTTTTGTGACGTCTCCTGTTTAGGAACTGTAAGAGGTAGAAAATTGGAATTTAGCTTTTTTTAAGCATCTGTAACTTAAATACCCATCCAAACTTTTTTTTAGTATTATACAAAATTTAAAGCTTATGTTCATAACATTTTAAAGGCTTTCCTTTCATTTAAAAGTAGGCTCTTTAAATTGAAGAAAGTGTCTCTTAGTTTTCAAAAATTTTCAAAAATTCCAAACTTTAGAGGATGTCCTAATTTAATTTCTCAAACCTCAAAATTTTAGAGGGGAGGAAGTGTGGTTAGATTCTCGAGAATAAGCATAAGTTTGTAAAAAGTAAGTAAAAATTTGGGAACCTTCCCCATTGAAGGATTATTAGTACTTAAAAGTTTTCCATTTTTATAAATCAGTATCAGTAGCCAGCATAAAAGTTTATATTTCTAAAATTAAACTCTGTATGAAACTCTATTTTTGAATCTAAATAATAATATGGCTTGTTTTAAAAACCTTTGGTTTTTTTAACCACTTGTTTTATATTATTTTAAACGAGCATTATGTTTACATAATACTTAAATCGGATTATGAGCATTTCAAAACAAATACATTCGAGTATAGGATTTATTTTGTTTGCAACACAGTATAAATGCCATATCCTTGTGCATCCTTGGAATTCTATTTTAATCTTTTTATTAAACAAGGATTCCTGCCGCAATTAAAATAACTTTTGGTCAGTTTAAGTCCAATTTATTTTTTTTCAAAAAGTAGTACTTTTTAGATAAAGTACTACATATTAAACTCTTTTTATCTTTTGTCTCTTTTTATACCCGTATGACCATATAGTCAAAGGGTATAATAAATTTGCCATTACGTTTGTGACGCAGAGAAGGAGGGGGGGGTAGATATAGGTTCAAGTGTGTGGATTGGATCAGAATCGAAAAATAAATCGATTTAGCTATGTATGTCCGTCCGTTCGTCTGTCCGTCCGTCCGCACGATAACTCAAAAACTAAAAGAGCTAGGACCTTGAAATTTTCGCAAATTCGTTTTTTTGCAATAGCCGTCATCGCTATTTAAATCCAGCCATTTTGGTCTATGGGTTCGGGTAGCTGCCATACAACTTCTTATTTTATATGAGCATTTCTCTATACCTAATGAAGCTGGGTGTCTGAAATTTTGGCAAAAATAGTTTAGTGTAATGGCCAAAGTTACAGCAAAATTTGGTTGGTCTACTGCAGAGGGTTCGAGTAGCTGCCATACAACTCCTTATTTTATATGAGCATTACTCTATACCTAATGAAGCTGGGTGTCTGAAATTTTGGCAAAAATAGTTTAGTGTAACGGCCAAAGTTACTGCAAAATTTGGTTGGTCTACTACAAAGGGTTCGAGTAGCTGCCATACAACTTCTTATTTTATATGAGCATTACTCTATACCTATTGAAGTTGGGTGTCTGAAATTTTGCCAAAAATAGTTTAGTGTAATGGCCAAAGTTACTGCAAAATTTGGTTGGTCTACTGCAGAGGGTTCGAGTAGCTGCCATACAACTCCTTCTTTTATATGAGCATTATATTTCACCTAATAAAGCTGGTATGTTTGAAATTTTGCCAAAAGTAATAAATGTTTATAATAATAATGATATAATGTTTATAAAACGGTCATACGGATATCCCAGAGTTGACACAGTCTACTCTACTACACTCTTCCTCGTTTTAACCACTTGTTTTATATTATTTTAAACGAGCATTATGTTTACATAATACTTAAATCGGATTATGAGCATTTCAAAACAAATACATTCGAGTATAGGTTTTATTTTGTTTGCAACACAGTATAAATGCCATATCCTTGTGCATCCTTGGAATTCTATTTTAATCTTTTTATTAAACAAGGATTCCTGCCGCAATTAAAATAACTTTTGGTCAGTTTAAGTCCAATTTATTTTTTTTCAAAAAGTAGTACTTTTTAGATAAAGTACTACATATTAAACTCTTTTCATCTTTTGTCTCTTTTTTTAAATTACTGTTATGTACCAGGTATTATATAATATATGTTTTCGAATATAATATTTTTTTAACATTAAATAATTCATAGTGAAAAACAAAATATATATATATATAGTACATATATAAAAAATAACAAACAGTCATAAAATATAAAATTGTATAATATAAAATGAAAGAATTCTAATATTTTTAAATTTTACATTTGAAATATAAAAAAAATAATATTTAGAATTCAAACTGAGTTATAGTTTATTTAAACATATGCCATTGAAATTTATGTAAACATTTAACATAAAATAAATATGAAAAAAAATAAATAGTTTTTAAAAGAGCACATTTTCCAAATTAAATAATGTTCCATAATAAACGTATTGTGTAAAGAGTATTACTTTAAAACCTTTAACACACTTAAATAACTTACTAACTTTAAGCACAAATTAAAATATAATATTTAAGCTTGGATTTTTTCATAAATCAAAGCTCAAATATTAAAAAAAATTTGGAGGGACATTCAAATTTAAGTATTAATATTATTCAACTAGAGCCATTTTGATTAAAGGCTTTAAACGGAGGAATATATACTTAAAAATTTTTTTAAAAGACTCATACTTATTTTTATTTAAATAAAATTCCTCTTAAAACAAAGTTCCTAACTTGTTAAGTTATAGAAAGTTATAGGAAGTTACAGAATTTGGAGCATTCGGTAAAATTTGATTTTCGAATAATGATAAATTAAACAACCGCTTGGCAACCCTATACATTTTTGTCATATTTATATTTTTTAACAGCTAACGCAGCTTGACGCTTCCAAGTTGAAAATACACCCTTAGAACGTTGGTTATAACAATTTAAAGGGAGCGTTCCATATAAAAAGAAAATATTTTTTTTAGTAAATATTTTTTTTTTAATCTCGTTTTTAGAAAATCTCTTTTTTAGAAAATTTCGTTTTAGAAAATCTCATTTTTCATTGAAAATACTCTTTTTTAATTGAAAAATTTTGTTTTTAAGGATTTTTGAGTTCAATACAAAACCAGAATTATCAACTTTTTCCAGAATATAAAAAAAGGGATTTTCTAAAAATATGATTTTCTAAAACGAGATTTTCTATTAACGAGATTTTCTAAACGAGATTTTCTAAAACGAGATTGTGAAAACGAAATTTACTTAACCGAGATTTCAAACCCAACCCAATTTAAATATAAGACTTCTGTGCCGCAATTTTGAGGACTGTAGCTGTGTAACGGATGGAGCTACAGAAAAAAGTTCTTCAATTTGCAATATCTACTACAATTTTTAGAATTTAAAATTGCAGTCAATGTTAGGTGTAACGAGATCGAGGCCCTTTTTAACTGCGACATAGATTAGGCAAAGGAAGGGAGAACTACGTCATATATTTTTATGGATTAATTAGACTATATCAAGGATTATTTTCCTTCAAATTCACGGGAACTATGACATAGTGTTTCCTTTAAAAAAATACATAAACTACTTTAATACTGCATAATATCCTATACTTGAGAAATTATTAACTCAGACCTTAATTTTTAAAAAATTTTAATTTGAAGTATCAGTCTATCTGAAAGTTAGTTATTAAGTAATCTGAAATACGTTATTAGCAACTTAAACCACTGTTGGAACAAAAACATATAAATAGTATCTGATTTTGTTCTAAATGTACCTAAATTTTATTTTACTACTGTATCATTTGAAATTTTTTTATTGTAAATTATTCATAAAATAAACAATTTCATTTTTTTTTTTTTTTTTTTTAAATAAACTTTTATTTTGTAATAATTTTTACATATGAATGTCTTAACCTACAAAACAAAGTTAACAAACAAGGTATAACTCTTTTATTTTTAACATTTAAAAATATTTGAATTTTTATACCCGTGCATATATATATGACATCGGGTATATTAGATTTGCTCCTCCGTTTGTAACGCATCGATCTAGACGAGCTAGATATAGTGTCAAGGGTACGTATCGGCTCAGAATCGAAAAATTAGTCGATCTAGCTATGTGTGTCTGTCCGTCCGTCCGTCCGTCCGTCCGTCTGTGTGTCAGCACGATAACTCAAAAACTAAAAGAGCTACAGTTTTGAAATTTTCACAAAATATTTTTCAATCAATTTCTAGGTTCCCTATTTTTTTTGGTTAAGATCGGACCAAAACTTCGGGTAGCTCTCGAACAGCTAACTTTTTTAACTCCAATATTTTCATACAAAAATTTGAAATATAGCTATGCACCTTGTAACATGAAATTATATGAATTTTGTTTTTTTGTTTTGTTTGTTTTTGTTTTTTTGTTTTTTTGTTTATTTTGTTTTTTGTATTTTTTTTTGTACGATTTCGAGTTAGAATTTCATATGATTTAAATGATGCGTAGTTTATTTAAGATAAGCAAAAAAGAAGACAAAGATTTTTTTTAAGTAAATGGCTTCATAAATAATTTATATATGTATATTCATATAATATGTATATGTGTAATATTTTGAATGAATCATTTTATCAATATGATTATATGATGCTTACTTTCCTTAGGTTTAATATATTCGTGAATTAAAAATTAATTAAAAGAGATAGAATTGAAAAATTAGAGCTAGAGTTTTGAAATTCACACAAAACATTTTTTGGACATTTTTAAGGTTCCCTATTCTTTTTGGTTAAGACCAGACCAAGGTTTCGGGGAGCTGTCACACAACTTATTTAAACCAATATAAATTTCTTCAAAAGTAATTATACTAGAAAGACGAAAATTACACACGGTTAGTTTTATAATGAATCAACCACTTATATGAAGTTTCAAAATTTTACGGCTTCATTTGCGGGGGGCTGCCATACAACTTCTTTGCACCAATATGAATTTCTTGGAAACTGAGTATACTACGAGGATGAAAATTACACACTGTTAGTTATATAATGAATCGAGCACTAATATGGAGTTTCAAAATGTTGCGACCCCATTTTCGGGCAGCTGCCATACAAAGTTGTCAATTCGATAACTGTGAATCTAATGAAGCTACGAGGTTAAAATTAAAACTGGGCAGTAAAGTAATAGGGCAAGTTAGTTGGCAAAGTTGGACATCGCTCGGACCAACTTTTGGGGTGGGCTATTTTTTTTTTATGGTTATTTTTTTTTATGGTTTTTTTTTTTTTGTTTTTAAGCAAAAATTATGGTATAATGATTAAAAATTTAATATTTTTTTTTTTTATTTAATTTTTTTTAAGCAAAAATTATGGGATAATAAGCTAAATTTTTTTTTAACTATTTTACTTTCTTATATTTTTTTTGTAATATTTATAATAGCATGTGGAAAATAAATAACGGTTAGTGGGTAAGCACGGGTATCTAAAAGTTGACAAGGGCAACTATAATCTTCCTCGTTTTATGTTAAATTTAATATATAATAAGTAAAATTATTTCTGTTTTAAAGTACAAAACTATTGTAGTATAATCTTATTCATACATCATTGAAAAATTTTAAAAAACCAATGTTTAATAATTTTTTTTTTTTTTTATAAAACTTAACTAACCTAACCTAACTTAACCTAAACTTAAATTTAAATAAACTAACTTATTGACTAAAAATAGCACAAATGCTTTTTAAAAAATATATTAAGATGTATTTAACCACCAATAATCTTTATTTATAGCTTTATCTTTTTCTGGTATGGACATTTCGTATCTTAAATTATCTCCGTTAATATTGCCTGGGATATACTCGATTTTTTTGCATGTAGCCCGTCTACTATAATGAAATAGTATAGGGACATGATCTTGGTTTTGAGTGTATCTATATTTGTCTAAGAAGATGAAGTGCTCAGGAGCTATAAAACCCGTGAGCAAGGTCTTCTTAATGTACTCCTCATTGTGGTAAAATATATGTGATATTAAACCATTTTCTGGAGTTTTTAATGCTCTATCAAAATGACTTCTGATTAATTTTATCATAAAATTATCTATTCTCATGATTTTGGCTTCCTTGTACAAATATTTATTAGAATAAAAATGCTTGTATTCGGACTCAGGCTTTCTATGTTTATTAATACAAACTCTTATGCACTTTCTTTCGAATTTACGTATTTTTTCCATTAAGCTTGCGCTAATGTTGTACCATATTGGTACCCCATAGACAAGATTTGGCCTAATTAATGTCTGGTAGCATATTATTTTAACTCTATTGCTAATATTTTTGTTGTAAAAGAGATAAACAATTTCATATTCATACTATTTTGTTTATATTAAAATATAAATTATCTTTATATTTTTAAGAATTTTATATTACTTTTGAATATAAATAGTATATTCTATTAAAGTTCTTGAAATTTCTTAATAGAATTATTTTGCAAAAAATTAAAATTAGAAAAATTATAAGTATTTCATAACATTACGTAATATTTTTCTTATTATTAAATATAATTTTTCGGATTAGGTACTCCCATGTGCATTTCTTATTAATCATTAGAATTTTCATATTTAGAAATAAATAAGATCAATAGATGCTCTAAATAGCATCTTGAAATACAGCAATCGATATAACTTAAGATACTTTGACGATATGATTAAATTAAAGAGCTCTTTGATTAGTAAGTCCTTATAACAATTGAAATACCTACTAAGATGCATATTCAATTCCTGTCACTAATTTTTTTAAAACTTGTTATTTGAAGAGTCATATGCAGTCAATCAACTGAGTTAAATCATAAATTTATAGGTATAGATAGGGGTATATTGCCTTTGGTACGGTGTTTGTAACCACTAAAAGGAAGCAAGTTAGAAATAGAAGAGTAAATTTATGTTCCTAAGCTCCTAAGTCGATTTAGCGACTTCAGTCCGTCTAACGACAAAAGTACGGAGAAGGTTGCAAATTGGCGAAATCAGTCCGCGGATCCATATAACTTTTCTTATATTCCTGAAATTTGGGATTTTTCGAAACTAGAAAAAATAGTAACTTAAAATAAAGATAGAGTCTTCAAATTTGGTACAAAAGTGTCTTTTCCTATTTCCTTTGAGTTCCTGAAATGTGGAATCTATTGGACTGGTGATTCGGGTACTTCCCATCATCTCCCAAGAAGCAATTCGATATTAATAAAGATATAATCTTAAAAGTTGGTGTAAGCGTGTTCTTCCATGTTTTTATTATATCTTGGAAATTTAAAATAAATTTGAGTGCATGATAAATCCCATGCACCTGCCAAGATCTACAAGTATATCTTCGAAATTAATAATTTAGATAAAAAATTAAAATTTGGCACAAACGTGTTCTGCCTTGCTTTTATTATATTCCCAAAATTTAAGATGAATTGGAGTGGTGGTTCTGGTATCTTCAACACACCCCTCTAAACCCCATAAGTTCCGAAATTAATTAAGATAGAAACTTAAAATTTGTTACAAGAATATTCCGTCCTATTTTCTGAAATTTGAAAGTAATGAAAGTAGTAGTTCGGAAAGCCACCTCATGCAACTTTAAACCTGCTGTCAGATCTTAGGAGTTAATAAAGTTTGAAAAGTGAAGATTTGTACAGGTAGTTCTGTTCTGTTTGCTTAATGTTCCTGAGATTAGTTGAAGTAGTTGAAATTGGGTTCATGTAAAATTTTTCAGGTGTAGGGTATTACTAAGTCGATTGCATTGGCTTATTGTTATTACATTACTTGCTATTTAATAATTCCAAAGAAATTGAATTATGATTCAGTTCTATTAAAAATATTTATTATAATGTAAACTTTGTTTTGTATCTTTACAAAATTAAATAAACAAAAATATCTGTAGAAAGGAATAAACTGAAGCCGACGGCAATTTTTGCCCTGAAGGATTCAAAATACAAAAAACCTTTTTTTTAATACAAAAATCAACGTTATTTTTTAGTTGTTTTAAACTAACAGGATTTAACACTTTTTTATATTTATATATATACATAAAATATACATGCATTAATTATGCATTCTTTTAGCACCAATACAGCCACCATATATTTTCTGTTAATAAGATAAACCACTTCTATACCAAATAACATAAACCACATAGAAAAAAACTACAAAGTACCAGAACCATTTTTTGATTATAGTATAAAGAGAACTCCTGTAGCTATTCAAAATAATATTTTTCTTGTATATATTAAAATTGAATTTTTATTTTTAAATTTTTATATTTTTTTAATGGAAAACAGTACAGGATAATCTCAGGATAACATAAAAGTAGATTTCTGTGGTATAAAGGCAAAACAATTTATGTCAATAGAGCAATTGAGTTTTTTAAATAAAATTTTGTAATCACGATGCTGATTAATCTATAAGAGTTTCATAATTTTGACTAATAATGTAGATGTTTAGAACCCAGCTTTTAGTCGAAGCAATCAGGGTCTTATTTTTTTTAGGAGAGGCAGGGCATTTTATTTTGAACTAATAAAATTATTTAATAAAAACATTTAGAGTTGCCATACGATTAATTAATTTGCTTTTATGCGGAACTCAATTTTTCCAAATTTGTTGACTTCTTATATCTTGCAAACGGTTTAAGATTAGAACTTAAAATTTTGGGAGGAAGTCCTAAAAAATAAATATGAGTTAGGAAAGTTTTTTAATACTTTCCTACGTTTCGGAGCTTTAGAGGTCAAAAACTGAAAATATCTGTAACTTCAATACTTCTCTAATACTATAAAATATATACTAATTCTGTTTTAGATTTTAGCCTAAGGTTGGCACTTAAAAACAACAGATATTTTTGCCGTTATATCGAATGTAAAAATGTTTAAAAACATTTTATAATCTGAGATTAAAGTGAACTTTGACTAATATATCACATGAATATACAAATTATCCTAAAGTTTCAAAATACCCCACCAAGGAGTCGGATCAACATAATTTAGAAAACGTACTAGTCAATTTTATAATAGAAGTTTAAAACTGAATCAAAAAAGTTTGAATTTTAAGCCCATCCCAAAAAATAGTGCTCAAAAATTTGAGTGCCATTATTTGGGGCTTATCTAAATTTTTTATACATTTTTGGTCCAAACAGTTCGGCGTAAGAATTTTTTTAAAAAATTAATATAAATTTTTTTTAGAAAAATTTTTAGTATTGTCATTTTAAAACGAGAAAGAGTGTAGTAGAGTTGACATCCAGTTAATTACTTTTGGCAAAATTGTATATGTACACAAATTATTAGATTTTCAGTTATGTACAAAAGAAAATACAAATTGAAAGGCAGCTCTTTAAACCTACTTCAATGCACTACCCCAATTAAATTTTGCGCAAACTTTGACTCTTAAAATAAACTAAATAGCTAGATCGATTAATATATATTTTCAACAATACAGAACTTCAAATTGGAGGGGCTGCCGCCCCCAAACCCCCGCTAATCAAATTATTGAAACCCTGATTTTGTAACCAACTCTAAAATCCATCCTAATTCAGAATTTCACATATACATACCATACAAATATTCTGAAAAAAGCGGCTATCCAGATTTTGAATCCAAATCTAAAATCCTTCCTAATTGAGAATCTCGCGTTACATTTTTTCGTGCAGATTTTTTTTATGGGGATTTTGTCTTGGGGATTTCGTACCTAACCCACAAATTATTAATAAATAATTACTCAAAAATTCTTTACTAACTTTTCCAAAAAAAATTTTAACAAAACACTGATGTCACATATTGTCACAAGTGCCCACAACAAACCCAAAAAAAAGCCTTTCCTAAAATTATTTTATTATTAAATTTTTTGTAATATTCATTCAATTTAATTAAATTAAATACTTAATCTATTCTTAAGGAGAAAAAAATTTTCATATACGTATAATATTATTATTATTAATTTATTTTTTTTTTTTGCCTATACCATTTATTTTTGCCATATATATATTTATTAAAAGGCAACCATCAAGGACAATGAAAATCAGGCGTCAATAAAAAATAAAAAGAGTATCTTTTTTACCAAAACAAAGGAAGTAAAAACTTATAAGTTAACCAAAATGACGATGTATCCAAATAAAATGAAAACAAAATAACTAAAAAAAAACTAATCACAAAACTTTTAACTCTCTCTAGTTTTTATTTTACCCAAGTTACTACTAAATATAAATCGATTAAATATAATTCTAAAACTATACACAACAACTTACACAAATATTTATATATGTATACTTTATAATTTATTTATTGTCTATATATAATATGAATGTATTTATATGTATGTGAGTTGCTCACATGGATATATGTATACTCTTTCCTCATAAACTTGGTCCTTTTCATATGAAATTCATCTATTTCCAAATGAATTTGATCGTTTTTCAAACAAAAATAGTCTTAAATGTTCAAATATGGGTATTTTGTGAATCTGCTTCGTTTCTTGCGATCCAGTAGTCGAATCAACATGTTTGAAAAAAAGTAGTCAACTATTTAATAAAAGAACCAACTTTACGAAAAATTAACAAAGTACGACTCTTAAACCCGGCTTTATAATATTCTCCAAAAATTTAACTGTCATTTTGGGACTTATCTTAAATTTGTTTTTGTTTTTAGCTTCTGTTACAGAATCGGGGATTTTTAGTTTCTATTACAGAATTCGGGACTAAGATTTTTCAAGTCATGTTAGCATGAATTCTAGGTCCTAAGATAAGGGGGCGTTTTTAAAAATAGGATCAAATTAATTTGAATAAAGATCAATTTCATTTAAAATTGGGATAAATTTAATTTGCAAACGGACCAAATTAATTTAAAAAAAAAGAACAAATTGGAAAGGGACCAAACTCATTCGAAAGGAGTATATTTATTTATTCTTTTTTTATCAAAGGGAAAAAAATACATAAAAGAGACATACAAAAATTAAGTTGAAGTGCAGGCGTGGGTGAGACAGCATGTTTACACCATTTAAAATAAAGAATTTAACAAAGAAGTCAAAAAAATAGGCAAAAACCTAACTTAAGTGTGACTTAATTTCTATGGGAATGTTTATACATACATTATTGTCTTTATAGTGACTATATTCATATATTGACTATCTAACCTGTCAAGCATGTTCATCAGTTTAGTAAAATACAAATTTTAAAACAAAATAGCTTTTATAATAATTACAATTTAAGAATGAGCGTTTTGCAAAATAACCAAATTGATATAATCTAGAATAAACGCGTACCATTTTAGAACTTAAGGCCGGCCCTAACCTAAAAAACTGAAAGTATAAAAAAAAAGAATATAGTTTCTTTGATTATAAAAGAAACTTATTTATTTTGATTAACATACCGTAAAATAAATATAAAATAATATTATAAAACTAACCTAAATTTACAACAGCCTTCAATGACTCCGTTCAATTCTTTCTAAAATAACTTAACTAAACTCTAGTTAAAGAAGTATATCTAATCTGATTTTAACATAAGAAAACCAACGAATTTAATTCAGCTAATGTGCTAATAAATATAACTTTTTATAATAATTTTCTCTTCAATTTTAAACACTTCATAAGTTCAAGCAAACCTTTTACAAATCAAATTAAACTTTTTTCACAATTTTTAGGAAACACTTTAAAGTTTTTACAATTCGAATTGAACCATTTACAAGCTCATTGGTCCTTTTTACAAAACAAATTGAAACCAGTTTATATTGTTATATACTTTTAACGGGACTTTTTGATTAGTTAATAACATATTTTAATTACAAATAAATAAATATATGGCAACACCCGTCATAATGTAAAGTTAAAAAAAAATATTTTGACAGCTTGAAAATGACAGATCATATTTATTCAAATATTTTTAGAAATTGAAAAAAAAAAATAAATAAATCAAAACTGAACTCTATATCATTAGAATACTATTTTGCCACACAAACAGTTAAATATACAATATACCGTTATCATAATAACGTTAAAAATTAGTTCTATATTATTTTTCAAAAATAGTCCCAATATAGAATAAAAACTGAAGAGAATAATATACAAAAAATGGCTCCAAAATGTCTTATTTAATAAAACAGTTAGAATATGACAAAGGATAAAAGGAAATAATTTTTAGTTGACATTAAAAAAAAAACAACAACAACAAAAGCAAAATTGACAAAATTACAAAAATAAAAATCAAAGTTTTATGGTAAAAAATTAAGGTTAGAATGTACTTAAAACAGTTATTTTTTTTAAGATACGAATTTATATGTAGAGAATACTTGTAGTCTATAGGTTTTATTTGTTCTTAAATAATAATTTTTTTTTCAAATATAAAAGTAATAAAGTACATATTTAAATACAGTAGCAAATCAAAATTTTTTTAAATTATTTCGAATAATTTTCTTTTATTTATATTTTATATTATTTTTTGATAAATTAACAAAGTAAAATTAAATGACTATATAGTAATATAATAGCCTATCTACAATTAATGCTCTCGTTTCACTTTCTACACGTAGTTATCTGTCAAACTAAGTTAAATGTATTGAATTATAAAAAAATGACTACAATATACGAAGCCCTGACGCAGCCATTTACGCAGTCAAATAATTGAACTTAAAAAATATTTTTTATTGAAAAATAAAAAAAAATATATTGTCAGAATAAAAAATTAATAAAAATATTAATTTTTTTTGTATCTAGGGTTAAATAATATCAAACAATTATTGAAAATAGCTATACAATAAACTTTAAACTATTAAATATTTTTAATTCATGAAATTTGTAAACAGAACAATGTCAAAATACGCTGTCATTTACTTTTCATTGTTAAAACTCCTTTGATGACTACGTAATGAGAGCAAAACCAGAGCGAAACGAGAGCGTCATTGTAGATAAGCTATATGAGATTTATATTGCCAATATAATTTCTATACTCCAAGGACTATATACAGGAAATTTTTCTTATTTTTTTTCTATTTTATGAAAACTAATAAAAATCCAATACTATAAATGTAATATTAAAAGATTTATAACATATCGGAAGTAATTAATGAAGTTTTCTAAAAAAAAAAAGAAAAATAGAATTTCCACTAGTTCAAGGTGATTATGCCAAAAATATATATATATATTTTGTTAATTGAAAAATTATTTTTGGCATAAACAACATGAAATCAATAATTAAATTTATATTAAAAATTATATTATTATGTAAGAAAAATAAAATTTTGAATTATTTTGTTTTTTAATTTATTAACATCTGTAAAAGAAAATTTTCATAAAACTTAAGTCATTAATTAGAAAAATAAACGTAAAATAACGAAAGTTATATAATTTGGAAGTAAAAAAAATAAAAATAAATTCTATAGTAGTTAAAACGAGGAACAGTGTAGTAGACTGTGTCAACTCTGGGATACCCATATGACCGTAATGTAAACATATCGACCGGTTAATTACTTTTGGCAAATTGTCAAACATTCAGCTTTATTAGGTGTAGTGTAATGCTTATATAGCAGCTAGTCGAACCCAATGCAGTAGACCAACCAAATTTGCAAAAACTTTGGCCATAAAACTAAACCAATTTTGCCAAAATTTACACCCAGCTTCAATAGGTAATGCTCAAATAAAAAAAGAAGTTATATGGCAGGTCCTCGAACCCGTAGACCAAAATGGCTGGATTTTAATAGCGATAACGGCTATTGCATAAAAACGGATTTTTCAATATTGCAAAATCCTAGCTCCTTTAATTTTTGAGTTATCGAGAGGGCGGACGGGCGGACATACATAGCTAAATCGATTTCTTTTTCGATTTTGATCCGATGCATACCCTTGAGTCTATATCAACCACACGCCCTTCTCTGCTTCACAAACTTAACGGCAAATTTAGTATACCCTTTGCACTTATAGTCATACGGGTATAAAGAAAAGAAAAGAGACTATAGATACTATAGGTAAATACAACTGTTTTAGTTTAGAACATTTTACGTTTTATTAAATCTAAATTGAATCTTTGCCAATGTACAGTAGACAATTTCCATTGTTTCGTGACCAAATTCATTAATCTGTCTGAATAATTTATGATTAAAAATAAATACTGTAAGTTAATTTGGATAATAATGTTATTAGACGTTGGTTGGCACAGTCGTGGCTTATTACTAAAAATGGTTTTCGGTGGTACTATAATGGAATTAAAAAAATCTTTATAAATAGTTAAGGAACTAGATTAACATATAAATTTCTTATAATCTACAAGACAAATTTAATAGTAGAAAATAAAAGATCCAAAAAAACTTACAAAACATATATTTTTTTATTTTAGATTCGTGATTTGATCATTTTACGCTGCAGAGCAAAAATAAACAATCTTAAAGTAAAGTTATTAGACGATTGTATCCAGTATGGATAAACACCCAGATTTCCAAGAAAACAAAGTTAAGTATCTTCAATGCATGCGTGGTAATGTATTGCACCAAAGCATGGCTTAGATATAACATTGATAGCCAGAAATTGGTATTCATTAACAGATGTCTTAGGATTATATAAACGAGCAATGAAGATCTATGAATAATTACGGAAGAGGAACCTAAACTGAGGCACCTAAGAAACAAAAACTGGGCTGGATTGATCATACGCTATGAACAAATCACAACAACATAATTCCCAGTGCCGTGAAATGGAATTCTAAGCGAAATAAAAAACACAGACGTTCGAATGTATCTATTCCCCAAAATTGATAATGTATATGTGTACGGTTTAGCTAAATTTAAGAAGTACATTAACATCTTTCTTTAAAATATCCGATCCAATTTTCCCCATCCTGTATAATCCCGAAATGCTGTATTTTCCCAAAACTAATTTCTAATAATCCTTTTAAAAATTTTATCACAAATACATTTGTGTTCCATCCAAAAATTTTGTTCAAAAAGGTTGTGATTTTGGTGTGTTAAAGTCGCACAATACCTATAGGAACCTCGTACAGCTCCCTTAGGTTTTGTCTCTCGTAAAAAAGAAACAATATTACCTGAAAGGCAGTGTACCAAATGAACTTAACTACTGTAGCCATGCGAGAGTGTAAATAGAACATTAGGAAACCGTGTTAGATGGAGATTCCAAATGGAAATCTTATGCTTCGTTAGGGAGTGACATGGAGAAAAAAAATACATCCTAATACTTTTACTGAAATATATTTAAATCAACCACAATAATTATAATTTTAATTTTCAATCTCGTTCATTGTAAAGTAAATATTATAGTTTACTTTTCCTGTTTCAATATTCATTTTTGATGAACTACTATATGCCGGAAATAGAACTATTGTACCAAATAAAAAATATATTTACTAAAAATTATTTATAAACCCTTTTTTTTAATTTCCTCTCATATTGAAAATAAACTATAAAATTATATTTTTTTTAAAACCATGACTTTTAACATAACTTTATTATAAACATAAGTCTTTTTTTGTTATGCTTTTTTTTTAATTTTATTAGAAGTTATTTTTAACTACTTTATAAGAAAGAAGCCTTACAACCCACAACATTCTTTTGAACAAGAAAAATAACAAAAAAACAAACCTTTTGGTATCCTATGTTTTTTCTAATTTTAAAAATAAAAATGTTTTATTAAATGTTTTAGAGTTTTTCATTAGTTGTATACGACAACTGTATATACCTAGTGGTAAATAATTATAGTGCAATAGTTTAACTTTGAATTATAATACCAAATACTACCTTAACGAGGTTCTTCTAAGTAACAACTTGGAATTTATTCAACTGCAATCAATCACTTTTCAAAACTGAACTTATGGCTTAAATTTAAATGCAAAATGTACAGTTAAGTTTGGGAGATCAAGATGAAGAAATGATGCTTGGGATTAAGATGAGGAAATGAAGCTTGGGATTAAGATTAGGAAAAGAAGCTTGGGATATGGGAAAATTATGAATTATGTACGATAAAGAGATAAATTTACGGAAGGAATCTTTATAAATTTTTGACTTTATACAATGTCGTGACTTAGGATAATTCAGGAATACAATAGAATGTAGCATATGGTTTGACAATCGTAACGTTCGTAACCTATGTTTTTTCAATATTCATTTGTTATGCGAATATTATATATTTTGATGGGTGGTGATTCAGTCAAGTGGTTCATTCAAGCGTGGATACAAGGGGGTGGTAACAGGGTAATTACCCCCCGCCAAACCAGAAAAATAGTTATAAATAATTTAATTTAACAAGCTACATAAATAAATTTAGTCAATTTTGGTACATTTAGTTCGAATCTACTACACTACTCTAATTAATAATTATATATCTTTAATAAAAAATACATTAAAATAAAAATATAAACTAATAATTTAATTTGAAAAACATAACTCACAGATAGGGAAATATCTTATAATTCAGTTATAAAATTATTACTATATTAACTGAAGTGAAATGTTTCTATTGAAAATCTTAGACGTTTCTACATGTTATAAGGCGTACTACTATCTCATGTTTAAATTGTATGTGAAATTCATTAAGATCAGTTCTAATAATAAAAATATTTCCAACTTGTTCATATATATACTGGCTTCTACCCTATAATAATTGAATAGTTAGCACTTACAAAAAAAAAAATATTTTCAAATAGTTGCCAATAAGCTGTAATTGTAATTTCTTACACCAGAATTAAGTAGATGGAGTTAACAGTGGTTGAATGAAAAGCTTAATTTAATTTTGAACTTAAGGTGTCTCAGTATATTTTCTAAAAATTTTTACATTATCAAACTATTATAAAAAATATTGTCTCCCTTCATATTGAGATTTTAAGCATGCCATTAAATATTAATATGTCTTATCCTTAAATAGCACCTTCCCTGAGCATCTTACTCTATTATTAATCCACTGATTTTGATTGAACAAGCAATCTAGTTTTCATACATTACTTTTTCAACAAAAGTAACAGTTCTGCACCATATCATTAATGCTCTTCATACTTGTTTTTCATACTCAGTGTATGCTCTTCATACTCATTTACAGTAATTTTAGATATTTTGAAATAATAATACATTCCAAAAATATTTTAAAAAAATTTAATTTTCATTAATTATTTATTTAAAATTTTAAGTTAAAATAATCTTTAAATTGTTTTTAACTTTTATTCTGTTTTTTGTTTTTGATTTTTTTTAAACTGACAAAATTTAAATTGTCAATTAGCAGCTAAAAACTTTTTAAAAAGAAATGTCAATATCAGAAACTTATTAATGACATTAATGATATTATATACCTATACCTTATATACTTTTCTGTCTTTTCTGTCAATTTCTAATGTAAGGAATTAATCATACAAAAAAGACCAAAAATTAATAATAAGCTTTGCTTCTGCCTTATAACAAAGCAAAAACCGTTATACTTAAAAAAATATACAGTTACAATAATGACAAGAAAAAATATCATTTCCGTTTTAAATATGAACAATTAAATTTTATAAAGAAAAAATCCGGAAATAATTCAATTTTTTTTTTTATTATCTTCTTTGTTATAATTTTACAAAAAGAAGATAATGGTTATGGTTCAAATATAAGTAGAATACAATTTTTCATAGAAGCCCTTGAGGTGGAACCAGTAAATTGAAAATAAAAATTAAGAAGGTTCAGTTTTAAGTTAATATAAAAATAAATTAATAATAATAATAATATCTTGAGATATACTGATTAATTCCTACTTTTGTGTACTTAAGTTGTAAAATAATTAGTATAAACTGCAAGACCTGTTCGTGTTCCTTAGAATATGAATTCCTCATCTTGCGCTGTCTTTAAGAAGTAGCAGAAGCACAACACTATCTAACACTACTTAGTTCATTAATGATTAATTTGTAACAGTAGAACGATTTATATAACAGTGTAGCTTTACTACAGCGCCTTGTTGCACTTACATTACAACATGGTGCACAACATCTTATCAGTAATCGTATTTTGATAAGTCATTGGTTTCATACTAATCAAAACATTTTTATGTTATTTTAAATATGATGCCAGCAGAAAACACTTATCAAACAAAAGTTTTACTTGATTAGTAATAAGTTGTAGGTGCAATTGTGTCTCCAATTCTTCAAATCAAATATGTTTTGATGTATACAGAAAGCACTTATCAAACAAATCCTTTATTTGATTATTAATAAGTTGTTGGAGCAACTGGGCCTCAAAATGTTTTTTTTTAATTAGTAGTAAGTGGTAGGAGCAATTGGACCTTCAATTCTTCAAATCAAATATGGTTTTGCTGTATAAAAAAGACTTATTAAAAAAATGAGTTATTAAATTATTAATAAATGGGTACAATCGGCAAAAAATGTCCAAAATGCATTAGTCCCGGTCAAATAGATCAATAAATCTTAAATCTGTTGACTTCCCAATTCATCATTCCCGATATGTTTATTCATCTGCTCTTCGGGTCTGATTCGTTTTTTGATAATATTAATTGGGTCTAAATAACTTTTCATTTTTCTTCAACTTAATAAAAGGACCTGTGGATTTATAAATAAAAAACATTACTTTTTAAAATATATTTTTAATTTTAAAACAACATTTCGTTCCAGGAACAGGAACATTTGAGAAGACATTCATTTGACCCAATGTTTAATGAAATAAAACGTCACCAAAACAAATATGAATAATAAATCAAAAAAACATAAAATAAAATAAAATTTCAAAAAATCATATTAAAAATAAATAAATCATGACAAAGAAATGATTTTAAGTGATTTTAAAATTTTTTTTTATAAAAAAATAATAAATAACTAAAAATAAAAATAAAACTTTTATTGTTATTATTTTTAGTTAATTTTTGTCTCATTTAATTTGATGTTAAGCATTTTAAAAATTTTTTTTTTTGTTTTTTTCTTATTAATCATTTTTAGTACACAAAGAGGATTAAACTTTTCTTTTCAGATTTTTTAATAATATAAAATATATTTTATATTTTAACAATGTACATGACCTTAAAGCTGGAAGTATACAGGGAGGGACTAAAATTTGTTGAGTTCTAAGGAAAAAAAGTTTCATTTACAAAAATGCTTATATGACACTGCAACTCTACTCAAAGTCAAATTTCGTTTTACGAAAGCTTAGATAGAAAAATTTTTCGAAAAGCTTATTAAAAAAATTTATAATATCGGGACTGCTGGCCCTGTACCACCATACCACCTCTAAAAAATTATTGAAACCCTCTTCTTTTGAGACAACTTGAGGTGCAGCAGCCTTCCAAAGCTGAAATAAGCTATTTGCACTATTTATCTAAATAACTTTATACTAAATTAAAATTTTTTGTAATTTTAATATCAAAAAGGATGTTAGGTCAAAGGACCATGGGCAAAAGTTCTATTGCGATGTTTGACTTATCTCTTAAAAGAACATTTCCATACCTCTAACTTCTGGGTAAAAATACATTAGGTAGGGAAATTTTTCAATGTCAAACCCCCATAAAAATAATTATTAAAATTCTGAAGTATGGACCGGCATGACTTGATACCTTAAGTCTACGAAGAAGTTCCAAATAAAGAATAATGAAAGTAATATTATTAAGTAATCAATTATGACTGCCCGTCCATTCGCATTCACTGCTGCTCGGACACGCGCGACGTCTGCCTTATTTGCGTCTATGTTCACCGATCACTTTATGATTTTTACTTTATGTAAATATTATGGTTATGCTGTAAGATCTGTCTATACATGTACCCATTTGAAGGGATTTTATAGTCGGTTACGAAACCAGGGTTGCCCCTCTTAATTTTTTTTCGTACATATTAAAATATATAATAAATTATAATTAGACTTTACTTCCAATATTTTAAAATTTAATTCTGACTTTATTTCCATTTGGAATAAGATATAATGGCTTTTTTTCGCAATTTCCCAAGTTAAGCATTATTTCAAATTCCAAATAATTACAAGGCATTTAGGCTTTATTGCCCTCCGTAGTATTTTATTATTTGCTTGGAAAAGTTTAACAACATCAAAAGCAAATTACAAGCATGCAAGATCCCATACCAGCTTAAGGAAGATTGGCGATGATGAAGTTTAAGACTTTTAGCCATATTTTTTGTCACAATAATTGAGATTTAAAACTGTTGAACTCTGAAAAAATATAACAAATTATCCGTGGAAGAGGATTCTATTTTGGTGCTCAACTCAATCATTTTTCGCTCTCCCGTTTGTACTTAGCTTAAGAATTAATAAAATAATTATATATACATGTATATGTATACGAACATTAAATATAAACAGTAGGCCAAAAAAAAAACAAATTACTTCTATTCTTATGGGAATTAATTAAAAATAAGTCAATTAGGATAAAAGTTTTTCTTTTGTTATAAAGGAACAAAAAGGAAAATTTCCAAATTTTCTTCATTATATAAAAAAAAAGATGATGGAAATAATAATGTATTTAACAAAAGGACATTCTTCCATATTCTTTTTTTTTCTTATACTTATATTGGTTTTTAAAAATCTTCAACAGATTTTAAGGAAAAATTTTTTTTTAAACTTAGTTAATTTTGTTTTTTTAGAAAATTTCCAGATTTATAAATTTGATTTGTTTGATACGGTTGATTTGAAACTAAATTGAAAAATACACGGATCATTAAAAATTTTTTTTTAATAATTATTTTGCTAAATAGCATTTATTTTAAAATATTTTTTTAGGAAAACAGTTGTATAGTAAATGGTTAAACGGATTACTTTTAACTTAAGAGGCCGAGGTTTAATTCCACAAAGAAATGTTGCATTTTAATCTGATTTTTTAATATATTATAAAGTTTATTGAATTCTAGTAAGACACGCTAGTAAGGTATTCAGTACTAAATCTAATTTACAATAATATAATATAATTTACAACTTTAACAAATTTTGCATATGATATGAAAAGACCTAATAATTGTTAAGTAAACTTATATTAAAATATATTAATATTTCAAATCTACTCGAAAAATCCGGCTGTTACCCCAATTATAAATAATCGTAATTCTAAAAAACCCTAATGGAACATTATCCTAAGCCAATTATGTCTTACCATGTATTGATAGGCAGTGGATTAACTCTGAAACAGGCTATGCATCTACCTATGCAGGTATTGTATAGTAATGAAGCTATAAGAAGATTATAAAAGTTTGTATTGTCATAGGTAGATCTATAGACATAATACGAAAGTTTGTTTGTTTGTTTGTCGGCCCGGCGTTTTCAAAAAAAATGTTTAACCAATTCCGGCACAACAACTTTTTACAGAATTTTTCTTACTTTATTCTAAAATAGAAACGGTTTGAACGATTGCCTTTAAATTTTATATGCGTGAAGCTCCTTATCTTTAATTTTCCTATGCGTCGCTCTCCTTGAGTTATGGATTTAAGGATGGTGGGTTTCTGCGAATTATGTCTGTTTATAATTATGAAAATTTCTAGTGAAATTTGATAAATTTGTGAAAAATCGTTTTAAAAAAAATTGCCTTAATACATTTTTAAATTAACACTTACACCATATATAATTTTTTTATTAACTTCTTTTAATGACATAAACTTAAATTAAAACCCCATTAAGAGGCACAGTAACGCGCACCGGGTATTAGCTAGTTATTATATAAGAACACAAAACTCTCATTAGTTGTATGGCTAACATTTAATAAGAACGTGTATTGCTTAGATAATGGATTGATTTCTGAAAGATCTGAAGATATTTTAAAAATGCAAAAACTTTAAAACTAAATTTAGTTTTCTATATTTCCAAAGTTCCAAAGTTTAAGTCCCTTTTAAATAGAAGCTACTCAATGTTCATTACCCATTACATTCTTTCATTAATCAAAGACTTTATTACATTTTTAACTAAAAAATGGGAAAGAATGAACTTTTTAATATTTTAAAAGAATTCTTTTTGACCCAAAAAAGTTTTTTTTTTCTAAATTTTAATAAACATCAATCAATTTCAATCAAACTAAAGTTAAAACACTATTCAAAATTAATACTTTCCAAATAGTTTTTATTTTTTTACAAACTTTTTATAAAGGCTTCATATTAAAAAAAAAAGTTATTTAACTATTTAAAACTATGTATTTTGTCTGAGCACCCGACACTTCACTGAAAAAAAAATTCCGAATTTTAACTTTGTATAAAAATCCTGAATGTTCCAAATCCCGAAAACAATTTACTGAAAACCAAAAACCAACCCTTATTATATTAAATTTATTATTAAAAAGTTAGGAAGAATTTCAGAGATAGATACTAAATTAGGGTTCCAATAACTTTATTAGGGGGTGGGTTTAGGAGCGGCAGCCCCCATTATTTTAAATGCTTTGTTGTTAACTTATTAATTATAAAAAATAAGTTAGGAAAGATTTCAGAGTTGGGTACAAAACCAGGAATGCTGCTTTTTCCAGAGTATTTATATTTGCTTTTTACTAAACATGTATTGATCAATATTGTGTGAAAGGGGAAATATTTTTTTGGAACCTCGTACCCAACCTCAATAAGGTTTCGAAAATTTTGGATTTTGGGCTTATCGTATTTGGGATTTTGGAACTTTTAAAAACGTGAGGTATTTTAATATTTTTGGGATTTTTTTTTCAAGATTTTAAATCATTCAGGATTTTTTTTTCAGTAAAGTGTCGTAGACCCATTTTAACATTACCAAAATATTATATTCTTTCATTTTTTTTTTATTTTCTTCTCAGTTCCTGTAATTTAAGCTCAAAAATTGATTGATTTTGTTTAAATATACATTTATACAAACTTTTAAATGCGTGTACAAACTAAATTATAATAAATCATAGAATTTCCTTTAAGGAATTGTTTTTTACATATACATAAATATTTTTATCAGAATACTTTTTACTTTGGTTTAAACTATTTTACATTATTCATAAAAAACACTATATTTAATTTAGCAAGTAATCACTTGTATGTTATATTATGTCATATAATTATATATATATATATATATCATTTATATATAATATTATTATATATATCATTTACATGTTATATAAAATAAAACTAAAATAGCTATTATTTGTAAAGGTATAATATAAAATAAAGGTATAAAAAGGGAATTAAATAATTGTATAGTAATAAAACTGTTATGTAATCATATAATAATAAATCTAAAATTGAAAATAATTTTATAATGAATTTTTGATGTTAAAAGGAAATGAAAGCAACAGGTTAAAATTTGAAATAATACTGTTATTACCAAAAAGGATTTATGTTATCCCTAAAAGTATGCAATGTTTTTTTTATAAATAAAAATTTAAATATTATTTGAAAGAGGCCTCTGTGGCGTAGTGGTTAAGTATCTGACGTATCAACCGAGTAGGTTTTTTTTATTTTCATAACAGTTCCCACTTTCGACCAAATATAATAATAGTATAGTAATGTGTAAGTAGTAATGTGTGCTTGCAATGCAAGCGTTCGCATAGTTGGTTTCTTTAAATTGTGTTCTTAATCCTTACATCCCATATTAAAACATAAATAATTTTTACAATTGAGGGCTCAAAATATCTTTATATCCAAACAGAGGATCTGGAATATGAATGGTACCCAACATAAATTATATATTCACTGACTGACTTAATTTAACGTTTAAAAATTCGAAACACTCAAAAATGTCTAAGAGTGATATTCGGAACCTAAGCGTGATATTCGGAACCTAAACAGTTCCAGTTCTAACACATGTAGATATGCTTCATATTTTTGATACATAAAATGGACTAAAAATGCTAAAAAGATACTTGTGACCCGAAAAGTTCTAATGACAGATATTTTTAAATAATATCTATATAAAATAGCTCTATAACATGCCTTTTACCGCAAGTATCTAGTACATCTAGAAGTGATTCATCATTTTGATACATGAAAGGGCTTAAAGTTTCAATATCACACACAAGTTCCAATATCAAATTTTTCTGGATAATTTCTCAGTAAGCTCTGTCAAATGCCATTTACCGCATGTCTCTTAAAATGTGCTTCATATTTTATATACGTCAATAGGTGAGTCCGTACCGTACTATAATAATTATTATAATAATTAAATTAATGAAGATTTCAATGAAGGTGCCTTTTGAAGGCTTCTAGCTCTAGTACAAAAAAAAAAACAATAGACTACCTAAATGGTTCTTAACAATTTTACTTTATGCAGACAATCGAGTTATTGGGTTGTTAGAATCTTAAATTAAGATTTATTTATTTATTTGTAGAAACAGACATTAGTGAATATTGCCTGATAATATTAACCCTTTGCCGATTTGACATTTGAACTTATAATTAAATTATTGTAATATACACTATATTTTTTTTATTAGATATGATCCGACCAGGATTTGAATCCAAGACTTTTCGATTGAAAAGCTTCCACTTTACCATTGAGCTATCGGTCAAATGTTAAATTAAGATATCTTTAACTGTTTATCGAAACCCAAAGTTTCCTAACATTAATTTAGCAAGACGTCTCCGATAAACAACGACACATTTTAAATAAAATCAAATCAATTAACTTTTAAGCATGTTCAAGAATACATTACATAAGTAAGAAACTCATTTTATGTGGATTTCCTAGTATCTTTATTTCAAAAGTTATTTAAAAACTTTACTTAATTATTTAATTAAATAAAAAAATAGGAATTTTAAACGTTTAAATATAAAGATATCATAAAATTATTTTCTAGATAGAGAAAAAAACCAACATTTGAACCGGAAACATTTAAAACTTTATATCGTTTTTTTTACTTTTGCATATTTAAATATTTTATTTCTTTAATTAACTTTTTATTAGTCACGAAAGCAAATCACGTTTCGATTTCTATCAAATAAAATCGATTTTATGAAATATCGAATTTAAAATAGATTCAAGTACATAAAATTTTATTTCTTAAGTTTCAATTAAAATGAAAAAAACATTTTTTAATTAAATATTTAAATTTTAGAAATAAATAAATATTAATTAAAAATTCAAATTCTTAATTAATAATTGTTCAAGGAAATGAATTTGCGATCTATGCATTATAATAAACCTTAATAATATCAAGGTCATATTTTGACATAAAATATATATATATATATAATAAAACTATATTAACGCGTGTTATTATGCACTAGGTAATAATAAAATAAGATAATACAATACATTAGGTAAATATAAACTACGCTGTTTACATTAATTGCAAATATTTTATGCAAATATTGAAATATAGAAAAATCACATATTTATTAGACATACCACAGGTGTTTACTAATTTTTCAATTTTTAATTGCATCAGAAGGAACAAAAGTATCATCAAAATATAAACAAATGTATAAATTTATTATAAATTATATTATTAATACATAAATTACTAATAGAGGAATGAAGATATACAGTACTACGAAGTATTATTTCGTAATATAAGGGAATTAATACTACATTTAATGTTCAATGTTTTCACTTCCTTAAGAAGTATGAAACATGCACCAAACCATTTGACTAAGCTTCAGTTTTGTTGATAATCATTTTCATTAACCGAGTAATCAACGACTTTATTAATTGCGGAGATTTTTTAAGGAGCTGTTTGTATTACTCATTAAGTCCTCTAACCAACCATTTCAATCAAACTTTAGGCATTGAAAAAGCCATTTAAAACATGTAAAGAAACAACAGTAAGTCTTTACAACCGACTTATTAATACCCTACACCTGACAAATTCAACAGTTACACGAAGGAGGAGGGAGCTTCTGGAACCTTAAGCAAACTTTAGCTTTATGAATTATGAAGATATACTGGTTAGGCCTAAGGAGATATGTAGCAGCTCCCCAAACCACTACTTTCATTTCTTGCAAATTTCGGAAACGTAAAGAAAACAGGATAAAATACTCTCGTACAAATTTCAATTTGCTATCATTATCAATTTTGAAGTTATGCTTATTAGGTCTTGGGGAGGCGAGTGATAAATACACAAACGACAACTTTAATTTATTTCAAATTTCAAGAATATAATGAGAACAGGATAAAACTACATAAAACTCATATTTCAGGTTTCCTGCGTTATTAATTTCGAAAATATGTTTCTTAGATCTTGAAGGGCGTGTTGGAAGTACCCGGACAATAGAAACATAATGGAATCAGAACAAAACACTCTAGTACCAATTCAAAGTTTCTATCTTTCTTAATTTTATAATATAAAAACATGCTTCTAAGACTTTTTGAGTTGTGTGGAAGGAAACAACCACTCCAATTGATCTCAAATTGTAGAAACACAAGAGAAATAAGAAATAACACCTTATATATTTGGAGATTCAATCTTTGTTGGTTTCGGAAATATGCTTGTTCGGCCTTAGTTGGATCATAAGCTTCCAGGATACAAAATAATGGTCCGATTTCGCTCATTTGCAATTCTCACTCTACTTAACAAGAACCTACAGTATAAAATCCATCAAGATATCATCATAATTTTTTGAAATATCGTGTTTAGGGACGCATGGACATCGCTAAATCAACTTAGGAAGTGACGCTCAGCAAAAATATTGTGCTTGTTTGTGCTAGCTTGCTTCCTTTAGGTGGATACAAATACCGTACCAAAGCTAAAATACCCCTATAATCTATACCTATTTTAGGTGTAGGGCACAAAAACGATCGCTCGATTCCAACTCCTTAAAAGTTTAAAAGTTCAAAAACTTCGGGCAGTACAACATAATTAATGTACAAACTAATTATAAAATTCAAGTAATTATAAAAATATGTAACATTAGTATGAAAACATTTGTAAAACATATGGTAAAAACTTTAGAAGAAAAGAACTTTTAAATTTCAAAATAAAAGAATAAAAAAGAATTTTCAATTGAATAATTAACCTGAATACAAGGGAATTCATGGTTCGTTTTACATTTTAAAATTTCTTTTTCTTTAAATATTCCTTTATTATTTTTACATTTCATCCTCCACATTTTCGCAATGGAGGGCATAATTAAACCTTAAATTTTCATTAACACTTATTCATTTTTAAATATGATTTGCATTTAAAGAAAAACCCATGTTTTTTTTTTGTTGGCTTAATTTAACGCAATATTTTTTTTAACTTACAAAAAAAAATTACGGTATCACACGCAACTTCCGATTTTACCGAAATATTTCACCTTGTACATTTCAACACCTTCAGGTAAAAAACATAAAAAAAAACATATAAATAATCTTGAAAAAAAAATAAACTTTTAAAAAAATATAAAACATAAATAAAAACCAAAAAAAAACAAAATAAAACATTTACACATACACATAAATAATACAAGCAAAATTACGATCACGTGAATTTGAATATTTTTCATTAACTTTGGGGAAAACTTTTTTCTCCTTGAAGACAAAACAAACCCGTATTTCATTACAATTTCTTACTATCTTCAAAAGTAAAATGCAAAATGAAAGGGTTAACATTAATTGTGAATTAATTAAAATTGTGTAATTTTGGTAATATGCTGTGATTACGTAAATGATACTTCAAAAATTATTTGACTTATCTGAAACTAAATGCAAAACAAACTGATATTTAATTTTTTTTATTGCAAAGGTGTGTGAAAAATATTAAAATTTATCCAGCAGACTCTTGTGGGTAGTTTTGAACTTTGATTCCACCAGACCATCCATTTCAAACCATATTTTTCAGTAAGACCTTCAATATAAATGTAAAATTCGGTTAAGTGTTAAGGAATAGAAAAGTAGGGAATATGAAAATTATTTTATCGAAATTATCTCAACTGTTGTAGAGGTCTAAGTACGGAATGTCACAACCTTAGAGAGATTAACTGTAATTTAGATCTATATACGAAATACATCTGCCTCAAATGAAACAATAAATTTCTCTAAACATAAAACAAAAACTAGGGAACCACAATGCATATATTTAAAAAATCTGCAGTTAGGTAATCAGAAAACTTCATGAGTCATCCGGAATAGCTGCATTAGATTGATTGGTATTGAACTTTAGCTAAAAAAAAAATACGTCTTTGCGAAACTAAATTTTTAGCATTTAGTAAAACGAAGATTTTGTATTTTCGGATATAAGAATTAGGTTAGAAGCTACAGAAGAGTATTTCTGAAAAATACTGTTAGTTGTAATAGAGGTCTGAATATTGAATAACGTATACCTCTCCAGTAACAACTTAAAAAAAATTTGTCCGAACGCCAAACAACACTTAAGGATTGTGAACAGCTTTCTACAAAATCTCCAACACACCTGCCATACAAAAACTGTTTCGAAAAGAAGAGTTTAATTTCGTAGAAACCTCAATTCTGTATCAAGAATTCCACTTAACTAAAACAGTTGGAAGGATCCACCTCAAATAAAACAACTTAATTGAAACGTTAGAAAAGATACCGTACACTTCACACTTTAAAAGAAAAACGGTAACACTATTCCAAGATTTATTTGTTTAATAAGCCAAAAAAAAAAAAACCTCAATTCTGTATAAAGAATTCCACTTAACTAAAACAGTTGGAAGGATCCACCTCAAATAAAACAACTTAATTGAAACGTTAGAAAAGATACCGTACCCTTCACACTTTAAAAGAAAAACGGTAACACTATTCCAAGATTTATTTGTTTAATAAGCCAAAAAAAAAAAAACCTCAATTCTGTATAAAGAATTCCACTTAACTAAAACAGTTGAAAGGATCCACCTCAAATAAAACAACTTAAATAAAATTAAAACGTAAGAAAAGATACCGTACACTTCACAGTCCAAAAGAAAAACGGTAACACCATTCCAAGATTTATTTGTTTAATAAGCCAAAAAAAAAACAAACAAACAAACATTATTCAAACAAAATGAAATATTTAATTGTATATATATATGTACTTAAATCTGGCAACCTCAATTAATAGACCCGTATAAAAATTTTTTTTGTAAAGGTAAATAAATTTTTATAAACTTTCTTTTCTTCCTTTTCTAACTTTTTTTTTTGTTTTTTTTTTTTTTTATTTCTTTTTAAACAAAAATGAAAATGAAAATAAATTTCCTCTTGAAGAAAACTCTCTGTATTTAACTAACCCAAATATCTGTTTTGAAAACTTTATTACATACTTATTATACATATATATATATATGTTTTATGTCCTGGAAAAAAAGGATGTATAAGTTGTTAATATAAATCGAATTTCTAAATTAAAGTATAAAAACTATCTCTAGAACTAGAAAAAAATTTATAAAAATAAGAAATATTATTAACATTATAATAAAACTTATTGTTAAACTTATTCTTGGAAGCTAATAACAAAAGTTCAAACTTATATTTGATATTAATACATAATATACTCTACAAATATATATTATATAAATTAATCTAATTTAACAGTTCAAGATATCTATGAAGATTCAGGTGAGTGTGTCATATAGTAGAAATTGAAGGTAAATTTTTTTATGTTTCTTAAGAGTAAATTTAGAAATTGGCTTTTCATAACTTTATTAGATATAGGCTCAATTGTATGGATTGGATTGGATCAGAGAAAGTGAGTCGATTTAGCTTTGTATGTATCCGACCGTATGTGTGGATCTCTTCCATCTCCCTTTCTTCTCTTCCCACAATAACTTAAAATCTAAATCCTAGGATTCCGAAATTTTTTCAAATTCGTTTGTATGCAGGAGCCGTTTTTCTATTGAAATATAACCATTTTTCTCAATGAGTTCGAGTAGCAGTCACACAATTTCTTTTCTAAGGATGAGCGTTAATCTTTATTCATCAAAGCTGGGTGTCTGGTATTTCTTCAAAAGTAATTGAGTTTTATGGGCAAAGTTAGATAGTTTTTTGCAGCGGGTTCATGTAGCTGCCATACAACATCAGTTTTTAATATAATAGGAGTTATGTGGCCATACGTCTCACTTGATCTAGTACAATTAGTATATTGAAAATACATAACCCAGTCTAATAAGTTGTGTATTTGAAATTTGGTAAAAGTAGTTATCCTGATGATATCACTTTAATACTATGTTCGTCCAGGTATCCTAGACTTGACACTGTGTACTCTACCTTCGTTCATGTTGTTTTTTTAGGTTTTCCAATTGTATTGAAAACTGGTTGACAGAGTCATTTTGAACACTCTTCTTTACTTAATGCTTTAAATAATCTAATTATTTCCTAATTATCCATTAAATCCAGAAAGGATTATTTTTTAATCTATAAAAAACAGAAATTCAATTTAAAATATGAATTTTTAAATATAAGCTAAGCTACATCTGAGTAATTTTCAACTTCAAAATTCTTTAAATTCTGTAAAAAAAAATTTAAAAAAATATATCTAAATAAAAAATGTACGGGTATAACAGACAATTATCTTATATAGATACGAAAAACCTTTACCAAATTTTTTGCCCCTATTATATGCGAAGGTGAAAATCATAAATTCCTTTTAAATGGAAACATATTTACCTTATTTATGCTCTTAAAAAGTTAATTCTTGGCGAATAATTAAGGGCAATTTAAAGCAACAAAATATTGTAAAATTTATTAACATTTAAAAATTTTCTTTAGAAAAACCAATTCCGGAAATTTTTCTAATCTTGTAATTCAAATGATTAGACTCTCATGAGTATATACTATTAAAAAGTACTTAAGAGCCTTTAGACTTCTGGACCAAGTATTTGGAAAAGTGCTAAAAGTCTACGGTATTTTGCAGGGAATTATAACGATCATATATCTTTTATATATCAATTTCATATATCAATTTTTGATTCAAAAGAGCTTGAAGCAATCCAGTGCTAATAAAAAGCGAAATCGGAAACGATCAAATGACCCATGTTTGTTATTGTATAGGTTAAAAAGAACATCAATACTAAAATTGATTATTACATCAAACTCTGAAACTTGAGAGAGCAAGTAACTAACTTCATAATGAAGATTAATGTGAAATTTATGACTTAGATCTGTTCCAACGAGGTGCTTTCTAACCAATGAAGACATTGAAATAAAAAATTATAGTATTATGGTCAGTTCCCAACACAAGAGTAAATCTCGGTGTAATAACCACCATGGAAACTAGAGGTAACCATTATTGCTACGTATGGCTACATTGTAGTTCTACTAAAATTTTGACTTCAAACTTTAGTGGTCCATTGTGAACATATTGCTAAGAATGTTGTTGTCACAGTACCAACGCTCACGTCAACACTCATTCTTCTACTGCGCCGTCATTGTACCGTTGCGCTATTGAACTTGTTTTATAGATATCTTGTATGAAATAAAACTAATTCTACGGACATAAAAAAAACTAATCATTCCACCCAAATTTTCCACCAAAAAACAAAGAGGGAAATATTATCCGTACACAGTTAAGCTATCCAAGTGACTCAACACAGCTTATTGAAATTTGTTTGTCATACCCTCATCGCTCATATGATACCATATCCCATCAAATATGTTCCCTAAAGTTGGTAACGCATAAAAGTATGATTTAAAAAAGTTTAAGAAGAACAATATTTCTTTCTGAAACATCTTCCTTCTAAATATCCCATCCAATTTTCTCATCCTCCATAATGCCAGAACACTATATTTCCAAAACCACAAAAATCCTTTCACATCTCTATTCTTGAATCCAAACTGTGCAATTCTATCACGGGTTACAACTAAAGTGTGGTTCATAAGGGTTCATTAGCTATAGGAATTACGCACAACTCCAGCAAGCGACATTATTGTAGTTTTAATTAACCTGCAATTAGCTTCATCAATCTGATGAAGATAAAACTGGATCCGATTTTTATCCACTATTGGACTTAAACAGATGTAACAGTTACCATTCCCTTGTATGAATATTATTTTAATCATGACCAAAAATAATTAAAGCCATTCCAGTTTTAAAAAAAAATTTTCCAAAAAAAATTAGAAAAGGTGAAATGTTAATTTTCTTCGCAATTAAACAAACTAAATTGGTGTATTGGTATAAATTGTTATGTTACCTTTTTTAACCTAGATTACCCAAAATAAAATGAAATAAAAAAGCAAAACAAAATATTGTTTAACAAAAAAAAAAAAAACAAACAAAAAACATATTGTTAATGATATGTATATAATATAATATTTATACACATGTATTTTACCTCAAATATGACTTTCTTTTTTATTTTCCACACTTTCATATTAAAAAAAAAAAAAATCACTATTAATATTTATAACATAATAATGTACATACATATGTATGTATATATATATATATGCTTTGGAATTTATATTTTCTCCGATTGTAATATATTTAAAAAAAAAAAAAAAAAAAAAGCCTAAAATAAAAAAAAAGAATAGACTTTGTTAACTAAAAACATCTATAAAAGAAAAACTAAAGATTCTATAAATAAACTTATTGTGTTTGTATTAAAAAAAAGTGGTGATAACAAAACATATAGTACATATTTATATTTATTATTAATGAATGTATGGGTAAGGGGTACGTTTAGATACCGGTATATAAAATCAATATACAGACATATTTTTGATATATTTATATTCTTAGATTGTATGACACATTACAGTGAAAGTTTTAGACAATGAATGTATCTACAAGATAAATGTATTTTTTCTACCAAAAACAGTTGAACATTAAAAATGTTTTAAAAGTTCTAGAAATTTAAAGAATTAAATTTGGTTTTTTTTATTACTTTCCTTAATGGAGCTGGTGGTACTTAAGAAAACAAGTCAGTAACAGTATTATTACTGGAAATAATATTCAGTAAAATTTAAGTATTGTTACTTGTACTGGAAAAAATTAAAGTACCAACAACAATACTGAAGTTATTCTTTAATTTCTTACTGGTGGTACTGGTAAGTGTACTGGAAAAAATACAAGTACCAGTAACAATACTGGAAGTTATTCTTAAATTGGTACTGGTGGCACTGGTAAGTACTGCTAAGTATGGTAGCTTCCAGTAATGTTACTGGTACTAGTATTTTTTCCAGTACCTTTCCAGTAACTTACCAGTAATTACCCATACTTGTGGTACTTGAAAGTACTGGTAAGTACTGGCAAGTATGGTAGCTTCCAGTATTTTTACTTATTATTATGTTTTCCCTTAATTTCTATGACATCAATTCTATTTTCATAAACCTGTTGATCTATTTAACACTAAACATTTTGACACTCAAGTACAATCTGGTTCTCAAGGTTAACCACAGTTTTGCTGACACTGATCAAAAAACTACTGTGTTGATCCATTGGAAAAACACTGAATTTCAAGGGAGCATCGCTGAATATCTGAAAATATTAAATTAACACACTGTGAGATCGAGATCCTATTGTCGCTTCCAGTTCACATTTTTAAAGAGAAAATATAGTTTTTACATTAGTAGAAAAAGCCTTAAATGCCACCATAGAACTTCTGCAGCAATTGCGCTGAAATTCGAACTCTATTTTTTTGTTTCTACAAACATGCTAATATGTGTTTTAATCATCTAGTCATTCTAAATTAAATTTTCTTTTTAAGAAATTACATTTTTCAATTAGTAACACCAGATCACATTTTTTCGAGAAAATTTTAAACGGGTTTCGACAATCATTTAACCAGAAGCTTTTTAATTGTTTTTTATTTAGACGAAATACTGGTATTTGTAAAAATAAATAATTTTAGTAAAATTAAAAGGAAACTACTCGTTTTTTACATCTTTCATATACATTTCAGTCAAGCGCCCAATAAACAGTTTCAGACGCTTGTAAAATTGTAAATAAAAAAACACCACCTAGTCAATAGCAGTTAAGACTGTCGCTACCCTATACGCGGATACCATTGAGAAAAAATCCTTTAAAAAAAGATAATTCAAGACGAATTTTTTTACATCTTTAAGTACCTGAACCTAAATCCAATTTAAAATGAAAAATAAACCTCTAATGAGATTATTATTTTACCCACATGTAATTATATAAAATGATTAAAAATAAAAACTATCACTTCCTACACATATGTGTAGAAGTGGGTAGTTCTCTCATGTAGAAAATAAATTTAAGTTTAATGTAAATATTAATATATCCAATATTATAAACTATTTATTTCTCTCTCTCCAAATCTCTATTAATTTAACTCTTTATTTTTTAATATCTCTTATATACAAATCCACTATTTTAGTTTCCTAATTTTTATTCAAGGATTTTTTAAATGTTTTTCATAAAAATAAAATATACAGTTTATAATAATATAAAAAAAAATGAATTGCTTTTTATTTAATTAAATAAAATATTATTTTTTCTGTAAAAAAAAAATTTAATTAATTAAAAAATATTGGAGTAGGGGTGTTATATAATTAAAACGTTTTCACATTAAAATTTTAATATACATATACTTAACTTAGGCTTAAGTTAAACTATAAATATAAATTATAATAATAAATAACAAAGTATTTAAAACTAGAAGAATTTTTAAATTCCACAATATGTAATGTGGTCGGATTTTAATTTAAAAATTTTAATCTTCATAATAAGAACTTTGTTAGAGATTCTTTTTATTTTATTTTATTTTATTAAACACTCTCATACCACATGCAATGTGGTATAAGAGTTGTTAGAGATTCTATTGTCAAATAAATTTTATAAATTATATGTAATATTAAAATCTTTTAACCCGGTTTACATTAACAAAAGTTGGCTGGGTTAATTTAACAAATCTACCAAATTTGTTTAAATGCCCCATTTTATGCAACTCAGGTTAATTAAGAGCTTTAAAACTTTAAAAATTCAAAAATCATTAATTTTATTATGTTTTAGAAGAAAGTAGTCAACTTAGGATTTCAAAAAATTCTTTTAAGAAGATTAGACCTTGAAGATTTAGACTGATGAACAATATCAATCATCTACCTAAATTCATTTATTTAGCTCAAGTGATAGCCTTTTTTGTCAACAAAAAACACTTACGAGTAGTAAGGAAATTATATAAGTAACCAAGTGATCATCGGATGGTTAGGGCGGTGGTTTACTAAATATATTAATGCAATATCATTAATTAATTATCTGACCAATGGCGTAGTGGTAAAGACGCCGTCTTTCATGTGGAAGGTCTCGGGTTCAAACCCCGGTCAGATCATATCTAGTAAAAAAAATATCGTAAAATTGTATAATTATATCGTAATAATTTATATCGTAATATAAAATAAGATTTAATAAAAATATATAAATAATTCTTGTGTAAGATTATAGATGGCGCACAAAGTTAACATTTGTGCATTCATATTTCATAACCTTATACAATAGCTACAGCCGAGTAATCAACGGCTTAGTGAATATTATGATTAAAGAAACTGAAGTCTAGTTTAAAATAAACTTGGTGAATGCCCTATACTCCTTATAGGAGTGGAAAAGGAATAAAAAAATATCACTAATTAATATAAAATTTTAACAACGTCTTAACACTTGTGTCATACGCAGTTTGAACTGTCGTAAGACAGTCTTTCTTTATAGTTTGAATTGAAATAAAGTGCCTTCATTTTGTTCTTATATATACATTTTTTTTTTAATTCAAGTATATTTTAATCAATTTTTTACAATACATCTATAAAATGATATGAAGTACATATAATTTATATATTTATAGGTACTTCAAGTGCTTGAAATTTTAAATGCTTTAAACGTATTGTTAATCAAAATTTATGTAAAATAAATAGTAAACAATCTTCAAAAATTATAAAATTAAAGAAAATAAAAAAAAAATAGTTTTATATATATATTTAATTTTAAAATTTAATTTTCAAAAACTTCTAATTTTTAATATAAAATTTTAAAAGATTTTCATTTCTTATTAAATATTAAATTAAAAGTCACATTATTTATAGTTTGACAGTTATAATTTGACATTTCTTTAACGTTATATTATATGTATTTTTATTTAACTTATTAGATGTATACTCTTTTCTAGTACATTATTTATTTACAATCTGTGATTACGAAAAATAAAAAGATGAAATTAAATAAAATAATATTTAATATTGAATAATGTTAAAAATTATAATAACAAAGCTGAATGTAAATTAAATACTCCATATAAATGAATTAATTTATAAATAAACTACAAAGTGTATGTCAAATTTGATTTATATAAAATACTTAATGATATTTGACATTTATACAGTGTTGCCATACATATCCATTAATATTTTATATTATTAAAGATTGGAAGCTTAATTAAATCTATTCCAAAAGTTTCAATTTCATTCAGAAATTTTAGATCTTATTTCTTGTTATTGGTGTGTCGTTGATGAAAATCAATATATAAATATTAATATTTTTTTTTTAAATGAATAAGCATAATATTATAATGGAACAGTTTTAAATAAATTTTCATCTAAATGGAATTTTTTTGTTGTTGGTCTGATGACTAATTTTTTTTTTTCTTGTTTTATTTTATTCAGCGAATTTTTTTGCTTTGTTTGTTTTATATTCAATATTCACCCATGAAACGATTATATTAAAGATCTAAATAATATTAAAAAAAAAATTAAATAATTATCACAGCATCACAAATATTAACAATTACTCAAAAAAAAAAGAACTTATGAAATAAAAATTATATATTTATTAAATAACTTGAAGCAAAATTATTATAAATCATTATTCTTTTATTTTTTGAAGTTATGAAGAATAAAAACCGAAAAACTAAATAAAAAATTAAAATGACGTCAAATACATCCGAGGGATCACCGTTAAACATTTGACATAGTCAAAAGATTTCTATATGCTAATTTATTGCTCAAGTGAAATGTGTTGAGTTAAGAAGTTTTTTAAAAGTTTGTATTGTATAAAAATGTTTCATAGATTTATATAAACGTTGTAAAACATTACTATTACCAGAAAGAGGATGTTAATAAATTGTACTGATAATAACTTAATATTAAGTAAAACTAAGTATAGTTTTTTAAAATAGAGACTCAGCAATTGGCAATAAAATATCCCTAAAAGTATGCAATTAAAAATGTTCACATAATTAAATCTTAGCTAGAGGCTTCAGTCTTGAAATGTTTAGGAGCATGTCTCATTGATCTAGAAAACGCCTTCAACTCTGTTTGGATTGATGGCCTAATATATAAACTGCTATATAAGTATAAATTCCCACAACATCTAGTAGCTTTAATACAAGATATGATTAGCGACAATAAATTTTATATAGAAAGACATGAAACCGAACTTTATCCAAAAATTTGTCAATTGGGTAATGGACTTCAACAAGGTGCAGTAAATTCACCAATTTTATTTTCGATTTATGTCATCGACATGCTAAAAATGTTAGAATTGGTCAAATGATTTAATTATTCTATAGCCTTTGCGGATGACATAATTATTTACTCTGCCAGTAATAGGGTGGATCAAGCTCAACAATCCGTTCAGAAAATGTTCAACATTATTATAGATTTCTGTAAAATATGGTTACTAAAAATTAATTTTAGCAAGTGCGAAAGCATATTATTTAGAAATACTTATTGTAACCTTAATTACAATTATAAGAAAAACTGGAAAAAGTTCATTATAAAGGCACCCAACAGAATCGAGATAGCTACCAAAAAAACGGTGAAGTACCTAGGAGTTTACCTACATAGAAATCTGAACTATATACACCAAGTAAAAAGTGTAACAGATAAAGGCATCAAAGCATTTTATGCATGTAAAAATCTTTTTTATAACAAGGCGCTCATCAATAAAGTTAAAATCATTGCATACCTTACATTGATCAGACCACTTCTATCATATGGTATACCAGTATGGTATAATATAAGCGGCAGTCTCATGGAAAAAATCAGAAAATTTGAAAGAAAGTGCATAAGAGTATGTATAAGTAAATCACACAAACCAGAATCTGAATACAAATGTTTTTATTCAAATAAATATTTGTACAAAGAAGCAAACATAAGTAGAATCGATAATTTTATGATAAAATTAATTCGAAATCATTATGTTAGAGCAACAAATACTCCAGAAAATGGGCTTATATCTCATATATATTACCACAATGAGGAGTACATTAAAAAAACTCTGCTCTCGGGTTTTATAGCACAAATCACTTGACACCCAAAAATATGTTAGATACGTTTTTTTTTTCATTTCCACTTCCAGGGATTCGAGCCCTAGCCTTTCGCATGAAAAGCTGGCACTCTAACCAAAATACTATGATTAACTTTCTTATTCAAATCACTTGACACCCAAAAATATGTTAGATACCTTTAAAATTTAATATAAATAAAATTTATACTTCAATATTTTTCATAAAATTTGGAAAGTTTTATTTTTTTTCATAAATTCTGGAAAAATTTTTTCTTTCCATTCTGTTGTTAATTTTTGGTTTTTATTATTATTAAGTTTTTTATTTACATTTTCTTTTGCACTTTTAAAAATAAACTTTTTTTTTGTGGTAGTTTATTTTTTGGGAAAAAAATATACAAAAAAACAAAAATTGTTGGTTATTTTTTGTTTGTATTGATAAAATTTTTTAATTTGTATCGTAATAAAACATAATTTTAATAAAACCCTTATCGTTTTTGTGTAAAGTAACAAGTAAATCAATTTCATTTATTAATTAATTGAGTTATTTAAGATTATAAAAACATTTTATCTGAATGGCATAATAGTTAACAGAGTGTCACTATAAATACATGATAAATTATATTTAGGGTTATAAAATGCCTTCCTTAAAATAAATTTATTAGAGTTTCCAAAATATATATCCATGATTTTTAACATGAAGTCTTTGTAAATAAAATTTCTTAACAATATCTTTTCACTTTTACATGAATCCATTCTTTCGTTTTGTTTTATTACCTATTATTTATAAGAGGCCTTGGTGGTGTAGTGGATAAGCATTTGGGTTAGGGACTGCGGGTTCGATTCCCCTACAGGTCATGAAATATTTACAATATAAATAACTACCTATAAATATAAATAATAAAAGGAAATTCGAATCCAGAACGGACAGCAAGGCCTACGTTTTAAGATGGCAATGGTACCCTTAAATACTAGCAAAACCAATACTATTTATCTTCAATTGTTACTTAACACAATTAGTATTAGATCCCTTATAATATTAAATATCAATACAATTTAATTACAATACCCATTACCCTTGATTATTTTGTTAATGATAAGTTAATCATTACCCAATTGGTACAATATGGCCACTATCAATACACTTTCATAAGTTAATGCTTTTTTTTTACAGTAGGTATACAATTTACCAATAAATGTTGCAGAAGCAGGCTTAAACGATTTAAAAGGGTATTAAGTTCAACAAATGCAGTCTGTTTACAACCGGCATTGCTCTCATTGCGACCGTAAACGAATCTAGTCTAAAATTAAATACTTGAAAATTTTATTAAATCCATCTAAAGACTTTTTGATTTAACTCTTACTTAAATATAAATTAAGTGGAATAATATCATATCAAAGTTTAGAAACACAATAGGAGACTGAACTGAAACAAGGGAAGATAAAAAATTATAATACCTAAAGGAAAAATCATCATTTCTTTAAATAAAATGAAAATCATATTATACGACTGAAATGATGATACAAAATATTTCCAAAAAAAAAAAACAATTTTTTAAAAGAATTAAATTATTATTTTATTTTTCTAAATTTTGTTTTTCTTTAATAACGATTTCCCTTTCATTTTTTATTACAAAATTTTCCTAAAGAAAAACAAAAATTTCTTCACAATAAAATAAAACAATTTCCTTTTCTTATTTATAAATTTTCCTTTTTTTTTACAGTTCAATTTCCTAGAATTTTTTTTTTTTTTCTTTACCTATGACAGCATTTTCTTTTATTCCAATTATGGCTTACCATTAAAAAATTGGGAAAAATTGCCCAAAGGATCACATGAATCCTAATAAAATATAAATACACTTTAAATACTTTATTCATATAGAAGAAGATTTTAAGTAAATTTTTTAATAAATTTTTGGAATAGAATTACTTTACTTATAACTTAAATATTTAAATAAAAATTTTGTAAAATTTTTAAAAGAAATTTAGAATTTTTTTTGGGATTATAACTTAAATTTAATACTTTAACTTTGGGAAAATTTACTTTACAAGAGATCGGCTACAAATAACAAGGACAAATAAAGCCGTACGGAAATTGGTTGCGATTATGGAACTTAATACAGGATCATTTATTAAGTTAGTAATTAATATATTTTTAAATTCCCACTCCAAAATCTTCCTTAAGTCTTTTGGAACTCTATATTTTCCAATGCCAATTCCGTAAGTTTCCTTTTTTCTTCCTAATCTGCAAAACCTATTGGTATATCTTATAGAAACTCGGTTTCGCGATTACAGAACTATATAAACAATCATTACATATGTAATCTTAATTCAGTACATCAGTTATTCACAATTCCCATTCCATATTTTTTCATTCCTCTTCCTGATCTTTAAAACGTATCTAATGGAAATTCATCCTTGCTATTAAGAAACTATATATACGATCATCTATTAAGTTGGTAATTTATATATTTCCTAATTCCCACTCCACTTGCTTCCATAACTCTTCTGGAACTCTATTTTTCCCAATGCCCATTCCGGAAGCTTATTTTCCCCTGCCCAATCTTTAAAACCTATTAATATACCTTATGGAAATTCAGTTTCGCAATTACGGAACTCATCTCATATTCAACCATCTCTTATGTTCTCTTAATTCAGTATTTCAATTTCTCCCAATCCCCATTCCACGTGCTTTCATTCCCCTTCCCGATATTCAAAACGTCTTGGTATTTTACGGAAATTTATCCTTGCAATTATGGAACTTTATTTAAGATCATCTGTTAAGTTGGTAATTAATATATTTCCCAATTCCCACTTTAAAAGCTTCCTTAACTCTTCCGGAACTCTATATTTTCAATGCCCCTTCCGGAAGCTTCCTTTCCTCTTCCCAATCCTTCAAACCTATTGGTATAACTTATGGAAATTTGGTATCGCAATTACGAATCTATATATACAATTATCTCATGTTTTCTTAAGTCGATAATTCGTATATTTTATAAAATCAATAAGCTTCCTTCTTTAATCCAGATTGTAAAATAAAATTGTACATTAGCCTTTAAAATCTATTTCAAAATTTAATTTTATAATAGGGGATTGTTTTGGTTGGTTAAGGTGCAATTCTTACTTGATGATTAGGATTACACAAACAGTTTCCATTCTTCCTTCGTAAAAAAATCAAAAACAATAAATATTATTTAATACAACACTTATAGAATTCAAAAAAGAAAAGGATTTAATTAGAAGTACAATAAATATTAATTTAAATATTTTTGAAGTTAGACCATGTAATTGAATATTTAATTGCTCATGTCTAAATTCATTGATTGCATCCGCCTTTTATTTTAAAATTTTATAAATTATTTTGAATTTTAAATCCTATTCTATTAAATTTCAATTATAAATTAAATACATCGATTGTTTTATTAATTGAAAATTTAATTTTCTTCATTAAATTTAAATTAAAAGTCAATTTTCAATAATGGAAAACAACAGAATGTTGTCAATTTGTCTAGAACAATTCAGAATATAAAATATGTAATTCCTTTTATTATTATTAAATTTATTTTATTATAAAAGTATCTTAAAATTTTCTTCTATTAATAATTTAATTTAACATCAAAATATTGTATAAATTTTATAATAATTTCTTGTAAAATTTGACACCATTATAGACATTTTAATTAAATAAACAAATAATATTGTTTCCGATTCGGTTTATTTGGTAAAATAAATTTATATATATATATATATATATATATATATATATATATATATTTTTTTTTATAAATTTAAAATGTAAACAGAAGATATTATATATATTGTATATTACAATATATAACAATATACATACATTTATTTTTCACACAAATAAATGGTACAGTAAATGACAAAAAATGTAGTGTACACTAATAATTTACTAAATAAAATATAGCAATTTATATTTAAGAAAATTAGTGGCTTATGGTGTAATGAGTAAGCATTTATCTTATTAACCGAAAGGGTGCGTATTCGAATCCCGTACGTCACAAAATATTTGATTAAAAATCATTTTTCTATGCAAATCTCCATGGTGACCAAATATTTATGGAAATATATAAAATTATATGATACAACGTACTTATAAAATTAATAAGCATAGTGTTGGTTTAAATTCGCAAGGAAAAAGGCACGTTATTATACCCATATGACTATATAGTTTATGGGTATAATAATGACTATATAGCCAAAAGTAATTAACCAGATGATATAATGTGTATGTTGCGGTCATACCGTTATCCCAGAGTTGACACAGTCTACTCTACTAAACTTTTCCTCGTTTTTAAATGCATTTAATGCCCTTGTAAATATTTAATAAATAAATAATTTTGTTCCTTTCAAAACATTTTTAATCTTCAATCTGAAAGGAAAATGTTCCAAACTATTAATAGGGGATGGTATGGCGATATATATGTACGAATACTAACTATCTGTGAAATTTGAAACCTTGTTCGAAAGTTTAAAACATTGAAAAATTTTATATTATGCTGATTTTAGATAACGGAATCTTTGACACAAAAGAGATGTTCGTAAAATATCCTAAAGTTGTATGAATTAAATTAAATTTTATCAGTAGTTTGACTATAAGCAATGTTGCGCTATAACTTATTAAAACGTTCAAGAGCATTATAAGATGTTAGACTCTTAATATCTTATTGAGAAGTTGATTAAAATTGAAGAGTGCCTTACAAGAGTATTGCCACAAAGATGGATTAATTTATATTGTTTTAAAGTTTATTATATATTATTATATATTTTTAGGCTGCATGAAAAAAGTCCCTAAACCAAAAATAAAGGAATAGTTAGAAATTTTTGTAATATTTTGGGGACTTTTTTTAAATATAAGAAGTCCTCAAATTTGGATATTCCTTTGACTAAAAAATCTCCAAATTCAATCTATATTATAGCATTTAACATAATGAGGGCTGGCATTCCCAAGTCTTCGCTAAACAATGTATCAGATCCCTGATTTTGAAACCACCTCTAACTTTTTTTCATAAATCATTAGTTAGCAACATAGCGTTTAAAATGAACAACCCCAAAGACCAACACTAAACGAATTCTTTGTTTCCTGATTTGGTAACCTATTTTAAGAGCCTTCCTAATTTTTTTACATAAATGATAAGCCCGGGTTTTTGTATCCTTAAAGTAGCATTTAATACAAACCCCACTCTGAACAATTTATGGAATCCCCATTTTTTTAACCAACTCAAAAATCCCTAATTAACTTCCTTTCATAAATAATAAATCAGGAACAAAGCATTTAATTTGATGACTTTTCCATATGAAAAATTGGCCCAAAATTGAAAATGTTATCTTTTTTCTTGGAAACTTTTTCCGTTCATCATCCATATTTTTAATTAGTTTATAAATTAAAATCTTTGTTTTAAAATTTTTTTATATTTTATTTTATTTACAAAATATTTTTTCCGCAACTGTACATTTTCTGTACAAACTAATGGAAATAAATGTTTCAAATATATTTTCCTATCTTAAAAAATATTGAAATTCAATATAAAATATTTAACTTTTAATTTATCCATTTTGTTTTATATTCTTTTAAAATTTATTTTATTTCGTAAATTTGGAGAAATTTGTACTTTTTCTCAAGGATCTTTAAAGGATATTGATGTCCTTTTTTTGCTATTGTATTGTATATTTATATAGATATGTGTATATTATATTAATATAAGTAACAAATTAAATTAACAAGCATCATTTTCAGTTATATAAATATCTGAATATAAAATTGAAAAGAAAATCAAATTTAAAACTTTAATGAATAGCAATAAAATGAATGACAAGTCGTCATCATTTTCAATTTATCTAATATGACATCATTTATTTCGTCTTGTAGTTATTGTTTTAGACAAAACATTTTTCTTTTTTTGAATTTTTTTCTTCATGTGAATTTTTGAAAATTAAAAGGAAATTCCTTAAAATTTTGTTACAATTATTTAATCAAATTTAAAACAGAAATATAATTTTAGTACTAAATTATTTTAAGCTTTATTTGAAGTTTATCTGTTCTTAGCAAAGAAATCCAAAATTAGAAAAAAGCATGAGAAGAGTGTGTAGTTGAATATTCCAACTCTAAGATACCGTTAAGAACCTGTGATAGTATTAAAAATGTAGAAATAAATCAAAGTTGGATAATATTATTAGCTTTTCTTCTTGCATAATTTGGTTGGTATTCTAAAGTATCTAAAGTCTGTTAATATTTCTTTTAAAATCTGGTTAAAACATATGGGTATCCCTCCCCCGATTCAGCGTCAAATTTTAACTATCTGCGACGTCGTCCTTTATTTTAGTAAATGTATTCATACCAAATTTCATTACAATAAGTTGAAATTTTTATGAATTGTTAGAAATTGATATTTTCGGAACTCCTAAAATCTCTAAACCTATGATACTAGAATCAATTTATTGAAGCTACTCTTAATGGTCACCCAAAAAATGTCTATGCACCAAATTTGAACTTATTCCGAAGGTTAGAACCCGAGTTTTCTCAAAAAGTTTGGTGTTTTTGTATGGGAGCCTCACGATCCCGAAGTCTCATTTAACTTATTTCCGAACTCAACCTTATTTTAAAGAAGAAAGCATTCATACCAAATTTCATCAAAATCGGAAGAAATTTACGCGAGTTATCGTGTTCATGTTCACGGGCACACATACATACATACATAAGCCAAAATAACCTAAATAACAAACTGAGTCCTACAAATAGTTTCAAAAATGCCATTGTCAAAGATGATCCTTCCAAGAAAACAGCTCAGATTTTTATTTTTAAATCAAAAATATTAGTGGCAACATACCTGAAGTTTTGGTCGGGTCTCAACCAAAAAAATATTCTGTGGCCTCCACCGAACCAACCGCTATTACAAGAAAAGCCAAATTTTAAATCTGTTTAAAAAAATTTTTATTTCGTAGTTTTTTACTAAATATATAACATTTAATAATTTTAAGATAAAGTGACTATTGTTAATAATTTTTAACAAAATTTTTTAAAGATTCCAATACATACATACAAAAATTTCTTCATCTATCAGTTAGACGTTTATTCTTTCGCACCAGTTTAAATTTTGCAATGCGTCATCAACAATAGCAATGCTTTAAAAACTAAAATTCAATTACTCCATTAGATAATTTTATTCCGTTATGTATTAATTAAGATACAGTTCAAAAAATTGTATGTTAAAAAAAAAAATTCACAAAATATTTTGGGACAGCAAAGTTCGTTGGATCAAAAAACTTTCTATGACAAAGTACATACCTACTATTTTACAAATATTCCCAAAAAAAATTTAAAAAATTACCTTAGAGAAGTGCCCCTTCGGGTTACCTTATTTTTTCCAAGGCTTGTCATTTTTCAGTCCAAAAACAATACCTATACCCTATAAATATCAAAAAATATAAAAATATTTTTTATTAAATCTAAAGATACATCCAAAAAAAAAAATTATCCTACTTTGTCGTAAGGACATTCACCATTTATTTGATAAAGGTTTCAATTTCAATATTATATTAAATTATTTTTCTAAATTTAAATAAATATATATTATGCATGTAAAAATATACATATAAAAATTTTTTAAAAACTTTATTGTATTTTTAAAGGATATGGAATAAATTTAATTACAAACAAAAAAGTAGATTGGATTTTAACTAAAAAGTTATTCAAGGTTAATCTAAAAAATTAGAAGCTATTAAAAACTAAAGATGTTCAGGTCAGGACATTTTTAAAAAAACAACAATGGAAACTACACAATGGTCAGATGGACACTACATATTCTAAAAGATATGAAAATAATTTTGTCTATTGTTTTCTTCTATCGAGACACCTCCAGATACTTTTAGAGAAAAGCACAGTGGTAAAAGTGCGGAACACTGTTCTAATAGTTTTCGATTCGATCCAGCTGCTATTAGCCATTGGGTTTCTGTAATTCAAATAAGTAAAAAAAAACTCACAAATATGCAGATTTGTATATACGAAAAGCTTTACGTGTTAAAAAAAAGTAATAGGATGTAATTAGAACATTTTAAGTTTTTTGGATATGACTTTTAAAGTTACTAATGTTTTTAGGTACTTAGGTTTATTTTTGAATAATGAGCTTTCTTCTTTCAAAAATTTTACTTATTTAATTTAAGGCTACAGATTTAACGAAAGAATTTCGAAAGACAAACGAACACTTGATCACGAATAGCTATATAGCGTCAAATTTCGAGTTGTAAATTAGCATTAGTTATATTAAAACTAATTCAGAATTGGGATTTTTTCTTTAGGGTACTTTAGATATAGCTCCACAATACATAGTTTGAACAAACATATTATTTTACAACATTTGTGTTTATTAAATTAAAGAACATAAGGTTGTAAAAATTATGTAACCATAGGAACAAACGGAAAGTTAGAAGAATAATATTAATAAGAAAATTTTTAATATAAAAAATCGGTTTTTTAGGGGCAAGGTTTTTTTTTAATATGTTTTCGAAATTTATAAATGCCTTGTAAAAACTTTTACATGTTTGATGTCCATGTCTGATGCTTGGTAGATTAAAGCTTAAGCCGGTTTCAGGAATTCCGAAAAATATAAGTTCTTGTGGTCAAAGTCAATATACGACTAATCAAAGGCTTAATTTTTATATTCAGTGGCAAAGCTTATAATATAATATTTAGTATGAAATTAGTAAAAATCAGTTTACTGCAAAATATGAGATCACACATTTTAAATTAGCTTATATCTATTAGATTTCTCGAATTTCGACCACTGTTAAGGTTTTTCTGATTATTAACAAAATTCAACGGGAAAATTGACAAAAAATACAAAAATAAAAACTAATATTTTATATACCTTTACCTAATCCGTTAATTAATTGCCAGATATTCCAACTTTTTTAAATAAATAAATAAATTTTTCGATTTACATCGTACTTTCTCTCCATGAGTGTCAAGTTCTAAAAACATAAAAAAGCTAAAAACATTTACACATATAATCTAATCATTTAAAAACCATATTGCAAAACCATTCAAATAAAATAACCTGAAGGTTGTTAGATAAAATATTTTTAAATGTAAAATATTTTATATATAGATTTCTGTTTAAATAAAAATGTCTAACATTTAAACATATTTTTTTTTCATCTTTTTGACACCCAGAATCAATTCCACGAATTTTTACTTTTTTTTTTACATTTAACATCGTTAGTTTTATTATACCCATGTACACAAATAACGCCACCAGTATATTAAAATTTTTCCTCCGTTTGAAGCGCATTGATTTAGACGAGCTAGATATAGTGTCAAAGGTAAGTATGGGACCAAGGTACATATTGGAGAGTAAATCGATCTATCTATGTGTGTCCGTCCGTCTGTCTAGAATTTCGGAACTTTCACAAAGTAATTTTTAAACAATTTGTAGGTTCGCTATTGATTTTGAATAAAATCGGACAGAGGCTTCGGGTAGCTGCCATACAAATTTTTTGAACTGATAAGAATATCTTCAAAACTATTAACTAAATAGAAACTAAATAGAAAAATAAACAAAATTAAGTTAAATTATTAATCACTTAATGGTGTAGTGGTTAGGACGTCGGACTTTTAATAAAAACGTCTCGGTTTAAGGTCGTGTCATATCTTTATACCCGTTTGACTATAGGTAAAAGGGTATAATAAATTTGCAATTACGTTTCTGACGCAGAGAAGGAGAGGTGTAGATATAGACTCAAGTGTATGGTTCGGATCATCATAAAAATAAATTGATTTAGCTATATATGTCTGTCCGCCCGCACGATATCTCAAAAAATACAGAAGCTACGGTTTTTTTAATTTTCAAAAATTTTCACTCTATACCTATTGAAGCTGGGTGTCTCCAAAAATAGTTTAGTTTTATTGCCAAAGATTCTGCAAAATTTGGTTGGACTACTGCAGTGGATTCGAGTAGTTGCCATACAACTTCATATTTCACATGAGTATTACTTTATACATAAATAAAAAGCTGAATGTTTGAAATTTTGCATAAAGTCATAAACCGGATGATATAATGTTTATATCACGGTCATACGGGTATCCCAGAGTTGACACAGTCTACTCTACCACCCTCTTCCTCGTTTATATGAGAAACTTTTATTTTTTTTATACATCACAGAAGATATGCACGAATACCTAAAAGTTGACAAGGGCAAATATAATCTTCCTCGTTTTTAAATGAAAATGATATTTCAAACAAAAATTCTAAAATTTTAACAAATAATGTCTACATATATGTAAAATATCTATTGGTTGCATGACAAGTATATTTTGCAAAAAAAAAATAGCTGACAAGATTAAATGACAACATGTTTTTTTACAATTACACACAACTCTGTCAATCGAGAAATGAGTGTAGGTGTGAATGAAAACAAAACCTAAATTAGTATTTACTGTTATTTTATTAATCTTCGGCATGTCAATATTAAAACAAACAAAATTGTTAGTAAAATAAACGGACATGATACAATAAAATTTAAATTCAAAATTTATTCTAAAAAAAAAATAATTTTATATTTTTATTTATAAATAGCTATAAATTTAAAATAACTGTATATTTATTTGAATATTTTTTAACCAATGGATTATTTATTTATGAGATATTTATATATGTAATATATCTTAAAAAATTCAAATTTTATTCATTTTTATTTTATTTCAAATAAATGTAAATATAGTTAGTTTAAATAACACCTTTAGAATATAAACTAATATTATCATTGATTTCATGTTATCTCATATAATAAAAAATTGTATTTAATGGAAACCAATCACTTAAACAATCATATTAATACCGTTATTTAAATTATAGATTTCCATTTCGACAAAAAAAAATGTAATCAATTAACATTTATTTGTTTTATTTTTTCACTTATCAAAATCAGTTTTGCAATGAATGTAAATATTAATTGTATCTAAATTTTTGAAACAAAATTTGTTCTAATTCTATTAAAAAATTCATATTTGTATTTGAAGATAGTAGGTGCAAATGCCTATTATAGGTATTAAATCATATCTATTTAATTTAAAAAACGACTGTAGAAAAAACATACATTAATAAAAAAATTTTATTTTCATTGATTTTTTTAAAAAAGATTTTTGAATTTATTTCAGAGCTATAAACTGCAATCTGATTAATTTTTCAATGACTTGCAGACTTCTTCAGTGTTTGTACTTGAATAGAACAATGCAATCGATTTTCTTAATATCGATACGATTAACTCGAGTGCCGTTTCGGCTATGCAAGTGCGCTTTCAATCAAAAGTTTTGGGTTCGAATTTCAATAATTTTGAACAAAAAAATATGATAATAGAATTATAAGCTTATCTATACCTTTGGTACATATTAGAACAGACAGAATATCATATTCTTATTATTCAGATTGATCTTAATGAATTCCACATACAATTTTAATATGGGATATAACATATAGAAACGTTTTAAATTTTCAATATAAATACAATTTTTTTTGTAATAATTTTATATTTGAATTGCAAAGTATTTCTTTATCTGTGAGTTATATTATTCATTTAAATTAATAATTTTTATAGCATACAAGAAAATGTAAAATAAATAAAACGAAAAATCCTAATGAAGGTCCGCCAATGTTCTTATACAATAAGTAAACAGATGGGTAATTAAGGACTTTAAAATATTAAATAAAGAAGGATTAAGCACACGATGTATTAACATAATTTCTAATCCGCCACAGATTGGAAAGTAATGTTAATAACTGTTCTTATGTTTTTGGGACTACTATTAATAAAGTGATAACTATTGAATTAAATCAATAATAAACAATAAAATTCCAAATTAACACCAGAACAGCAGCAAGTGCTCATTTCTGTGGAAATTCCAAGATGGTTTAAAACTGGTTATAAAAACTCATTTGTCGTGAGGACTGCCAATATGTGGAACATGCTTCTATCTAATGTGTTCCCCTCTGTTAATAATGTCCCATGCAACAACTTGCAAAAATTCAAAACGAATCTTTTCAGATTCATTTCCAATCTACCTCCAAATTCAACTTTAATATCCTATTTTCCCTCCCTTTCCAACTAAACCTACTTGTTATGTATACAGGAATCCGTTCCCAGCGTTTAGTTAGCGTGTAGAAAAAAATTTCCCATTCTAAATTTAAAAGTTATAGTTCATAACTTCTAAAAAGATGTACAGACAAACTAATTATTAGTATATGAACAAAACATTGTCTAATGTTAAACGCTTTTCGAACTCTGAAAATAAATAATAGGTGAAAATATTTACAGTGAAGACGGAGGAAAATTATTGAAAGGTTTAACCTTTCACCATAATAAAATTAACACTATCATCAATAAAATAAAATTTATTGATTTTTTTTTTTGTTGATGATTTTTTTTGCAAACATGAATTTTATTTTTTTTTTTTATTTTTCTATATTGAAAAAAATTCTTTAAAATTTATATATTGTGTAACGAGTGTAACATTTTATTACAACTAACAGAAATATATACAAACAGAGTATACATCTCTGATTATATGTGTCCTACTCCTACTGCACCCTTTTTTCCATTTTTTATTTTTTTTTGGAACAGATTTTTTTTCTCTTTCTCACACTTTCAAAACAAGTAAAAGAAAAAAAAAATACAAACCAATCAAAGACACAAAAAATTGACTCAGTTGAATGAGCAGACAGTTCTTTAATTTTATTTTCTCCATTTCCTACTTAAAAACCTACCATTTTTTATACCCGTATGACAATATAGTCAAAGGGTATAATAAATTTGCCATTACGTTTGTGACGCAGAGAAGGAGGGGGGTAGATATAGACTCAAGTGTATGAATCGGATCAGAATCGAAAAATAAATCGATTTAACTATCGTCCGTCCGTCATCACGATAACTAAAAAAATAAAGGAGCTAGGATTATGAAATTTTCACAAATTCGTTTTTATGCAAAAACCGGAATTGCTATTTAAGTCCAGCCATTTTGGTCCACGGGTTCGAGTACCTGCCATACAACTTCTAATTTTATATGAGCATTATTCTGTACCTGATGAAGCTGGTTGTCTGAAATTTTGCAAAAAATAATTTAGTGTAATGGCCAAATTACTGCAAAAGGTTCGAGTAGCTGCCATACAACTCCTTTTTTTATATGAGCATGACATTTTGCCAATAGTAAATAACCGGATGATATAATGTATATGTTACGGTCATGCGGGTATCCCAGAGTTGACACAATCTACTCTATTACGCTCGTTCTCGTATTTTTTTTGTTTTTGTAAAATTTTTATGCCTTTGGGGAATAAAATTGTAAACTACTAACAAATTCTAAATTTAAAAAATTAAAAAAAAAACATTAGTAGAAAATTCAATTCAACAAAAAGGAAATTCAATTTGTTTGAAATATATTAAATTTTTTTTTTATATTTTGTCTTCTATCTTTGTGTTTGTAAAAACATATTAGACAACTGCGGCACTTTCCATGTCTTTTGTAATTTTATTTGATTTTTTTTTCATTTATATATATATATATATTATTATATATATATATATATATATATATATATATATATATATATATATATGTACATTATCACATATCGATCGATTATGATGAGTAAATTTTTATGTCAAGTAAAAAAATATTTAAAAAAAAAATTTTAAAAAAAAAAATTAAAAAAAACACATTTTTGTTTCAACTTCAGTTGACAGAAACCATCATCTTCCCTAATATACAGCAGAGTAACATACATATATTCAAACTCATGTTCATTGAAAAGTTAGATAATCTTTAAAATAACGCAAAGTAACAAAAAAAAAAAACAAAATACAAAATATTAAAATGAAATTTGATCATGACAACTGTAAGAATTATTTTTAATGTACTTATATTTTTAAACAAAAAAAAAAAAGATGACAATCGTTTAAAATTGAAAAAACATTTTTAATACAAAAATAAGAACATTTGTTAAATATTTTAATAGTATAATCATATAAAAGGGAGGAGAAGGAATAATATATTCTTAATTTTCAGAAATTCCAAAAAAAAATAAATTTAAGTACTACTCGTAAAAACAAATGAACTTTTCTTAGAAGTTTAAATTTTGACAAGTTTAAAAGTACTCGTCATAAGTGATTGTTACTACAAAAAATTTTTTTGAGTATTTGAATAGTCAAAAGTTGACAGTAAAATAAAAAATTTGATAACCTCCTGAACACAATAAGTGCAGGCAATAACGTTGAAATTCAATTTCAAAAGTTAAACATATGGAAAACAATACAAATACACACAATGAAAGTAACAACAAAGTTTCAACGCAACTTAGGCTCAAAAGTTAATCAATTTTTAACTCCGCGCTACTTTGACAGCTGAGTAAAAGCTTATTGCTTATGTTTATAGCTAAATTTTTTGACATTTTGCAACTTCAATGCTGCGTCATGATGGTGATCATTGTGGCCAAGGCATAAGAATTCAAGACCGCGATGTCACCATGGTACTAAAGTAGAAAATTTGGTACTTTTTTGTTAAATCCGAAAAATGAAACGTACCAACTTTAATTGGCTTTTGACGTTAGATTTTTAATTTTTTGATTAGAATTGAAAACAATTAAATTAATCAACCTGACATGGAGCTAACCGAATATTAATATTCGACGGTTTTAGATTTTTGTACATTTTTACTACGAACTGTACTTTTTGTTTTGTGATATTGTACTTTTCCATACCCCCAAGCTGGCATCGCTGGTTCAAGGCATTTGTTAAAAATTGTTTCGTAAGCAATTTCCAATACATACAAAACCAATATATAGAAAACCAATACATACTTAAAAAACATTTTAAAAATCAATTAAACATTATGATTGACACTAAATTACTTTCAAATTTAGTTCATACTTATGACAGTTAAGGATGCGTTTATATATTGGAACTGCGATAAGTATAAAGACCGTCGAGAAGAGCTTAGCGTAGAAAATTTAATATTGTTTAAACTTAATCAAAGCGATGCTCGAGTACAAACACCTCTATTAAAATCATATACATAATTTTCTACCCTATCGCAGCTTAAATTCAAATGCACCCTTAGTAATACAAATACTAATCCAATACAGTAAAATCCAATTATTTCAGACATCTATTTATAATAAATAACATTCGCACATTCAGATTCAAATATATTTCAATTATAATTCACAGCTTATATAAGTATAAAAATAATAGACATAAACAGCTGTAATACCAAAATTAATTCCATACAACACTTTACTAAATACATTTGTGTAAAAGTAATCTTTTATATTTAAAACGAAATTTCTATACCCCAAAAAACACAATAGAATTAGAATTAATTTATGTGTAGTAATTCTAATTCTATAATGCCATTTAAATAAATATTCATTGTTATAAATGTATAATAAAACCAAAATGACAGTCATTATTTTTTATAAAGACTCCCAGAAGTGTATGTAAAAAACATTGAACATGAATATTTATGATTAGATTTAGGTACCTATATATTACCTACCTAATATTATATATATATATAAATTATATGTGTACATATAATTTTTTATTTTCATAATCCCCCTTATCTAGGATATCTATTTTTATATAACTACATACATATATGTAGATATCAAGTACAAAACTTCTGACATGTTATATAAAATTAAAAAATAACAAAAAAATACAATCAAAACAAAAAAGAAAAATTGAAAATATTAAATTAAAGTATGAGGTTATGTTTTTTTTTTATATTGAAAATTTTTTATTAAACAAATTTTATTTTTTTTTTTTGCCAAAAAAAATATCATAGCATTAATATATTTTTGAACTTATTCAATAATGTGGAAAACTTTGCTATTTATAGGTTATGGATTATTTTAAATTTATTAATGAAAGAAAAATATAATAAAATTTATACGGTATATCTAATTTAGACATCTTTATACCCGTGCATACATATATGAACATCGGGTATATTAAAATTACTCCTCCGTTTGTAACGCATCGAAATATAAGAGCTAGATATAGTGTCAAGGGTACGTATCGAATCAGAATCGAAAAGTGAATCGATCTAGCTATGTGTGTCCGTCCGTCCGTCCGTCAGCACGATAACTCAAAAACTATAGGAGCTAGAGTTCTGAAACTTTCACAAAGTAATTTTTAGACAATTTGTAGGTTCCCTATTGTTTTTGGTTAAAATCGGAGAAAGGCTTCGGGTAGCTGCCATACAAATTTTTCGATATTTTATGAGTATTTTTAAAATTAATAACGAAAAATAGAAACCAAATATAAAAACAAACAAATTGTTGTTTAATAATAAATCGATTCATGGTGTAGTGGTTAGGACATGTTACTTGTAGCAAGAATGTTTCGGTTCGATTCCTGGCTGGGCAAAATTTTTTTTTTTTTTTAATTCATCTTAAAATTCTCATTTATAAATTATTTATTTTTTTTAAATTCATTTTTTTTTATCTATTTTTTTTTTAAATTTATTTTATGTTTGAAAAAATTTTATTTTATAGAAAATTAGACAGAAGATTCATTTATATTAAAAATTATTAATTTTTTTTAATATTTCTATAAAAAAATTCAAAACTGTTATTTAAAACAAACAATAACTTGATACTATAGCAACTACGATTATTTAAAACTGTTATTTAAGACAAACAATTGATACCATCGCAACTATAATAATTTAAAAAAAAAATTGAGATGTATATAAGGTTGATGGCTTAGTGGTTAAGGCGTCGACATTTTAATTGGAAAGTGTGGGTTCGAACATCGTTGAGAGCATATTTTTTTTTTAAATTCATCTTTTTTTTTTTAATTCATTTTTTTTTTATTCATTTTTTTTCAATTAAATATAAAAAAACAAATATTTTGAATTTTCTGTCAAACAGTTCAATTGCAATATAAGAATTTCTTATATATTTAATACACGCACGGGTATCTAAAAGTTGACAAGGGCAACTATAATCTTCCTCGTTTTTTTTTAATTGTATATAAAAGAGTGAATGTAAATATTTTAGTAAAAATGATTTATTTTATTCGTGTAGTTTTTAAATAAATATTATTATATAAAACTTAAATTAGTGAAGGTAAAAATTGCTTTTTTTTTTAATATTATATTATTAATAGTAATCAAAAGATAAAATAAATTAAAATTAATTTAAACCCATTAATAGAACTAAAGCAATTAATTTAAAATACGAAACAAAATTAATAAAATTACTTTTATTATTATTTTTTTTAAGTGCTAACTAACTGTTCAACTGTAGGGCTAATAAGCCTGTCTATATCATAGGTAAATGTTGGAACAGGGACGAACGTTATTCACAGGAACGAATATTATATTCGTGTTATTAGAATTGATCTTAATGAATTTCACATATAATTTAAACATGAGATAGTACATAGCCTTATAACATTTAGAAACGTCTTAAATTTTCAATAGATACAATTCTATTTTTGTTTATATTGTAATATTTTGTATTTGAGTTATATGGTATTCTATATATGTGAGTTACATTATTCAATTAAATTATTTGTTTATATTTTTGGATTTGTTTATATTGTTATATTAATGTATTTTTTATTAAAGATAAATATTTATTATTTATTGATTAAGCCATTAATTTGAACGCAATTGCGGATGGTAGCTGAGTCGAATCGAAAACTAGGAAAGTTTTTGACTTTCACTGCGATTGGAACGCAGGCATTTCGCGTGATAGCTCAGCACTCTAACCATTGTGCCACCCAGCCGTTGATTAATACTACTATTGGCGTTATGCACTAGCTATATTTCGTCAAAAAAGATATACCTAATTTTTTAAAATATATTCGTAATTTAATGTTTCAGTCATAAAGAATCTAATTTGTACATTTCTAAACCAATTCTAATACAACAAGAATTTATAAAAATCTTTACACGAGTTCCAGAACAAGTATCATTATGCATCTCTGATATCTTAAGTCCTGGTATTCATTAGTTATTGAAATTGTGGTATTTCATACGCACCACAAAATAATTCATATTGATCTAAATATAATTTAGCACATATCAATATCCCAAAAAGTAAACCCCAGTTGTATATTTGGACAAAAATCATAAATACTACTAGATAACAAGGAAATATTGTAAAAAGAGGTTTATGGCTGCTACCTCTATAACGACAATCAAATATTTCGATAAAGTGCAAAGCAGAGCTGTGATTGCTTATAGAGACGAATGTCTTATAAATGATTTCAGTGTCACTTCAACTTTAACTCATTCAGTCATTGCCGTACAGTTGAGTCACTAACCTTGTCTTATAGGTACCTTGCAAAGGCTGGTGTCTCTATAACAACACTCGCATATTTAGATAAAGTGCAAAGCAAAACTGTGATAGCATATAGAGACGAATTCAACCCATTCAGTCATCGCCGTACAGTTGAGTCACTAACGTTGTTTAGTAGATACCCTGAAGAAATAAGAAAATTAATATCTCAACTCAAAACTTTTCAACAAGAAATAACGGAGGCAACAGATGATCATCCTAAGACACCTGAACTAACCAGATGGCACAACACAGCTTATGGAAATTCGTTTATCATGCACTTATCACATTTCAACCATCCCCCATAATCCAACAATCCTAAATATCATAATCCCCAAATCCTCTCATTCTCGAAAGCAAACAGCATATTTGAATTACTAGTCCCACCCTAAAGTTTGCTGGATAAAAATCATAAATATTACCAGATCAGATACAATGAAAATATTTCAAAAAGATTAAAAGATTACTTTAAAAAGTTTTTTTATTTAAATAAACAGATAAAATGACAATAAAAAGTAAAAGAACCACCCCAAATTTTCAATTTCTAAAACTCCAAAGTCATTTGTCAAAATAATAAAATACAAGCTGTTTAATCAATCATTTTGATAAGTAATCTGTTTTAAATATCTGAAAATCAATTAAAAAAATTAATATTACATGAAGTTTAAAATATTTAAAACTTTGTTTGCCACCCTATAGAACCTTCGTTTAATATCTTCCGATTAAAATACAATTAAAAAGAAAAACGGAAGCTCTTCTAGGTAACTTGGTTTTTTTATTTTAATCTATCTGGTGTTCTTTTAAGTTAGAATACTTTCTAATTGTTAGTAGGTAAAACAAGTATACATACATATACAATTCACGTATAAATTCAATAAAATCTGACCATTAAAACTTTTGTTTTCAAGCAAAATAAAAATATACTTTTGCAATCTTTCTTGTTTCTACTTTAAAATTTAAAAAAATTAAATTACTTTATTTTTTTGTCTCTAAAATCACGCCAGTACAACTTTTCCAAAAAAAAAAGTAAAAAAGATACAATTTTTAAGTGTTAAAAAGTTTAAAAACTACCCAAAAAAATCTAATAACATAAGAGACAAGGACATAAAAAAAAATCTTAAGTTACAAATCCATCTAAAGTTTTAAAAATTACGTATAAATGTTTATGTATACAAGGTGTCACATAATTTTTTATTTCGCATACAAAAACCAATTGTACTTACACAGATGAATTAAACTTTATCTCACTTGAACACAGCCCTGTAAAATTCAAGTACCAGTACAATTACCTGTACCATTACTATTATTACTTTTTAATTACCGTTTAAAAAAATTTTGTAATGATACTTTGATATTTCAATTATCAGTAAAAAGAATCAATTATTTTCTTGATACTACGATATTTAAATTACTTTTGTAATTATTTTTGAAATTTAATTACTTTTATAATTATTTTGATACTTAAATTACTTTTGTAATTATTTTTGTTACTTAAATTACTTTTGTAATTATTTTTGAAAATTAATTACTATAAAATAATTAAATACCAACAAATACCAAATTATCAAAAGAATTAGAAATATATTTTAAAAATTAATCAATGTAAAATAAAACTGATAATTAAGTGGAATTTTTTTATTTTAAAGTAATTAATAATCAAAAATAATTACAAAAGTAATTCTTACATTTTATAATGCTAATTCAGAAGTAATGATTACCTAGTAATTGAAAACACAGAATTTTATTATAATTGCTTAACTGTAAGACTATCAAGCCATAGTTAACATATAAGGTAGCACAGTAGACTATATATACCACACCTACATTTTGAATTTCCTAAAATTGTTAATCACCAAGCAGTTTAATTTTCAGATACAAAACTTTCTGTTAATTAAAAGTACTCAAAGTATATTAAAAAAAAAGTTATTGAAAATTTAATTGGTTTTATTTTATATCATTTCAATCTTCTACAACATTTTTAAATTCTCTTAATATCCTGTACATACCATAAAAACCAACACCACATGTTTTGTCCCGCTATACACTTTACATTAAAAAAAAATAAAACAAATGACTCAATAAGGACTAAAAAATAAAAAAGTTTCCTTTTAATTCCCATAAGGTAAAACAAGTACGACATCATATTTGATTAGGTAGTTTTATTTTTTTTTGAAACAGATTAAAGGTATGCTGGTATGCAGTTGTTTAACTTTTAAATGGAAAATTAAGCTCGGATTACTTGAAACGTTCTCGGATTACTGGAAATGTAGTTTAAAAAATATTATAGCTATTGAAAATTAAAACGAATCTAGAATACCATTTCAAAAAAATGTGGAGTTTTAAAAACGTAAAAAAAAATCCATGATGGATTGTATAAGCTTTTCTTCCTGCATTCCCGTGATCCAATTTGGTCCATTTGCGAAGTCGTTCTTTCTTTTAACAAGAAAAGCTGTGATTTCATATTAGCTGAGATTTTTATTGATTTTTAGAACTTGATATTCTCGAAACTTCAAGAATTTCTAGACGCCATGATACTAGAATCAATTTATAAAACCTACTCTTCATGGGTACCCATCAATGGTCTATGTAATAATTTGAACTCATTGTGATGGTTAAAACTCGAAATTTATCGAAAAGTCCAGTCATTTTGTATTGGAGTCATTCGATTCCGTAGTCCGACCATCAGCAAAGTCTTTCTTTTTTTTTAAGAAAACAGAATTCATATCAAATTTCATCCAAATTGGTTGAAGAAAGGCAAGTTTATATTCTGCTAAATATTAATTGTGGAACCATATTAGGTTATCAATTATTAAAAATTTTAAACTCTGCTAAACTAAAAAAATTTACCAAGATTGGCATATCGCGTAACAACCTTTCCACTTGAAAACGTATAATCCATTTAAAAATCCATCACCACTCTCAATTTGTTGACTATGATAAAATAGTACATGTATGATAAAGCTGTAAAATACACTAATGATAAACCTATAGAGCTCTTATTAAATCAATGCATTCCAAAATAAAACAAAAGCTTTTCTAAAATATTTACCTAAAAATTTAACTATCCTAGGTAGGCCTTAACATTCTATTAAATAAAAAGGACATTCCTACAAGTTTCAAAATCCATTAAAAAATTAAACTAAAATCTCTACAAGCCCACTCAATTTAAAACCACCTACATACATAAATTAATTTTTAGCACATATTACTTAAAAAAACACTTCTAGTGTTTTTTATCAGTAATACCATACTTTCAAAATGTATATTAAAAACCAAAAATAAAGAAGGACATTGCTCTTGTTTATTATATTCGTCCTTTAATTTGTTTTTAATTTTTTTTTTTTTTTTGCTGTTTATTTTTTCTTTTGTACCGTTATATTTTTGTCATCAGCTGTTTATTTGGTTGTTCTCAATTTCAAATTCATTTAGAATTAGACGTGACTACTGACTTAAGTAAAAATGTTTAATTTGATGTCATTAAAATGATAAAGTGTCTACTTTATTAAGGCATAAAAATGTGAACAGATTTTATATCAAAATAAAAAAAAAATTTTGCACCACTTAGTAGGACACACTTTGTTGTTGTCCTTTGTAAGTAATTAGTGTCTTAATATTTTTGTTTTTTAACTAAAGTATTTTAAAATTAAAGATTTTTCTTAAATTTTGTTAAAATTTTTCAACCCAATAAGAAAATAATGAAATTTGGAAATAAGAATAAAAAATCTAGGAACTTGTTTTCAAATCAGAATGAATTAAAAATTCAAGAGATACAAGATGTGCAATAATATGAGAAATATAATGACTACGCTGACAATCGGCAAGGTTGCGAAATATGCAGCAGATGTTTGACTCAAAATTAATATGTGGAAAACTAAGATAATGGAGAGGAAACCCTATATATATACCACACCGATAATTGTAAATGATGTACATCACTAGAATATGGGGGTGCATAATTACAACGGGGACCTTAAGAAGGCGCTGAGGATAAAATCAAGAAAACAAAAATTTCATTTGAAAGACTATGGATAATATGACGATCATCCCAAATTAACAGAATTACAAAACTTAGGATTTTCGAAGCATACGTAAAATCAGTCTTGCTGTATAGCAGCGAACATAGTCGAATACAGAAAAAATACTCCAAAAAATTCTCAGTATATATTCCTGAACCGATGTTGGCAAATTAAAAGTAGGATATTCTGGCCACGGATAATTACAAACCAAAACCTATGACAAAACAGAAACCTATAGAACTAGTTAACAGGAAAATAAAATCAGGCTCCCTGATTTGAATACCCAAGAAACAAGAAAAGTTAGAAAGTCTAAAACTACATGGAGAAGAAATATAACAAAAGCAATCGAAGAAGCAAGAAAAAAGTGGTTCTCATCTTTCATAGACGTACGGAAGAGACGGAAGAGGTAAGAAGCAGATGCAGAAGCAGTTTAAGTATTTAGGGAATTGAGCTACGAAAAGAATTTGTTTAAGGGAAAATAACTCTAGTAAGGAATTTCAATTTGCTGGTGCAAAGATTTTCCCATTCCTTAAGGAAAAAAAAGCATTTGATTTCAAAAGCACCCAAACCTATAAAATATACCACTGCTATTTGGGAATTTATATTTGAGACAATGTAGTTTATTATCTGGCCATGACATTTTCACAAAAATAGTCCCACTAGTTTCTCTTCTTATCACTTTTCATAAACAGCTCCTGAGTGGTGAATAAAATTCCATTACTAAAGTTAATTATTTGACCAAAAACATAGGGTGTTCTATGACATTCTATGAACAATAAAGAAGCCCATTTAATGAGTAATCAGGTTAATAGAATAATCAAGTACAAATAAAATATAAAATGAGTATTTTTAAATATAATTAGATTATTACTATCTTTGTTAATAAAAACCAATTGTGTAGTTGGAACATAAACATTTAGAAGTTCAATACAATGCATTTAACATACAAAGTATTTTTAAATTTTTGTGTCATACAATAAATATTTGCAAACAGAATAACACTCAACTTAAAACATTTTATATTTTATTTAATAAAAATTAAAATGATTTTTATTCAATAAAGAAAATTTATAAATATTGAAAGAACATATGATTCTTTTTATAATTAATTTATATATTTTATATATTTTATATACTTATATTATTTAAGTCTTAAAATAAATTGATTGTAGACTATTAAATGAAAATTAACATTTGCTTTTAATTTGGCTAAGAACATAAATATTTTTATTTTAGTTCAATAATAGAATTATTTCATCATTTTAAAATGATTTTATTATTTGTGATAAAAATGAGTTTCTCTCTATCCGTTTATCTGTCCGTCTGTTTACCTAATTTCCACAACGGTCGAATTTAAATATTGCGCCAAAGTTTTGTACAAATTAAAATTTTCGATTAGTTTCTAATAACTTGCAGCTAAAGTTCTGAAATTCCATTTATATATTAGAAAAAACCGAAAGCTAAAACAAGAGATGTCTAGGAAATTCCAACACTACTGACGTTCCTAGTGGTATTGGAAAGACCAAACACTCCTAACATATTTATAATAAAATATTTTATAGGTAGATTATAGGAAGGTAATATTTCTACTTACTAAATCTCTTTTCTTTTGAATTCAATATAGTTACAGTATTCTTAACTTTTCATACAGTATGCCGGCTCGGAAAAACTTAGTTTGACTCCACACCTGAAAAATTCAATTCATTTCAACTCATCTCAAATTTGAGGAGCATTAATCAAACAGAACAAAATGTAAGCTGGTTAGGTCTAAGGAGGCAGGTGGTATAGCTATCCGAACCACTACTTTCACTACTTTCATTCCTCTTAAATTTCCGAAAGAGAAAACAAAACTAAACCATCTTGTACCAAAATTGAAGATTCTTTCTTCATTGTTTTCGGAATTATATTCGTTTGATTTTAGTTCGATTGACAGCTTCCAGAATACAAACCCATTTTATTCCGCCCAAGCCTCCTTTTTTTCGTATTTAATGTGTCAGGCAAGGTATACAAATAAAACAGTGACGCGAAAATGTTGATTTTGAAGTAGAACTGCCTATAGAGAGCCTAACAATGGCTGTTCTTAATAATACGTTTTTTAAAATTCTATTGATAGAAAATTGGCTAGATGCGATATGTAATCTTAATAGCAAAATGTGCACCTCCGAAAACCACAAATTTTACAAGTTCTTTATTTTTTTGTTAATTCATTTCGTTAACATTTATTGCATTTAAGAAAACACGACTATATACTCTATATTATTAGATCATAGTTATGTACATGATTAAAAAAAATCTGATGGAAAACTTTTGTAGGAGAGGAGTCTTGAAAACTCCTCCAAAAGAATAAGAAAAAAAATATGCATTTTAATTACCTGAAATAAAATTTATGCACTTTCTTATAATTACAATAAAAATCAATTAGATCTCAGATTATTAATAGAAGGATACTTATATATTCAATTTTATGTTTTAAACCTTCAGATTTTCAAATGATTGCTAATATAAATTTTATATCTTATAGTTGGATTTGGAAATCTTCGTACAGCATTATTTGATTAAAAAGTAAATACTTATAGACTACTACAAATGCAGATCTAACCCAAGGTTCAGTGGTTATGACGACGATCATAAAAGTTAAACGTTTAAAATCCGGTCAGATCACATCTAATAAACACGAGGAAGAGTGTAATAGAGTAGACTGTGTCAATTCTGGAATACCCGTATAGCCGTAATATAGACATTATATCATCCGGTTAATTGCTTTTGACAAAATTTTAAGTGCAATAACTTATTAGGCTTTCAATTATGTACAAAAGAAAATATAAGTTGAATGGCAGCTCTTCGAACCTCTTCCACTACACCAACTTTATTTTATTCAGACGTTGACAATTAACTACGTTTGGAAGAAGTTGTATGACAGCTTTTTGAACCCACTGAAGTAGACCAACCATATTTTGCCGCCACAAAATTAAACACGGCTATTACATGACAACGAATTTGTGGAAATTTCAGCTCCTTTATTTTTTGAGTTATCGTTCTCTGCATCACAAACTTAATGGCAAATTTAGTATACCCTTTTGACCTACACTCATACTATATGCATGCACTACCCATTACTCCTTTAAAGACGGTAATTCTAAAGGAAACAAAAGTCGAGAGAAAGATTATTAAATTAAAGGCCAGTTATTAAAACAAAAGGAAAGACTAAATCACAAATGGATAGCTTGCTAATCCGTAATTTGAAAGGAGCTGCAGCTTGAATCCAAGCAAAAGTTTTGGATTAATGAATATAATAAATAATTATATATACTATACACATTATATATATATACAAAAACCAAATTAAATAACAAAATACTTCACATTAATTTAATTCATCCTTTATAACTCACAGATATAAAAAAAATTTATTTCATTTGGAAAATGTATTTCTAAAATAAAATCCTCTAGTGAATCATTTAACTGTAATATAAAGTATACAAGTATCTATCATTTTAGTCAAATATGAAGACACTTCCGAAGTGATGAAGTCATTTAGCAACAATCTAAGGATGAAACTACTTAACTAAAATGATTCTCTACTTCTGAACAAGTTAGTAAAAAATATTTTCGTGCTCTTATTTAATTTAATAGACTTCGATTTAGAAACAAAAGTTCCAATGAGAAAAATTGTACAACATTTTAAATTTTTATTTTGATTACATTCTTCCTCTGCATTAAAACACGACATATTGCAATTAAATTATACGGAAATAAGGAAATAATTAATAATTAAAACTAAAAACATGTCTAATTTTAAATGTTCTACAAAAACATGAAAACAAATAAACTTTAATTGAGTGTCTTGTTTGGAAATATTTTAAATTTTAAATAAAATTTCATCTTGTAGAACAATAAAAATTAAATTCAAATAACTAATAGTTTTAAAATTCCAAAGATGAAATTATGGTGACCCAAAGATAAAATGATAAATAAATAAATTTTATTCAATTGTTGAATTAGAAAAATATTTGATATTAATATAAAATTATAAACTCTCTGAAACAACGCTCAAAGACACAATCCCTTAGAAATGTAAAAATATAGCAAAAATTTTATTGAAGATAACGCCCCAAATCAGTAAATGATGCTACAAAACACCGGATGTTATAACTTTTGTTGAGGTCTGCTTACTTTTTCTTTTTGGAACCATATACTGTCTAAAATAGCCACCAATGGGGGGCCCATGAAGACGTGGAACACAGGATAAAGAAAGCAAGAGCAGCATTTGGTCGTCTACAACCGTTATCCAGGAAAACGTGATTAAGAATATTTCGGGCATGTGTGAAAACAGTCCTGACATATGGCAGCGAAACCTGGCCAAACACAATATCCAATGAAGGCCTCTGGATACTAACAGGCGGAAAACCCATAGCCAAACAAATCAAAAGTAGGAAATGGAGGTGGACCAGCCACACGCTTAGAAATCCTAGTGAAAGCATAACACGTATGGTATTAGAGTGGAACCCTTAAGGGACTAGAAGACGCGGCCGTCCCAATATTACATGGCGCAGGACAATTTATCAAGAAATAGCTAAATGCAACATCTCCTGGGATGAATTTAAAATATCAGCGGGGAATCGGATGAGATGGAGGTGTCAAGTGAAAGTCCTATGCTCCCAAGAAAAAAAAAAGGTAATGTCCAAACAAAGAAAAGTTTTGCAAATGAAATAACTCCCAAAACATATTCATATATGCTAATATTTTGTAAAAGGCCAAATTTAAAATCACCTAAATCCAAATCTAAAAACTCCTCTAATTTAGAATCTTACATTTATATAGATGAGTGTATATAAATATTGTAGAAGGCAATGTCCTTTTATGTGTCCCAGGTTTCAAATCCCAGTGAAAGTGAAAAAAAAATTTATCTGGTTTTCGACTCGGCTGGGTTACCATTCCAGCATGTACCTATGGTATAGAATGGGTTATTAGTGTTACAGTTGAACCGTTAGCGCTTAAAAAAAAAAATTTCTAAAGGCTCTCCTTTTCGGGATTTTGTTGTTTAGGAAAATTTAATGAATTCCATATTCCATGAATATTTCATTTTGAATTTGAGGTATTATTCAATCATAAAATAACCCCCAATATATTTAGGGGACTATTTTTTTGTCGAACTATTTTCGATACTCAAAATCCGATAATAATTTTATAAGACAGTAGTTTTGTCAATTTTTGTTTTATAGCATCTATTCTAATATAAACTGATAAGTTAATTTTTTTCTTAAATATCCCAGTGAATTCCATTATTAAATGACAGTACTGCAGTACTACTTATATACTATGAACTATAAATTTTCTTTTTTGACTCTATTTCTTCGACTAAACACCTATAATTTATCTTCATTTTACAGAGAGTAGTTCCTTTGCAAAATATAATGTAGAATAGTGCAAATATATTTACTGCTTGTACGTGTTTTCATCCCAACCCTTTTTATACAATATAACAAATGTCATTCTACTTTAGATACCATTTAACATGTATCTTTTGTTACAAAACTAATATTTATTCTGAAAATTCAACAGAAAGAATTAATAGTTTTACTTAAAATTTTTTTTTTATAAAAAGAAAAACACCAGAGACAAAAACTTGAATAGAAGAACTAAAATCTTTATAAGAATTGCATTAAAATTGCATAGAAATATTTAAACCGATTTGATGCTTTGAACTTTAAAATAAATATTTAAAATTCTTTTCTCGCTCTGTTACGTTAAATAAAAAAAAAAATTATATTAAATTTATCATTTCATTTCAATTTTAAACTATAAATTAAATATCCAATACAGGAATTTATGTCTGACCGTCTGTCTGATACCTATGTTTTAAGTGTAGCCAATCAAACTTAAAAAAATAATGATTACTTTTTAATGCAATACTTGAAAATCACGAAATAATTTAAAAATAATCGAAAAGTAATCTGAAAATAATCTGGATTACTTTTAGATTATTTTAAGTAATCCAAAGTATTATTATAACCTAATAAGAATTATAGATTATGTTTTAATTACTAATAATGAGTTAGATTGTTATAGTAATGGTAATCAAAAGTTTTGATTTCGATTATTAAGTAATTATAATCTAGATGTAATCGTAATCAAAATTTTACAAGTCTGTAACCAATCAATGACAGAAAAACCAATTGCCAGTAAATTTAAATAGCCTGGAAAACTTTGAAAATTATTAAATCTTAAAAATTATTTGTTTTTAAAATCTTGAAATATTATATAAGAATTTTTTTTAAAAAAATTTTAACAACCTACTTTACCTATTTCAAGCATCGAGTACTTCTGAATTAAGTAAGCAGCATAAGTAGTTGCTCTTGTCTACGGAGATCTTTAACCATTTGCTTAAGTATAACCTACTAAATAAATAATAAAAATTTTATGAAAAACTTATTGGGTTCTACTTAACCAATCTGCAGAATGTTTTTTTTTTCAAAATCAAAAATTGCATATTTTCAGGCGCAATTATAAATTTTTGATATAAATGAAATAATAATAGTAGAATTAGCAAAAGATTCTCAAGGATTTTATAGAAATTTAGCTTTTACTTCAATTTCACGAAGTTGTTGTCAAAATTTTGCACAATCGTATTGCAATTGTAAGCTTCTAATATTTGGAATGTCTTCTTTAAAACATTTCATGCAAGTTAATAAATAATAAGCGTTGATAATGTACATGTTTACGATTTAGTTGAGTTTTTGAAGAATATTGACATCTTTCTTATTAATTCTCCATCCCCAATAACATTAATCAACAATCCAAATATCCTAAACCAAAATCCCTAAATCCTTCCACATTCTTATCTTCAAAACAATACTGTGCATTTGTATCACAGATTCCATCCTAAAGTCTTGATCAAAAAGGGCATGTATTGACCATGGTTTTGAAGTCGTACACTACCCCTACCCACCTCAAAGTTCCCAAGGAGGGCTATCAAGGCTTTTCACTGTCCCTACTAAACCAAAGGTATAATAAATACACATATATATTTCCCAAAAGATACCGTTATTGTACTTACTGTAAAATATTAAAAGATGTTACCTACTTTCTTTCCTAAATTCCAATTTTGTTCTTATTGCAATCAAAAATGCACATCAAATCTTGCATACAGACATGTTTTCAGGTATATTATAAAAGTCTAGATTATTTTTGTGAATTATTATATATACATATCTAAGTAATATATATGTACGAGTATAATATAATTTATTTATATTATAGAAAAAAAAATGATAAAAATAATTCGTGTATTAAAATATCATAAAATGTCATTGTACGACCATAGGTTGTATTAAAAATAAATAAAATTTTAAGTCAATAATTCTGTTTTATTTTTTATCTGAAAGATATTTGAAACCTGTACCAGGATATGAGTAAAGAAAAAATTCTTTAAAATGTTTTTAAATTTCGTGGGTGATTAATTTAAAATAAATATACCTATTATTTTTAAATTTTAATAATGATTTTAAATAAATTTATAAATTTATATGCTTGAAAAGTTTAAACGAAAATTTAAAATTACTCCAATTGATATTTCAACTTGTATTCTATTAGAATACGAAGCTGATCTTTCCAGACTTTAGAAATTAGATGTAATACCTGGACAAAATATGTTAATAATCTATGAAATGTATAAGACGGAAAATGGGTTTGATGAACATTTTTTAGCTGAAATTTAATTACTTGGTGTTCTTAGGTGCTTTGATATCTTGATTTGCGAAACTTACCTATTTTATCTATTAATGACCTCAGACTCTCCTTTAACGCTCACTTCGTCCAGTCATTGTCGTACAGTTTAGTTATTTACCTGTATTTAGTTATTTATAGATATCTTGTATGATTAAACGGTGGCATGTCTAAAGTTCTCAAGTCAAAAGTCCCAAGAGACTGGGAGGTTTGAAGAGAGACTGGGACTTGTGACTTATCTTTTTGGGGACTTTTGACTTATTAAAAGGTCTTCTGCAAAGTTATTAAAAGATTTAAAATTATATGTGTGTTTCTATTTCTCCCCATTCCTCTATAATTCTAAGTTCCATAATACAAGATCCTTTTGATATCATTATTCCCGAACACTGCCAAAGATTCCATCCTAAAGTTTGATTTTAAAGGGGTTGTATTATGGTGTGCTAATGTCTAACACCCGCCAAAGAAACTTGGTAAGCTTCAGTTCCTTGATACATCGCACCACCCCTCGCAATAAAATCAAACTAAAAAATTTAAACTAACATTTCAAAATAATGTTAACATCAGCTGCTTGAAATGTATTAGGAACTTGTTCGACCTCAAATTAGACCAAAAAAAAAATGTACAAAGTATTTAAAACACAAAGGTAAAATCACCCTATTTCTCCCAATATGTTTAGTTTAATTGAAAAAATAAAATTCATTTCGTGTTTTTTAAATACATATATATTTGTATATATACATATTTACATTTAAGAATAAATATTAAATTTGGAAAACTTGGCAAACATTTTAAAATCGGCCAAAGCACTTTTCATTTAAGATCAAACAAAATATGTTTATTTTAAGTGTTTATGTCGCGTATACATTATAGAAAATTTAAATATTATATTAGATATCTGCAGTTATATATGAATATATATAATATACATATATAATATACATATATATATCTGAGGCTAATGTATTTTTAAAAACTAATATTTGACATCATCATATTCATTTATCTAAATTTTTACTTTTCTTTGATATATTTGTTTTATTTTATTTTATTTTGTGTGTTTTAGGGAAATTTTTAAATATTTATTTTTAATTTATTTTTTTTTTTTATTTTTTTTTTTTTTAATTTCATTTTATTTTAAAATGGCACAGAATTTTCAAGGAAAAATTTTTATTTTGACCTATTTGGTTCACAAAATTTGGTATTTAGTAAAAAATAAACATATTTTAATATGCGAATAGTATATATATATATATAATTATAAATTTTAAATGTTCCATATAGAAAATGTCTAATGTAAATAAATTTTATATAATTAATTAATTTTTTTATAATTTTAGGAATATAGAAAAAAATTAAATAATGTTTTATTTTAAAAATTTAATGAGATTTTTTTAAAAAGTTTTATTTAAAACAATTAATATAAGTTAGTACTAATTTTTTGAATATCTGTAGGTTCATTATTATTATATAGGTTCATTATAATTAATTAAATCAATTATTTAATAATAAATTAAATCAAAATTAATTCAAAAATCTAGGAACAGAGGTCTTTGCTGTGTACTAGATAAGCAATTGGCTTACTAACCGAGAAGGTATAAGTTCAAAATTATGACACTTTGCATATGTGTATATAAATCACATTACATATTATATATATAATATAATATCTATAAGTATTAGAAGTGGAATAATTTTAATTGAATTATATAACTCACAGATATAGAATACCATATAACTTAAATACAAAATTATTGCAATTTTAACAAAAAAGAATTCTATTTATTGAAAATATAAGACTTATCTACATGTTATAAGTCCTAGTACTATCTAATTTTTAAATTGTATTTGGAATTCATTAGGATCAATTCTAATAACACGAATATAATATGACCCCATGTTCCAACTTGTACTTTTGGTATAGACAGGTTTATTTTTATAATAGTTACAGAGTAAGAATTTAAAAAAAGCATAATCCAGTGAACTATATGTTGCTATTTACTTATTCATATTTATTTTTTGATAGAAAAGAGAGCTATTGGAATTATTAACATGCTTTTAAATCATTATCGAAATGTAAGAACTGGCTATGCCAGTTTTTTTAGTTAGGCAGCTCATAGTCATATTTATATATTGTCGAGCCTTATTCGTACTAAAACTCTATAATATAGGAAATGCATTTCTTATCACCCCTCCAAATGCAATAACACATCGATTAGAAATATTGAATAGCCAAGTCAGTCCTACTTATTCCTACCAAAAATCACATTTCTCATTTAATATTTAAAATATCCCTATTATATATACTTATATATAATTTCCCATCCGCAAGCTGTTCAGGTATTTATCAAACTAGATACGCGAAAAATTGTTTCTAGTGCCGCGCACTATCACAGGTTTAAGTTTTTGAGTAACGAGGGGTCCTATGGAGTTTTATTTAAAAAACCTTTGATAAAATTTTCTAACTTTACATTAATTTAAAATTTTCTAACTAATAGAAATAGTAATAGCAGAGAAAACTTACAGTAGACTCTTTAAGTTACTTGCATGAACTTATATATATTTTAAACGCAAAAAAATATGATAAAGGTGAATTATTTGGAGTTATTTCAATTATCAACCTTAGGTGAGTGTTTGTATAGTTTGTTAGGCTTTCAACATTCCGTATAAAATATTAACTATCTGGGGCCACAATGGCTTTATAACTCACTCGATTGAGGCATAATGCCATAATCTCGAAATTTTTTAATATGGGTTTAAGACACACTCAAGTTTGAGTCATAACACTATATAATTATATTGGCTTTATGACATATGGCTTAATATCACACCACCAAATATTTTCATTCTAATTATTCATGTTTCAATCTAATTAATGAAAACTTAATCGTAATGTAAGTTTTCGAAGGCGACCTCATTTTTTTTTTATTCTATGTGAACAAAGTAATTTTTAATGCCTCCCAAATATAAAAAAGTTATAATTGAAAAACTTCTTTAATTATAAATTTGTAATGATCATTATTACCCATTTTTTTTTCTTATTGTGTGAATTAATTTTTCAATTTCATTTTTTTTTGCATAACTTCACAAAAAGATCCAGTAACTTTTTCTATTGTTCAAATCAAATCCATATTATACATTATATTCGATTACATATTAAACATCAGATAATGACATATGAGTTTTTTTCAATTCTATTTTTTTTTTTGTAATAATGACGCAGCAAAATAATAACATTAATATAATTGTGAATTATTAGATTAGGGTTGAACCTAAATAATATCATTAATTTTATTTTATTTTTTTGTTTTTTGTTAATAAAATTTTAATAATCATTCGAACATAAAAGTTATAAAAATTATAATATTACTTAGATTCTAGAACATTATATAGTTTTTTTTATTATTTTGGAAGGAGTAGAAGATAGCATTGAAGCATAATAAAACTTGCGTTATAATATGACAGTACATTAATGTTAACATCAATTAAAATGCCAAGGACAATATATATATGTACTAACAAAACAGTACAATTTATTAATTAGACTTTATCTATAAATATATAATAAAATACTTAATTTTACATAATTATCTAATATATTGAACGTAATCAACTATTAAAGTGTACGATTATTTTAATAAATTATACCTTTTTATTATACTATGCAAATTAAATTTTTAATATGCGGGTGTTAGTTTGTATTTTGTAAATATTTGGTAGCTCAAAATTTATAAATGAAAAATTGTAACTGTGCGAAGTGGCACCATAACAAAAGTTAGCGGGAATTAAAAGCCTCGAGGTTTAATTTCACATATAATGAAGAATAACATCCTTGGATTTTTCTTCATTGGAACTTAATTTAGAATTATATCATCTGTTTAATTACTTTTGGCCAAAGTTCAGAAATTCAGCTTTATTATATTATACTAAGTTATTCTCATTTTTCAAAAAAAATTGCATAGCTGTAGGATGAAACTATGGACTGGCAATTCTCTCTTAATTTAATGTACAACTTTTCATAAAAAAAAACCCCCGAGGCATCATTGCTTATGCATCAAAAATCTGTGGTAAAACTCAATTTTGTAATACCCAAACCTAATAAATATAAAAAATTTATTACCACACCGAACTATTTCTAGTTAAATGTGAAATAATAATTCGGAACTTTATTTCGCAGTAAGCCTTAGTAAGAGCGTCAATAAGAGCATAGCGTAGAAAATTTATATTATTTATCGATGATCGAAGCGATGTTTCAATATAAATAAACCTATTTAAACCATGTATATAGTTTTTAGCACATTTTCAAAAAATTTTGTAAAAATGTGCCTATATAGTTTCACTCTGTCCGTCCGTCTGTCTGTCCGTCTGTCTGTCTGTCCGTCCGTATGTTTACAAAAACTTTTACATCGCTTGAAATATAGAAAAGACATTTTAACCACGAGTAGGTATTACAAAAAAAATAATTTCGTAGAAGAATTTTTTTCTGTAGCCCCACCTGTTAGGGAGCTGCAGCCCCCCAAAGTTGGGAAAATCCCTATATTCAAATTGTTATAACAAGAGTTATATTAGGTGTATTTTCAATCTGAAAACGGCAAAAGATAGCTGATTTTATAAGCTTTATAAATTTTTAAAAAATAAATGTTTAGGGTTGCCATACGGTACTAAAATTTACCATTATGCTAAACTCAATTTTTGCAAAATTTTTGGCCACACATATCTTCTAAACGGTTCAAGCTAGGGTCTTGAAATTTTGGGAGTAGTTAGATCCTCTGAAATAAGTAGAAGTCGGTTAAAAAGTTTTTTTTGTCACGTCCCCTGTTTTGCAGCTATAAGGGCTCGAAAATTGAAATTTTGCTATTTTTAAACACCTGTAATTTGAATACCTGTTTAAATATTTTTTCCTTAATATACAAAATTTAAAGGTCTAACATTATATTTTAACATATGTTAAAGGTTTTTCTTAAATTTAAAAGGGGTTCTTTAAATTGAAGAAAGTGTCTCTCAGTTTTAATCATTTTTGCCTAAATAGTAAAATTCTAAGAAAAATTCCAAATTTTGGTGGAATTCACAATTTAATTCCTAGAACCTAAAAAAGTTTGGGGGGAGGGGAGTAGTGAGCATTATATCCTTGAGAAATTTGGAAAGCTTCCCCATATAGGGGCTACTAGGACTTAAAAATTTACTGTTGTTATAGGTAAGCAGTAACTTAGTCACCAACGTATATATTTCCTAAATTAAACGTTAATATTGAAGTTTCAACATTATATTCCGATAAAATACTTAGTATGAAACACTATATTATTTTGAAAATGTGCTTTTTTAAAAACCCTTGGTTTTTTTTCATCACTTGTTATTGGATATTTTTGGTCGTTGTTGCGGTTTTTATATTTGACCAATAGCGTAGTGGTAAATTCTATATCTGTAGAAGCAAAGTTTAAAACAAATTTTTTTAACTGATAAGAAAGAAACACCGAATTTATGAATTACCTTAGTATTTGAGAAAGAGGGAACAGTTTTTGTCAATATATAATGATGTACAAAAGGTTCAATTAATAATTAAAGTTATCTAGAATTTTACAACATTTTAATTAAATTAAATGTTGAACATAAAAATCGAATTATTTTAATAAATTTTTAATTAAATATAATACATAATAGAATTTTAGAAATTCTTTGGAATTTACTACTCTTTACATAACCATCATCATTTCCTGTTAAATACTAATATTATTTTCAATTTTAATGTAATTATCTGAAATTTATGTAACAAAACCGCAAGAATAATTAAGTTTCTTAATAATTCTAACATTAAATTTTAAATTAAATTTGAATTTGAACATTACGAAAAATTTAAATAAAATTATATGAAACTAGTACCGCCCAGCTCTCGAAATTCAAGCAATTGTCGCACTCAAATAATTATTCATATTTTTTAAAAAAAATAATTAAGCCGCAACCTGCAATTTTGTCACAAAATAAGCCGATAATAATATTTTAATGGGGTTAAGTTAATAATTATTAATAGGACGTTCTTCTGGTATGTCAAGTCGGGACAAGTAATTATTATTATTAATATATTTGTCTAGAATGAGGTGTAACAAACGCATTCAATTAAATGTGTTTTGTTGGATGTGTTCAATTATAAAAAAATTAAATATTAATGTTTTGTTGGATGTGTTTTATTTTAGAAAATAAAATATCATAAATTATCATAAGCAGGCCAAAAAATATTTTATTTATTTTTAATAAAAAAAAAAAAATTTTTTTTGAAATGAAATTTATTTATTAGTATATGAATAATTTCATTTCAGTTTTAAAAATCGCAGAAAATTTTCTGGAAATTTTAAATAAATAGTAAGACATTTTGTAAATAAAAACTAAGAAGACAATGCTTCACATGCACATTTGTGTAGTAAGTCTTAATAATTTTCAGTGCAAATCTGAAATAAGGGCGAAAGCCCAATGTATGCTTTGATGCATTGCTTGGTTTGCTTAACCAAATAAACCAAGCAATGTATTAAAGTAGTTTCAAAGTTTCCCTTCATCTCGCTCTAAACTATCCCTCATCCCTTCATAAACTTTTATTTATTTATCTATTTAAAAAAAGTTAAAAATGGAAAAAAATAATGTAACGACTAACGGTTGGGAAGGTGGATTCGGGTATACAATACCTGAGTTCAATGCACTATAAAAACCAAACAAAATAAATTTTTTTTAAACTTAGTTAGGTTAGGTATATTAAAAAATTTCAAATAAAATTTATAATTTGTGATAATGCAAAACTCAATTCAAAAATCAACATTTATTTAATACAATTTTCGTAAATTTAAATAACAGATACATTATTTAGCATGTTGAGTACACATTGTAGAATGTTAGCAACAAACAAATATTCCGATTTGAATCGAAACAAAGGAAACGATATAGAATGTATAGCAACATTTTTTAAAAATATAAAATACAAAACATTAATGAATGGAGAAATAGATCATTATTGAAACAAAATAAACCTATAAAAAATCTTTAAATCTTTTATTAATTTATTTAATTTAAGCAAGTACTCACTTAAATAAAAAAAAAATAATAATTGAAATTAAAAAAAAATTATACCAAGAAGGGATTTGAACTAACGACCCCAAAATTTTATAAACACGAAACATATAAAAAGTAGACTAACTAACTTATTCATCTTCAAGTTTTTAAGATACAAGAAGAAATTATATGAGTCATTTATTTATTTTTTGTGTACCTATTACTAGAATCGAAGCATAATATGCGTTATATAAAATGTAACGGTTGCAATTTTATTTAACATACTTTTAACATAATGTAAATAATGAAATTAAAAATAGTTTTTAATTAGAAAAAGTTCTTCTTTAAATTTGACCTTCCGTCATTCTGTGACGGGACAACAGCTAGTTATATTATATTCAATAATATTAGTCGGGACAACATATTATATTCAATAAATGTTTTCTTCATTCTTTTCAATATGTCTATATGGTGTCAATCTAGTATAGTGACACAACATAAGGATATGGATTTGAGTATATAATATTTACAAATGTTATTTTATCATTTTTTTATAAATGTTAAGATCAATAAAAATTGGACTTTCTATATGTAGTCCTCATTTTGGTAAAATATATAAAACTTTAAACAATTTTCTGGGGTGTTGCACGTCCTCCAACCAATGCTTTTGAACAAACTTTATTATAAATAAAAAAAATTTTTTTCATTCTTTGTACAAGTGTTTATTCGAATATTAATAATTGTAATGAGGATTCATACATACATACCTACTGAGGATAAACTAATACACTTTCTTTTTAAACTTTCATAACTTTTCTACATTACCTAATATTAATAAAAACAAAATGTCAAAATATTCAGATTTAAGAACATATACTAGACACATTATTTGTATGATTAATTTCTATCTTGAGAATACGTTTTAAATTTTATAAAAATTCTAATTAAATAAATTGTAGACACTAGTCTGGAGTAATAAAAACTGTTTCGAATAAAAAATTAAATTTAAATTAATTCTTTCAAAGTCTTAAAGTCACCACACGTCTATTGAACCAACTACTTTGTCACTAATCAAATAATCAAATTACCGTTTTTTTGATAAGTGAGAGATTTTTATTTATCAAAGCTTCATTGATTGGTTGTCTAATATCATTCAATGAAACTTATCCAATTTTTGGGTTAATAGCGCCCAGGCTCACTTAAAACTTACATATTCGATAAAAATATACCTTTTACTAATAATTGATAACATTAATTAAAATAAAAAATTTAATAAACCATTTAATTCCTTTAAAGCTTTTAACGATTTTATTAAAAAAAATTTTATTTTCGATTTTATATATATATAATTAAATAAATTTAAATATCAATTAATTTTAATTAATTAGAAATCAAAAAATTAGAAATTTAAAAAAAACTAGGTACTTTAAAAGCAAATTAATGGTTTCACCAACATACTATCAATTTTAAGAATAGAACTTGTATATCATATTCCTATATCAAATCTTAAAACCTTCAATGTAAATAATAATTAATTTACTAAAATGTAAAAAAGGACACACAATTGCACATAACGGAAGTTTATTGTTTTCAATTTTACTTTTCTCTTTTATTTTCATTTTTTCTTTTTTAATTTTCCTTTATCAAATTGTATTTCTTATATATATAATAATATTTATTTAAATATATGCATATATATATATATGTATAATTAATATATATATATATATATATGTATTTAAACTTACCTTTTAATGTTAAGTAAATTCAAATCTTATGAGCGTAACAATGGTAAATTTTAATAATTTTATTATAGGTATAATTTTAATAATAAATTTTAAATAACGGTTAATTTAATTTTTTTATGTAAAATATATTTAAAATAAAATTTATATATATATATATTGGAGATTTAGATATTGTATTATATTGTAACGGGTTTTTTTTAAATAACTAAATTTAAAGATTTTCTTAAGCAAAACAAAAACAAATTTTTTAATTTTACCGTTATTTTTTTTTTTTAATTAACTTTTTTTTTACTAAAATTATATTCACTTATATATAAAAATATGTTATATATATTTATTTTTTTATTTTTTAATTAAATTTTCCTTTGGTTTGATGTTAGGGTTAAAAATTTAAAATTTACCGTTATTTTCAATAAATATAACGGTTTAACAATTTCACTAATTATTTTTCACTTTTATTTTATGCAATTTAGTTAATATAAAAAACTATAAAAAATTTTTAATATATGGATTTACATAAAATTTTTATAATTTAAAAAAATAATACAAAACAAATTAAATAAATAAGTATATTATATATATATTGTAAATTATATAATAATAAATTTTATATAGTTGTATACGAGTAGTTGTATAGTTTAAAAAAAAAGAAAAAAATTATAATAATGTGTTAATAGCTTTAGATAGAGTTATAATATTAATATTAAATATAATCGTATATATATATATATATATATATATTATATATATATTTTCCTTTATATTAATTTTTAATCCTTTTTATTATTTTATTTTATTTTATTACATATATTGCAATTTATTTTACTCTTTGTTTTGATTTGTTCGTTCTATATATATATACATACTATATATATATAAAAGTATATAATATTTCCTTTCGCAATTATTTATTATGTTTTGTTCTAATTACGGTATACGTATATTTTATTTTATTACTTAATTCCCTAATTTTGTAATTTTTCATTTGTATACCTTTTATTAAAAACTCTTAGAACATTCTTTTATATTAAAAACTCGTCATCATATTTTTATATCTTATAATATTCATATGAACTCATATTTTTATTTCGTATTTGACTTTTAAATTTTTTTTTTTTTTTTGTATTCAAATTTTAAGAAAATTTGTTATCCAATTTTTTTTTTGTTAATATTAAATAATTTTTTTTATTTAATTTGCCTTTTTTTTATAATAAACTTTTCTTTTAATTTAATTTACATTTTTATATTAATTTTTAAATATACCTATTTATATTTAATTATTTTATTTTATTTATTTTTATTTTAATTCTATTATAATTTTTTTAATTTTTATTATTTCACATTTTTATTAATGAAAAGTAATAAAAAAAAAAAAAGAAAGTAAAAAACTAATGAGACAAAAAATTTTCACAAAATTTTCATTTCTTTTATATGAAAATTTAATTTTATAATAAATATTAAAAAAACAAAAAAAACGTTATATTTATATATTATATATTTTTTTACTAATTCTATTCTATTTCTCCAGAAAAAACAAAATAATAAAAAAATTTAAAAAAAAATTAAATGGAGAAATGGAAAAAAATTTAATTCCCGGGTATATTATAATTTCTATATTTTCTATATTTTATACTTTATATTTTTTTTTTTTTAAATATATTTACTCCCGTTTGTAAAAATTAAGTTGTTTTGTTTTTTTTTTTTTTGTTTTCCCTCGTTTTTTTTTTTTTATTTAAAAAATTTTCCGAATACGGTATTTTTTCACAATATTTTATTGTATATTATACTTTGTATATATATATATATTGCGATCAGTTTGTGCTTTTCAAAAAAAAAAACAAATCAAAACTTAAAAAACAAACAAACAAACGCAAATAAATTAAGAGACAAGAAAATGAATGTACGTGCGAAATACACTACGGATTGCATTCGACTAATTTGTTATTTGTTCGCGATGCTAACAGTTTGCCCTCATTTTTATTTTATTTTTTATTTTTTTGTTTTTATTTTTTTTTTTTTCAATTAGAATTAAAAATAAAATACATGAATACATGTACATATATAAAAAGAAAAAATACATAGAAAATAAGAAAATTTTTACCGTTACTTTATAATTGTGTTGTGAATAACATTGCCGACCGGTATAAATACGATATGAGAAGTTTTTTCATTTTAATTTTTTTTTTTTATTTTTGATTTTTATATGATGAAAATTTCTCCATTTTTACAGTTATTACAGAATTACTTAAAATTTTCCATTCTGTTATACATAATCTATATGGAGTGGAGGAGAAAATTATTAAGACGTCATTAATAATTTTTACCGTTATTTTAAAATGTAATACGTTACATTTAGAATGAAAAGCTTTTTTATGGAAACTGTACTACATATTACGAAATTTTTTTAAGGAAATTACGTTGTAAAATTTAAATTTTAATACAAAGTATTTTAATAAATACATACTCTTATAATAAAATTGTATTATTTAGAAGTTTTTTAAATAATTGTTTTTATCATTTTGTTGCAATTTGGTTGTTGCAATAAAATTGTCTAATAATATAAAACTTAGTTAAATTTCAATAGTTGTTTTCAGTTGAATGGCTAGGTTGTACAGTGGTTAGAGTGCCTACTTTTACCAAAAATTGAAACAGTCCGGATTCCAAAAACTTTTATTTTGTTTTTGAAATCGATTCAGCTCCCATTCGCCATGCGTTCAAATTGATAGCATAACCAGTAATTAATAATTATATATCTTAAATAAAAATATACAGTAATATATTATACAACCATATGTAACCAAATAATTTAATTTAATAATAAAACTCACAGATATATAGAAATAACTTATAATCCAATATAAAATTATTATACAATATATATATAACAAATAGAATTTTATCTATTGCAAAATTTAAGATTGTTTCTACATTTTATAAGACCTAGGAGTATCTGAAGTTTAAATTGTATGTGGATTTCATTAAGATCTATTCTAATAAAAAGAATATAATATGTCCCTCCTGTTCCAACATGTACCTATGATATAGATAGGCTGATTAGCGTAAAAGTTGACCAGTTAGCAATAAAAAAAAAAAAAGTTTTTTAGGATCCATGCAATAAGGCTCATATATGTAATTGAAAAATTAAGCCTTAAAATGTGGGAAAACAACCACCAGGGGTGTTATTTTTCTTTTAATTTATCTTTTGTGAAATTAAGCTCTGGGGTTCTAATTCTCATATATAGATATTGTTATGCAAGGATCCTACAGTTAAATTCACCTACATATTATATATAAATATTCTGGAAAAGGGAAAGATTTTGATTGCGAATACATTCTAAATTCTAAAATTCTACATAATTTACAACCTTTCATGTACAAAAGCATAGAAAATAAGACTCCTGGGTCTTATTTCTCATTAAATGTGAAATTTTTCACCACTTTTTGAGAATTATCCCTAAAGTTTTATTTCTTATTTGCCAACTTGATAAATTTAATTCGCAGGGCTTTTTTTTCACAGCTCCAATTATTTCAATTCCACATTGATGGTACTGTATTAATTTAATTATTTTATTTTTTAATATCTAATTATTTAATTAAAGTATTTTGTTCTTGAAATGCTATTAGGACTATATAGTTTTTTAGTTTTCTGATGACTTTTGTATATATTTATTTTTTCAATCATATTTGTATAAAAGTTATTTTATATTAGACTAATTTTACCTTAATTAACTTAAAATATTTTTTTTAATACTAATTATTAATTTTTTTTTATTTATAAATTTATTTACTAATTTGTTTATATAATTATAAATCAGTTTAATTATATCTGATCAACTAAATTGATTTTGTCTCTTTAGTTTTCCAAAAGAAAGTATATTTTAAAAATTATGAATATTACTACATATCTGGCAACACTTAAATTTTTTTCTAAAAGCTTTTATATAAAAAATTTTTTTTATTCATAAATTTCCTAATAATTTTTTTTTTCAAATTTTTTCATAGGAAATTTATGAACTATTTGAAATCTTATGTTCTTTGTCTTTAAATTTTTTACTTATGAAAACATTATCAAAATATTAGTGGAAAATTTGTCAAAATCAAAAAATAAAAATAAATATTTTTTATTTGAATTAAAAAAAATAGCAAAAAAAGATCATCAACATGTTTACTCATCATAACTATAAAAATATTTGATAAATTAACAAAAAAGAGGTAATGTAAAAATCATAGAGTTTTTAAAAAAGCTCATTTTCAAAATTAAACAATTTATTTAAAATTAATTTTGAATCACGATTATAATTGAAAAATAAATTTATTATAAGAGACAAGTTATTCAATTCTAAAGATACCATTTATAATTAAGAAAACCTGTTAACTTTCAACATAACGGCTGCGTGGCATAGTGGTTAGAGTGCCGACCTTTCATGCGAAAGACCCGGGTTCGATACCCAGTGAAAGTGAAAAAACTTTTCTGGTTTTCGACTCAACTCAGCTACCATTCGCCATTGAGGTGATCCAAAAAAATAGAATTGTATCTATTGAAATTCTAAGACGTTTCTACATGTTATAAGACCTAGTTCTATTTCATTAAGATCAATTCTCATAACACGAAAATAATATGACCTCTGTTCCAACTAACAATCCTATAGCCTAACAATCCTATGAAAGCAGTTATCGTTTGACGTTTCCAAAAATTCCAAAGTTCGTTTGATAAAACTATTATTAGTACAATTTAAATATAGAAGTTTTCTGAACTTTGGGAGACTGTACCTTTGCAACGGGTGGGACTACAGAAAAAAGTTGCGCTATGAAATATTTTTTTTTTTTAAATTCATATCCGCTGTTAAAATATTATTTTTTTATTTTAAACGGTGTAGAAGTTTTGAAAGCATAAACAGCTGTACAGACGAACACAGTGAAACAAATAGGCGCATTTTTTTTGAAAATGTGTTAAAAATACGGAAAGTTTTAAAATTAAACACGAAGTATCTAGGCTCTATATAATATAAAATCACAAAATATTTTTCAGATGATAATATAACTAAATTGTCATCAAATTAATTTTATTTGACAATTTTGATTAAATATAAAATTTTTTTAAAGAATTGTGTTTTTATTCATTTATTTATTTTAAGTCAAAAAATCAGAAAAATTACATTATGTCAAATGTGTTCAATAAAATACGTAAAAATGAATCATAAATATAAAAATATTTAATATTACTACATAAATTATATTGTATATATTATAATCTTTGAATAAATATTTTTTCTAGATGTTGAATAATTTTTTTTTTTTTGAAAACATAGTTTATTATATGGGCTATAAGTTGTACACTAATTAAATCATTAGTATATAGCTATAGCCCAAATAAACTTTTATTAATTATTATCCCCGTACGACTGTATAGTTTAAGGGTATCCAAATTTGTAATAACATTTGTGATGCTGTAAGGAAAAATTTAGTTATAGATTAAGGGCATCAGATCAAAAAGGAAGTTGATTAAACTGGGAACACCTGTCCACATAGTAACTCAAAAACGGCAGAAGGAAACAAGGGCTTGAGAAGTAAGTTCTAATAGGCCTTATTTCACTTTGAAATAGAAATAAAGCCCAAGTCGCGAAAATTTTATAAAGCGTTCGCAGACCAGGGGTATTAGACGCGACCAGCTCGACGATACGATCATGGTAGACTCAAATAGGAAGACGCTAAGGTCACGAGGCTGACGCAAATTTAAAAACTTTTTTAAATCATGTTGTAAATATTCGAGACCATTTGCTCTAGGCTTTGTCTTCCCGCTCTCAAAAGCTGGACTGCCACTCAACTTCTTTTTTTTAATGTATAACTGTCAAAAGAAAACAATTCTCAATCATTCTTAAATCGAGGAATTGTTGATGTTAGGGAAATTTTAGGTTTTGAGTTCCCTAGAGGTGACACAGACTACTGTTTTTTCTCACATTTTTTATAAATTTAAAAAGAAAAAAGTCTGAACAACATTGTTTTTACTGCATTTTATTTGCAACATTTTCATAATTATAAATGGAAAAACTGCATGCTTAATATTTATAAATTATTACCCCTTTCACAAAAAAACATTATTTCTAATTTTTTATTGTAGTATTTAAAAAAAATACCGCAGACCGGCGACTTTTTACAAGCATTTAATTACCACCCTTAAAACGCACCATAACTACTTATTAAAAACGTACCATGTGAAGAATCTTCCTGTTTATTGTATTAGGATATGGTTATTATTAAAATGGAATTAATAAATTTAATAAATTTAATGATTATATGAAACTTTGCAATTAATTCACCTAGTCACGAAAATTTATTGAAAAAAAAAATTAAACTAAATCCAATTAAAAAATGTAAAGTCAATAAACTTAAACCCCATTTAAAATTAAGAAGTAACACTTAGAACTTGTATAAGCCTATAACACTTAGCATTGGTAAAAAAAATTGATGAATAAATTGTAATGCATTGAAAATTAACTATTTTTCGTACACTATACCTAAAATAATTTTGGTATGGTATTTTTAACCAGCAAAAGAAAGCAACCGAGATATAGAAAAGTATGTATATTTTTGCTTAGCGTCATCTTCTGAGTCCATTAAGGGTTGTCAGTTCGTCCCTCCTTCCGTTCGCACTATAAGTCAAAAAGTAATGATGCTATTTTTGACGAAATTTATACTGTAGGATTGTAGGATAGGTCAGAATTGTAAATTAGTTGGATCGATCAATTTGAAAGTTTGCGATCGAACCATAGGCAAAAAAAAATAATCTGCGAGAAAGATAGAATCTTCAAATTTGGTACAAATCTTTAATTTTGCTTCCCTTGTACCCCTTAATGATTTGGTTTGCAATGATTAGAGTGATGGTGCAGGTAACTCCCACACACTCTTCAAGAATTAAAAACATACCTTCAAAATTAATTAAGATAGAAATTTGAAATCTGGTACAACAGTGTTCTGCCATATTTTTATTATATCCCCGAGATTTGAGACGTATCTCTCAATTTATCAAGCATATCATTGAAATTAATAAAGATTACATTTGATAAAAGGAATTCTGTCCTATTTCCATTATGTTCTTAGACTTTGTGATGAACTGAAGTAGTGGTTTGGCGACCTACCACACGCGCCCAAGTCCTTTTAAGGATATCTTCGAAATTTATTAAGTTAGAAAATTAAAATTTGATTGAAGTTCGTTCTGGAACTTTTGCGTAATTTTACTGAACTCTGAGATGATTTAAAGTAGGGTTTCGTGTAACTGCACCCCTCAAAACTTAACTAAAATTGATCTGTTATAGAGAGTGTTCATTTTATATTAGGCCCCCTTTTTAAATTTAAATAGAATTTTTTAGGTGTAGGGTATAACTAACCCGGTTGCATCGACCTACTGTTGTTTCACTATTTGTTTGAAACATAAAATATTCTGTCGTGTAAAATATTCGTAAGTGTTTACATGAGAGTGGAAGAGAAAATTTGTCCTGTGAAACTTTTCATGAATTGCAAACTTATTCAGACCACTGCATACAAGATCTGGGTATTTGTATTCTAAGGTAGGTTTACAATAAATTGCATTATATTCAAAATTGATTTCTGCTTGCAACAAGATCACTAATTAAAACCGTTATTCATAAATGAGTTTTTATTTTACCACGATATACTTAAACTATGATTATACGGTATACTTATAAACTATTACGGTATACTTATATATTTTTACGATATTTATTTAGATATATGATCTAACCGGAGTTTGAACCTGAAATATTCTACATGAAGAGTGGGCATCTGAACCAATATGCCACTGGACCAATTTGTGTAGTTTGGTTTAATCTTTTAATACTCAAAATTTGTTTACCTTAAATCTTCGAAGCCCGCTTCTTCTAAAAGAATATGTGGGATCAATAATTAAAGAAAGATATAAACTTATTAAATTTCTGGCAATTTACTGTGTTAATTTGATGATTGAGTAGGAAATTACTAATTACATTACAAAAATTCAATTTTTCAAACTGAATTAGGATTGCGGAAAAGCGTAACTTCATTAACCACTCAAATCAAGTTGAGTAAAAACATCAGTCAAAATGTGAACTTTGATTACTTATAATTTATTCGGCACCATTTCATATAAACTACAAAACTACATATTTTATTAAAATAGAAATTGTAATTTAGTAATTAAAACGCGCAAACTTCTAGACAAATAAAATGTTTTCTTATGTAAATAGAAAAAAAATACATATCTAGATATATTTACAACCTATAAATCAATTGTGTTAAGAATAAATAATTATAATAAAAAAAAACGTTTATATTATAAATATTTATTTAATAAAAACGTAAACGAATTTATAATTTTAAAAAAAAAATTTTTTAAAGTAAACTATAATTTTAAAATTTAGTGCAAAATTTCATAGAATTTATAAATAAAAAAGAAAAAATTTTTTAGAATTATAATTATTTATTTTAACAAAATTTATAAAATTATTTATTAATATTCAATAATTTAATAGAAATTGTTTTCTTCTGTAGTGACTTTGAAAATCTGAAGTTATTCTTTGATAATAAAAAACTAATTTAAACTATTCCAAAAACGAATAATTTATTATATAATTAATATTTTAACAAAATTCTGATTTTAATTTTATTTAAATTTTTTTATTTTCTGATAAGTAAATTTTTGTAGGATTGTTCAGTGGCCCAGACTGAATATCAGACAACTTTCAAAATTTCTTTCAATTAACAAAACGCTTTATATAAAAAATTAAAAAAATGGTCTGTAAGTTAAAAGAGCACTTGTAAAAAAACCACAAAAAAGTACATTAAGTATACAGGACTTCAATAACATTATCCGATTTAAAATATCAGTTATTTAAAAATATATAATTTGTAATCGAGACAATGATGATAATCTTTAAAAACATTGACACAAACATGCCAGCCAATCCAAATGAAATCCTTCAATGAATCTCAGAAAAACTTATTGCAAATTTTTTATCAACTATTTCAAAACTTTTAACGTCAATTTTTACTTTTCTTAACTTCATGTTTTAAATCCAGTCAATAAGAAGATAGCGAATATTTTTCCACTATCAAAACAAGGTTACAAATACAAATCCCCCGAAAAAAATCCTATCGCTATAAAATATAGATTACTTTTCAAAGTTTTCTAATTGATTTCTAACAACTAAGTTTCTAATGTACTATAAGTGTATGTTAAAACAAATCTAAGTAATTCTTACTCATTACACTTTACTTTGGCTAAAACAGAGTTCGCCATATACTATCTAATGTATATGTGTATTCTTATGCGTCTTACATCCTGTAGAATTGATACAAACGAATTACACATTTGTATGCAAACATAATAAGTAAGTTTGACTTATTATAAAGACTTTTTATAAAACTAAACTTTTGACACAGTACCAGAATCAGTTTACACTTTGCTGATTCTATTATTTACATCTACTTCAGCCCATTTATCATAAGTTGAAAGAAATACCCAAAAACTCCTGAAATATTATTGAAATAATTGAAATATAATTAGATTGTCGAATATGCTTACTACATTTGCACATAATTGCCGTTAATATAGTGTTTATATACAGTCTCTAACGTAATAGTTTTAAATGTCAATTTGTTAACTGAGAACGAAGTCGGAAATTGCTTTGACAGTCAATTTAAAAAAAAATTAACAAGAAAACGAGGAAATATCTTACCATTATTTTATTATTATAACTTATATTTTATTAAATAACTACCTTTTTAATTTTTATACCCGTATGACTATAAGTCGAAAGGATATAATTAATTTGTCATTAAGTTTGTGACGCAGAGAGGGAGAGGGGGTAGGTATAGGTATTAAAAGGAACTGGGAACTTGAAATTTTCAAAAATTCGTTTTTACGCAATAGCCGCCATCGCTATTGAAATCCAGCCGTTTTGGTCTAGCGGTACTCTATACCTATTGAAGCTAGGTGTCTGAAATTTTATTAAAAATAGTTTGATGATATAATGTTTATATTACGGTCATACAGGTATCCAAGAGTTGACACAGTCTACTCTACTAAACTCTTCCTCGTTTTTATATTAAAAACAATATTTTAAAGTTTGATTATTCGGACGCGCTGTCTTAAATATTTCTTTGCCAGGGCTGGCTACAGTGTTGTTTGTAACGCAGACAGAACTGCCAGTATGGGTTTAAATTAGATGTATGTATGTATGTATGTTAGCGACTATATGTCAGGTTAATTTTAATAATTATTAGTAGCAGTTTAAATTATAAAAATATTTGTTTATCCTAACTGTAGTGTATACATACTAATGGTTATTTAAAATTTTTATATTTATTTTCCTGAAAATAAAACATTTTTACATATGTTTAACAATTTAATTATATTAAATATATATTTATTATAGCATATATAATATATACTTAAAAAATGAAATTAAAAATTTTAATTTCTTTTAATATTTTCATATTTTATATACAAAATATGAAAAAATATGAAATATTAAAAATTAAAATGCCAAATGTTTTTTATTTTTTTTTTAAATTTATATTTTTTAATTTTTTTTACTGTTAAAAAAAAAAATGAAAAAAAACAATTAATATAAAGAAGCGAAATACTTATTATAAACACAAAAATATAAAAAAAATACAAAACATTCATATTTTCTTTAAATAGAACGATTTTAAACAAAATTTTATATTTATTAATATTATAAGAAAAGAGCACGTCACTTCAATTTTCAATATACACAAAACATTTATTTAATAATTTTTTTTTTGCTTAATTCTAAAAATAATTGTTTAAATTGGATTTTTTATAAATATATTTACATGCAATTTTCTCTTAAATATATATGTACAATGTACATAATATATATATATATTTATATATAGAAATGGCTTTTAAAAATTAAATTGTTGACAAAAATATTGATAAAAGTTCAAAAAATATAAAAGCTAAATTTACTCAAAAAAAATATTTAATTAAAATTTTAAGTTCAAATTTAGAAAATTAATTTCCGATTTTTGTTTTGCAATTTTTGAATTTATGTTTTTTGGAATTTTTGAAATTTTTTCAATTTTGTAAATACGAGAATTACTTTTTTTTAAAAACAACTCACTTAAAAAAATAAATTAAAAAACTTGAAAGTAACATTTTTTTTACCAAAACGCCTGGAAATATGCAATATTTTTTAATATGTTATCCATTTAACAAATACATCAATATGATAGATAGAGCATTAAGAACTCCAGAAAATGATTTAATATCAAATATATTTTACTACAATAAGGAGTACATTAAGAAGACTCTGCTTACGGATTTTATAGCTCCTGACATTACCACTTCTTAGACAAATATGAATAAAATTAGTTCGAAATCATTTTAGCACAAAATACTCTACATAAAATGGTTTAATATTTAATATATTCACAATGTAGAGTACATTAAAAATAATTGTTTTACAGATTTCATAACTTCTGAGCATTTCATATTTTTTGACAAAAAAGCTAACATATAAAACCATGATTTATAGAAGTACTACATGCAAGGTTTTTGATTTTTATATTGACAGCAATACAAATCGATTTTCTTAACAGTTTGACTATATGCAGTATTTTTTTTATTTTTATATATTTTAACCAACACTGTAAATGTGGAGATGTCTGTGGTAAATATAAATAAATATTTTCTGAAATTTAAATACGATTGTTATTTTAAATATTAGGTATTTAATTAAAATATAAAACTACTTGTGGTTTTTGTTTATAATATATGAAATTACAATAGAATATTTGTTTACAATATGTGCCTATCGGCATGCAAAAAAGGCTAAAGAAAGAGACAACAAAGCCCTTCAAACTTGTGAAAATATGTTTCTAAAATAAAAGAGTTAAAATATTAATTATTGTAATTAATAATGAGAAATAACATTAATAGTTAAAGAGAAATTTATATATGTTTGGCATGATAACTTTTTTGTTTAAGTAAAAGGAATTTTAATTAAAGTGCAAGTTTATTTTTTAATAGCAAATTGTTGTTATGAAGTGCTACGTTTTACTTTAACAGTAGGATTTGATTTAAAATTAATGCAATATTTTATTTTAATGGATCCCCTAAAATTAACTCTACTTTGAAATCCATAATTTGGGCCAGTGTAATGGATTTGCCTAATCTGTAATGGAAACTAAGAAAAAGTGGTACCAATGTGGCAACATTTTGGAACGGGATAAAACGTCAAATTTATTTATTTATTTATATCATATTTAAATTCAAATTCAAAATCCGTGAGTACATTTCTTTAATCATGTTAGTCCAACTTCTATTTTCCAACATAAGAAGGTTTAATTTAATTAAAACAAAAATAATTTTTGAAAAATAAATTAATTTTACAAATCCCCATGGTGACCAAATATATATAGTAAAATACTAAAATATAAAATATATGATATTAACAAAGTAAATAATATTACTTATAAAAAAAAATAATATTGTTGGACCGTATCCGAAAGTATGCACTTGGAATACTTAATAAATAAAGAAATATATTACTTAAAATTGAGTTTATTAATTAAAAAAAAAAAAAACAAAAAATCGCTGTCAAAGAAAATTTTGCACTTAAAAATAAAAACTTGTTGTGGAAAAAAAAGGTATATAAGTGCCAGTCTTAAAGGGAAGGTAGTGCAATTAAAAAAAAATTTTATATATAATTTTAAAAAAAATCCCTCCCCAAACCGTAATTTTTGAAATTTTCTGAAATTTACAGCAGTATTAACTACTTTCCAAATTTGGACCTAATTTACTTCCAAAAAGTTTTTTTTTGACCAAGCCTGTTAAAAGACTCAACTCCATTTTCAAGGTGCTTCACGTATATAAAATTTGGTGTCAACCGGTTAAACCGTTTCTAATTTAGAGTAAAGTAACGAAAAAATCTATAAAAAGCCGCTGTGCCGCAATGGGTTAACGGAACTCAACAAAAAAATTTTGAAACTTTCTCTTTAAGCAAAGCAGTATTGCGCAAAATTGGACGTAATTTTCTTCCAAAATTTTGTTTTGACATTCGTCAGGCCGGCATAAGTTAACAAATTTCAAGTCTGTTAATAGAGTTAACTCCATTCTCAAACGGAACACATATACGAAATTTGAAGAAAATCGGTTAAACCGATTCGCAAATTTGGACAATATTAGCTTCCAAAATTATTTTGACCAATCGTCTGGCCGACATGGGTTAACAAATTCCAAAACTGTTAATAGTGTCAACTCGATTCTCACAGAGGGACACGTAACAAAATTTGAAGAAAATCGGCCGAAAAATATGAAAATTATGAAAAAGCATTTTAAAGTTTTTTTAAATTTAAAATGAACAAGATTACCTTTAAATAAAATACAATAATTGATGAAAAATTTTTATTATTTCGACTTATGTTTTGCGACAAACGCACCCTTTAAGTATAACTGGTAAAGGTAAAAAGGCTCACCTTTCTTATTTGTATTTTAATTTTTAACAATTTATAAATTAAAAGCAATTCTAAAATTAAATTATGAACATATGGACATTATAATATTTGTTATTTAATTTATCGGTTTATTTTTAACAAAATTTTGACAAAAAAATATAATTTTAGTTTTTTGAAAAATTATTTTTGGAAACCATAAAAAAAAATAGCTTCGTCAATAAATCTTTCAGTCATTAGTAAAAAAAAATTTTAAAAAAACGACTTTTTAAAAGTTTTTTTTTTTTGATTGACAAGTTTAAAAATTTTGAAAAAAAATTATAAAACTACAAAATAATTTTAAAAAATTTTATTTTGAATTTTCAAGTTAATAAATAATACCATATATATATATATATATATATATATATATATATTTTACATGTTAGATTAGAATTTTTGAATACATGGAGCTTGGGGGCATGGATAAAAAGACGAAGTTGTGAAAAAATAGTCCTAATTCCAAAAATTATTAAATACAAATGTCTTAAATACCTAAATAAATATTTTAACTTAAATAAATGGTTTCCTATATTTAAAAAAGTCCTTTCAATAGAAATTTAATTCAATTCCAAAAACCATATATATTATATAGTTTGCAAAATTACTATCATTGGGCCTTAGATGCGCCACTTACATGAATTCCAGGAATTCCAAAAAGAAATTTAAATTATATTAACTAATTACAATGTGTTTTTATTAAAACTATTTGAGTTCATTTTTATAACTCACAATAGACTTGTATAAAATTTTCTATAAATTGTAAGAATCGGAAATTTGTCTTGGCAATTTTACATAACAGCTTCAGATGAGTCTACCATAAATATTTAAAAGAAAATTTAAAGCTCAAAGTTTAATTATTTAAATTACATTTACCTAAGGAACAGATTAAACTTGTGAATCAATAGAGTCTCTTAACAGACTAAATAAAATTCCACAAAACTTAAATTAAATTTATTTTTTACTATATGACTGGAAATACTTTTATAAAATACCCCCCCCCCCCTCCCTCTTCTCTGCGTCACAAACGTAATGGCAATACGAGTATAAAAAAGTCTGGTTAAAGCATGAAAAGCAGACAATGACTAGAAGAGCCATCTTCAATTTAGGAAACGTACAATAGAAGAGTACTAGGAAACACACAAACTTCGAATAAAGTATTTACATTTTCTAAAAAACGTTAAAATTTCATAATTCGAAACTCTTATCATAATTATTATCAAAGAATTCGTAAATTTTCATATTAACTTATTAATAACAATCAATTTAAAACATGGAACTTTAGGATCAGTAAAACGCAACTACACAATAGAAAATCTTAATTTACTTTCCTTCCTTTGCACCAGATTCTACTAAAAAGAATATCAAATCTGTCTAAGGGTCTACAAATCTAAACATATAACTTTTTTCAATTCGAAATTGAATAATCGGAGATTTGTTTATAAATTGAAATAAAAATAATCATACCTTTCTTAAATTCATATTTCTCTAAACTGAACTGAAACGAGGAAGAGTATAGTAGAGTAGACTGTGTCAACTGTAGGATACCCGTATTACCGTAATATATACATTATATAATCCGATTAATTAATTTTGCCAAAATTTTGAACACACAATTTATTAGACTTTTAGTTATGTACAAAAGAAAATATAAATTGAAAGGCAGCTCTTCGAACCTCTTCCACTCCACCGATGAAATTTTATTCAGACTTGGCCATTAAAGTTAACTACTTTTGCCAAAATTTCAAAAATCCAGCATTATTAGGTATAGATTAATGCTCATATAAAAAAAGAAGTTGCATGACAGCTACTCGAACCAGTAGAGCAACTTCGCTGGATTTCAATAGCGATGACTGCTATTGCGAACTTATGGACATACTCACATACATAGCTATAGCAATTTACTTTTCCATTCTGATCCGATCCATACCTTTGAATCTATATCCCCCGCCCCTCCTTCACTGCGTTACAAACGTAATGGCATATTTAATAAACCTTTTTAACCTATAGTCATACGTGTATAAAAAGGTCTGATTAAAGCAGTAAAGCAGACAATGACTAGAAGAGTCATCTTCAATTAAGGAAGCCTATAAAAGTACTTGGAAACACACAAACATATATTTCTATTGAAAACTCTATAACAAATAAACATAACATTTTCATTATTATTTATTTATTAATGCTATATATATTTTATTTCTATGGATATAATTAATATTTTTACATTTTTTTTTTTTTGAAATAAAACATCTTTTGTCTAGCAAAAAAAAACAAACATACAAAACAAAATTTATTTGTATACCTATATTTTAATATTCCCCTTTAGAGATGACTTCATTTCATATTATGTTACACCATATTTTTTTTTTTGAATCTGTAAAACGGTAAAATTTAGGAGAACCGTTGTTACAGTATAACACATTTACAAAATATATATATACAATAATATAAATTTCCCCTTTAGAAAATGAGGTCATATTGAAAATTCTTTATATAATATGTATGTATATGTTGATATTTGTAAAATACACAAGCATATAATTTTTTAAGATGAAAATTCAAGTTTTTTTCTTCTAATATAGAAAAAATACCGCAATTTTAACCGATCTATGACGAAACGAAATTGCGTTTTCTTTTTATTTGTTTTTTTTTTTATTTTAATATTGATTTAATATTTTTTGGAAACTGTGTTAAATATATATATATATATATATACATATATGTATGTATATACTATGTTTATAAATTGGATGTACAAAAAAAAATAAAACCTATTCAATGTAAAAGTGATTTTAGAGTAAAAAATATGACGTCATTGTTTTACGATTCATTTCAAAACTCATGTAAAAGAATATATATCCGGTATATATGTATATTATTTTTTTTCAATATCTGCAGATAAATTTTACGCGAGTTCTTGTTTTTTTTTATTAAACTTTGTTTGTAAAATAGCGGGAAGTAGAAAAACAAGTACCTACGTTGTGTGTATATATAAAAGATTTAAATTTTAAAGTAGATATAATTAAAATAAGATCTTATATAAAATGCCACCGATTATATTAACTATATTAGATATTAGTTAGGAATTTATAAATTAAAATTATTATTAAAAATTTATATTAATTTATTATGTATTTCAAAGTTAGAATAAAATTATGGAAATTTATACAAGACTAGTACTAGACTAAATAACATATTTTAGAAAACCACCTTTTTTATATTTTCATTAAGGTATAAATCAATTATTATTTTAATTTTATACATAAGTACATATACATATATATTTAATAGCCTGCTCCCAATACCACCTATATTCTACTTAAATCCTTCATGTTCAGACACACTGCTAAATAAATGCCAGCAAATTCTCACCAAAGCTATGAAATATATTTATAATTATAGTAGAAACTACAGTATAATAGTACATCTAGGATGTTTATGGAGACAAATACCATCAGAGTCAAGGAGCAAATATTACTTGATAAGGCAGCAAACATTCACAATATTAAAAGAAAAACAACAATTTAAAAAAGCATAAACTTGGAAGGCAAAAGGATGATTTATAATAGGCATACTAGATATGGGGAACAATTAAATGTACCAGCGAGCCGAACGTAAAAAAACAAAAAGCAATTTACCACCATCAGTGTTGCCATTTTGACAGTATTCCGGTCAAATTTGACTGGAAAAAATATTCTTTGACAGGAAAAAAACTCGAAATATTTTGACTGGATTTTTGACTGATTTATTTTTTTATTTGACCGCTTTTGACATAATTTCGTTTCGGAAAAACTTAAAATATTTTTAAAAATATTCGTTGACGCTGAACGAATTTTTTCGCACCACTACAAATTGTAGTTAACGAACAAGAATTGACAAATACTGGAATGACAAATCATTTAATATACATACATATACATATAAAATTATCACAGAAATCGAATGCTGCTTAAACTCACTTATGCTGTTTTGATTATAAGAAATCATTTGCCAAAAGAAAATTAGTACAATATGAAAATACCACCAGAAGTGATTAATAAAATTGGTAAAAAAGATATATACGAAAACGATAGTGAAGAAGATTTGGATATTTCCTTTATGGATGAAATTTTTTAATTAGTTTATTTTTAGAATACATATCTTTTTGGTGCAATAAGCTTTACATATTATGTATACCGTCCGGTTACATAGAATTTCTTTTGTTTAATTTATGAAATAATTTTTGTTTTTGTTTAATTTATGAAATAATTTTTTTTTATTTAATGTATGAAATAAGTTTTGTTTTTATTTATGAAATATTGTTTTTGATTAATTTTAGTACAATTTTTTTTGTTGGTGATAATCTTTATTTGATATTTTAAAATAAATATTTTACTACTTTATCTGAAATAATATATAAATAAATCTTCGACATGGTCACATTATATCATTAGTTAAATTAGGTATTGCGAATTTATAAAAAGCAACGCTCCATAAATCAATCTAAACAAAGAAATTATGTACATGTTTCATTATACATACTTAATTTTAAATCTTTCTTAATTAAATTTTTATTTTGACCGATTTTTTGACAGTATTTTCCTCTAAAAACTTTTCACTGGATTTTTTGACTGAATTTTTTAAAAAGTTTTCCAGTCAAACTGTGACCGGATTGAAAATTTTGAAGTGGCAACATTGACTACCATCAGCAATCCGAATTGTCAATCAGTTACCGAATAACATGAAGGGCATCCAATGTGAATACACTCCCCATCACCATTTTTATTAATTTAATGAGGGCTTACATACTAAAAGCAAAAGTAATTTATTATAAAATGTTAAAATTAAAAAATAGATTATGTAAATTAAAATAAATAAAAAAATAAAAATAAATAAATTGCCTTTTGTGTTAGCCTTTTCCTTTCTAAAGGTTTTATTTAACTTTTACATCGCTCCCCAGCTCACTGTAAGAATCGAAAAAATCTAGAAAAAATCGATTTACTTTCTTAATAAAAACGAACTGTATTTCGTTTAAAACTTTTAAAAAGTATTGTTTAGAAACCTTTGATTATAGAAATACTAAATCGTAAAAAGAAAAAATTAGTATCTTATCTATTTGTAAGAACAAAAAATTTTTACTTAGTCCAAGAACCCAATTCCGAAAGAATTGTGTTGGTCTTAGAAATATATGGATTTACGTAGTTTTTCAAGTGCTAAACATCCAAGAAGAGATAATACATGTTATTTTTATCGATATATTTAATCTCTTTCTGGTTGGCACGTATCCTAAAAATTTCGTTCCTCCCTTGAGATATCGCCCTTCTTTATATAAACTTATAGAAATGCTTCTAAATGTCTAAAAGCCTAAACCCAAAATTTCAATTGACTCTTAAAACCCTTCTTTTTCCTAATTCCGCATATACATTATACATAAATTATCTGGAAAAAGCCTACATACTCCGGTTGTTAATACAAAATATTTATAATTATAAAAATAAAAACAAACAAAATTTTTTCTGATTTCTTTTGATTGTTCATGGTTTTATTGAACGCAAAAGTTTCGTTTTTTCAAATTATTATTTTTTTAAATCTTCTATAAATATTTTTAGCTACTTTTTTGAGAACTCGGTCACTCTTTTTAATAACGATATTTTTTTCACACAAAGCCAACACTTTGCAGTAATGTCAATAAATGAAATGTCAAATGTCAAAAAGTATTATTTATTTTTAATTCTAAAAAAAAAAACTTGTTTACAAGAGAAAAAATTTAATTTATTACTAAAATGATAATTAATATTTTTATGCCGGAGGAAATTTACTATAAAAAAAGATCTTCAAAATCTAATTATAATATACAAACAAATCATACAACACTTTATGGTGAAATAAAATTCGAAAACAACCTTATTTCATATTTTATAGTTGCTGAAGAACCAACAAAATTAAATTTACGTTTACTTGGATATATTCAAAAAAATTCAACAACAAATGAAGATGTTTCAATTATATTCACATATGATGATGATGATCCACAAGAAACTGGTGTTTATTTAAATCATATTAATGTATTAGCTCCAGGTTCATCAAAGCAATGTAACATATATATATACAATAGAAATCTTTTAGAAAAATTATCATTTTCTGATGCTGATAAATATTTTCAAAACTTTGATCTACATTTTTTAAAAAAAATATGTTGTAGTGCAACTAAAAATGAAAAACCAACAGAATTAATAATTTTAAAAATTCAGAATTTTATATTTAAATTATTAGTTGCAATATTTCAACTATTACCAACTGTAAAATTCCTTAAAAAATCATCGTTATCAAAACATATTGATTATTATCAAGAACATATGAAAAAAGACAAAAAAAATTGGTCAATAATGTTTGATATTATTTTAGGTCTTATAACTATGTATTTAACATTAAATTTTTTACATCAAAATCAAAATGAACCAGTTCTTCAGGCATGCCAGTATGTTATATATCAGATAAGAAATTTACTACATGCATTAAAAGGTACACCAATCGGCCTAAAATTAAATTTACAACTTAATAATTTTCTATTGGATTGTTTTACCTATCATATTGATTTATGGGCAACATTTCTAGTTTTAATTGCACCTGTTATTCGTAATTTATTAATTCCATTAGCGCTATTTGGAGTGTTAGGATTTACATTTCAATTAGCTATTTTATCCGATTTATTGTTTTTAACAACAATTCATGCGCATTGCTTCCATATTTACACGACATTTCTTTACAATATTGAGAAAATTGGTATTCAAGTATTTTGGAAAATTGCAATTGGAAAAAAAGAAAATATACTTAAAAATCGTATTGAATCGTTTGAACTACAGAATAGACAATATTATTTAGTTTCTTTATTTCTTGCTTGTTTTGTATTTTTAATGCCAACTGTTTGCATTTATTACATTGTATTTTTGTGTTTTCGATTCAGTATTTATGTTTCCAATTATATTTTATTATTTTTAAGCAAAGCTATAATTGAACTTCCAATTGATAAATTTATTGATTGCATATTTTTAAGTTATTACGATGTTAATGATATCGATATAAAATTTTTAAAAGTTGTTACAAAGGAAGAGCATTCTTTAACTTCCTCAATATTCAAAATTATTTTAAAATCTAGACTTTCAAGAAAAAATAATATTTTTCCACCAAAGAAAACGTGTGATATAAATGAATGTATTTCTTTAAAAGAATTTTTTGAAGGTGCGATAAAAGGCAAAATTATCGATATAAGCTAAGATGTTGTTATATAAGTTTTTAATAAAAATTAATTTAATTATATTTGGTTAAAAATTTTTTTATTACACTTTAGAAATTATTAATATGTACAAAAAAAAACTCTTAATCGCTATCTGAGGCACATTCTTTTTCATCTTGTTTTTCAGGCTGTCCATAATTTAATCTACTTATTAATTCTTTTGCTGGATTGAACACTCCGTTTGTTTGAGTTGAACATATATAACATCTTGAAGATTTTTTGAATTTTTCTAGGGCACATTTTTCACAGAAGTAATGTTTGCATCTAAAAAAAAGAATTATTTAAATTTATAAGTTATGCATTTTTGATATTTTTAAATAAAATTACTTAGTTACAACTGGATCAACGAAACTCTCACGGCATATAAAACATTTAAAAGGTAAAGATTCTTCATCTGAATGTATTTCATATTTACTATCATCACCATCAGATTCACATTCTCCCTTCTGTTCTTTGGCATAATCCAACTCCAATTGCCAACCAGCTTTATAATCGCTTCTATCGTGTAAAAATTTACAACTGTCACCAAAACCACAAAATCCTGTCTCTTTATAATCTTTACAAATATCTGGTTGATAGTCCCAACGTACTGTGGCTCTTAAATGTGCCGGTGCTCGAATTGGTCCTTTTCGTACCATACCAGAACTAGCATTTCCAGCTGCAGTGTCTTTCTTTTTATAAAACTGCGTATAGTTATTTAAACCTCGATACACTTTGTCATCCGGTTTTCCTTCAAGTTCTTTATTAATATCTATACTCTTTTGATACAATGCTTGTGCATCACGATCTAATTCTGTTTCGACTTCATTAATGGCAGTTGCTCCTTGATCACTTGGACCAGTTGGCTTTAAATTTCTAGTTGATTTATAGCTAACAGCAACTGAATCTTCATCTTCTGATGAAGATGAATTTGATGAAGTTTTTTGCTTTTTTCTTTGTTTATGAAAACTTGTGCTTTGAATATTTGGGTTTACTTTTTTGTTTCGCTTATCAGATCTTACGACAACCGGTTTTTCGTCGCTTTCCGAATCTAAAAAAAAATTAATTTTTAGAGTTTCATAATTTATATTAATTTATAATTTAGTAATATAAAGTTGCACAAACATATATTTAACAAAAAATTAAAATATTAACAAACCTGACTCCGACGATGTTTCTTTTCTTTTACGAGAAAATTTATTTTTATTCACGATCTTTTTAAAAGAAAACGAAGATTCCGCCATTTTAAAAGTTATTAAAATTTAAAGTAATTTTCAATAAAAACTATTTAAATATTTTTAGTATACAATTTTAAAGAAACTAAACTTTTATTATTAAATCCAATCCAGTGCTGATTGAAAATATAAACAAAAATATGTCAAATTAATGAAATATCAAATAGGGATGAGAACTTAAATCAAAATAAAATTTATCGATTATTAAATTTTGACATCGGAACTTTTGACATTTCAGTGTTTTTTTATCTTTCAGAAAAAAATCGTGATTTCTTTAAGTTCATTTCTAGATTTGAAATTTTTTTTTAATAACTATTTTATTTTAAATAAAATCAACAAAATGATAGAACAACAAAGACAAAGGATAGAACAGGAAATGACCAAAGTGGTTGATGATACAGATCGAGAATATCTTAGGAAAATGCAAGTATGTATAATTTATAAGTGATCCCAAAATTTGGTTAGGAATAAAATAAAATTGAATTTTTAGGCTGAAATGCATCGTTGTGCTGCAAGATGTTGTGAAGATCAAAAGTCTAGTGTAGATGTTGTACAAAGTTGTGTAGAAAGATGTAGCGCTCCAGTAGCTAGAGCTCAAAGATTCGTACAAAATGAATTGGAATCTTATCAACAAAGACTTCAAAGATGTGTCATGGTAAATAAGGAGTTAAATAAAAACATAATTACTTTATTTTTTATAATTTTCATTAAAAAAATACTTGTTTACTGAAGTCAGGTTTTTAATTTAATCGTGTTTCGAAAAATAATCATTCTACACTTAGTATGTACATACTCCAAAGATTACAAAAATATGTCATCTGGTAGTGATAAAAATAATTTAAAAAAGACATAAAACTCTTCAATTACAAACTTGTATTTTAATAATTGTATCCATACAAGAAATGTTTAATTGAAAACTTTGTATACAGTTTTTTATTTACATTAATAATAAAAAAATATTAAATTCATAAAAAAAAAATTAATTACGTAAACTATGACATCAAATTCTATTATAAATCAATAGCTAACAAAATTTTAACTTTTTCCAGCAAAATTAAAAAAAAAATCATAATTTTATTTGATTAATTTTAGCAATGTAATGACGATGTTAGAGCAGAAATGTCACCTAATCCCACCGATACGGAAGTTGCAAAATACACCGATAAATTTGAAAGATGTGCAATTAAATGTGTAGATAAGCATTTAGGTCAAATACCACAAATGATGAAAACCTTACGATCGGTTCTATCAAAAGGAGTAAATAATATTCCAGAAGTGAATAATTAGAATGTATAAAGATAGTATTTATAATTTTGTACATTTCGAATTGCATTACAAAACCTCATTACTAATTAAGTATAGAATTTGTTTTCAATAAATAGAACATAAAACTAAAAAATTAGAAATTTTTCGAAAATTTTTTTGTTTATTTTTTTGTTAAATATTGCAGTTACTTAAATAATGTATAGTTTTATAGTTAAAAAAAAAAACAACATTTAAATAAAAATGAGTTTGAAAAAATCATTGTCTTTTATTTAAAACAATAAAATCTTTAATCTTAATGTTACTTAAAATTAAATATTAAAACATACTTAAAACTTATTTTAAAACAAAAAAGATCATATTTTTTTTATATATACAATAACGTTATAAAAATATATTTTTAAAATGAAATGCTTTTTTTTTTTAGGATTAATTATTAAATTAATATCTAATCTAATTAAGAATGTAGGTAGTAGAAAATATTATTAGGTTTTTTAAATTTCTTCAGTTCCTTGGCGAACGCCATATTTACTCCAAAATGTAACTCCACATTTTATTCTTTTTCCTGAACCTTTTTGAAATATTGAACATGAATTAAATGGTGGGCAGTATAAATGTAAAGAAATGGCACCATCCGTATGACTTAAATTTTCAACTCTATGCAATCCTAAGTTATCTACAAAAAAAAAAAAAGAAAAATTAAATTATATTCTAATAAATATTAATAATGTTATTTATACCGTTTATATAACGAACATCATTCAAACCCATTTTAGCTCTACCCATTTCTTTTAATTCATCTCCATTTAAATTCGTTTCTTTGTCATCTGTAGAACTAATACTTGCATCAGAATTTGAAATAATTTCTTTTGATTTCGGCCACTCATAACGTATTTCAGATAATTCACCTTGCAACATTTTCATGAAGCAATGTGAATCTGCATGATCATGTATTTGTGATGCCTGACCTTCATTCCAACACAATATCATTAAATTGAATTTACCATTTCCAGCATCAACTAAATTTCTAGTATATCTGAAATATTTTATAAATAAATTAGTTTACGTTTATAAATGTTTATAATGTAATACTAAATAATACGAAATTAAATTTATTATTAATACAATTTATACAATTTAATATTGTTATAAATATAAAATATTTTAGGTATTTATAATACAGTGTTAACTTAATAATTACTTGTTAAAAAAAATGTAACATAATTTTAATCAGACTTTAATTCATTAAAAAATAAGAAGAAAAAAAATTTTTTTAATGACCTAGTAAATTAGATTATTTCAGAGTTTTTTTTTTTGCTTTCAAATATTAATAGAATTAAAATAATTCACGTGCTCACAAATCAAGAAATCAAAAAAAAGACTTGATTTTTTTTTTTAAAAAACCATAGATTAAATGAGCGGTCTAGAAATGAAGAGGTCAAAATATTATTAAATCATAAAACATAGATGGTGATAAGAACAAAATTTATATAATTTGAATATGTACTTTCATATAAATTTTATTATTTAAGAAATTACTAGAAAAAAAAATCGGGAAGCAAGCATTATTAACTGTAATTGCTTCTGCCTTTCTGATAATCTTTTGGAACAATAAAAAAAAGTAATAAAACTTAAAATTATAAAGGTAAAGTAGCATAACTTCGAAATTGACCTTTGAATTTAAGCTCATCTTTTTAGAGTATAAAATATACATAGGTATTTAGTTTATAATTAAGTTTTTAAAAATTTTTTAATTTGTAATATCCCACCCTGTATTTTTTGAACTAAGTACAAGTACAATAAGTACATAACTTATAATAAATTATTCAAAGAAAGAAAAAAAAATGGAAATTTGTAATTATGTCTTTAATTTAAATTTATTATTATTAATTTTTTTTTTTAAAAAGGTCATAAACTTTTTATGTACTTTATGAATATATTATGTATGTTATGACAGACTCAATATGAGGACAAATTAATGCTAATTTTTTATATTTGATAAGAATGTTTTTTTTTTTTTTTTTTAATTTTAAAATAAACTTTTGGAAAATTTCCAGAATTAGAATTGTAAGTAAATTTAAATATTAATTATATGCATATATTCAGAAAACGGAACAATTAAAATAAGTTATATTAAATTTTTTAAAATTATAAAATTTTAATTGTTTTGTATTGATATATTTTTGTTTAACGAACGGTATATGTATATATAACGTTATAATACAAATATGATTGACAGGTTATTTTTAATACTAAAACTTTAATCTTCACGATACTAACTAACGTTAATAAATAATGATTGACAATAAAATTTACGTCAAATAATTTTAAGTTTGCATTACAAAAATAATACAAAAACAAAAAAACAATTTTTTAATCTAATATATATTATGTACTTAAATGTAATATAAATGTCAATCAATACCAATCTTTCAATTAAAACAATGACAATTATTAATTTTAATTAAATTAAAAAAAAAAAAACAACAACGAGGTTTACATGTGGTGATGTACCAGTACCAGGTACGTCTTGCAAGTTCAAAACAAAAAGTTTTAAATCTAAAGATACATATACATTTACAGTTATTTCAAATAGCGGAAAATTATGGGTAAAGTATATAATATTCAAACGTTGGATTTTGGACAACTTATCAAAATTTAATATAGATTTATATGTAGGAATTTATATAAATTTGTTTACACTACTTCGATTGATTAATTAACTATTCAATAACTGTTCAGCTAATTAGCTTATCTATATTCTAGATACATGATGAAACAAAGGTGACATACTGGGACAAATTATATTACTATAATTAGAATTTCATTTGCAATTACTACTATGGAGCCTTGTAACGTGTAGAAACGTCTTAGATTTTCAATAGATTAAATACATATTTAATATATGCATAATATGGTTGGTACTTCTGGATCTGTGAGTTATATTATTAAATTGAATTATTTGTTTATATTATTATGTATTTTACATTATAGATATAAAATTATTAATTAATTTTTTAAAACATATAATTGAAATACCAGAAACTATATAATTTGAAGCAACTTGAAGTAAAGTTTGTTTATCAATCAGTCAGACCCTAGAAGGGCATATAAATATTGAAGCAGCTCAGTTAATAAATAGTCAGATTATTACAGGAAGGCTTAAAAGAAAGAGAACTTTAGATAATATAGTATAAAGTACAAATTTCCCTAGGGAAAGTACACAAAACCTATACTCAAACAAATATAGCAAAAAATTAATAGTTAGTCAGTTGGACTAGTTTTAATATGGGAAAGATGTGGTTAAGCTCGGTAAGAATCCGGCATACACTTCTCCACGGGGCTGTTTGTATCTTTCGAAGATTTCTACTTAATTCAAGTAAATAAAAAAAAAAAAAAAATAATCAGTCATAATTTGCATTAGCTTAGTTTTCGGCACAAATTAAATTTTGTAAAAGGACAGGGGGAAATAAGAAAATAGTATTACTTTTAAATTCGAAATATATTTAAAGAATTATAAATTTGGTTTAAAAAAAAAAACAATTTATCAGGCCTTTTTAATTTTATAATCTCAATTACTTAAGTTTATTATTTTATAGTTTTTTTTAAGTCTAATTTTTTTTTTTAAATTAGTGTTAAAAAGAGTAATCACTGTTTTATATACTGATTATTAATCTATACTAAATATTTGATAACCGTTTATAACAACTTGAAACAATTATGACTACGTATTAATTATATGTTTAATATTCGATTGATTTATATTATTAATAAAAAAATTTATTAATAATTTATTTTTTATACTCACTTATAACGATCCCATTTTGCAAATTTTTGCCATTCTTTTGGATTTGATTTGTATGTAAGCATTATATGATTAACCATTTCAATATTAACATAGTTTGAGTCGAATTCCTTATATAATGCTTGAATTAATTCCTGTAATGTATTTATTGTTGGACCCAATCTTAATGGTTTATCAATGCCACGAAAATATTGTGTTGCTTCACGTAAATATTTTTCTTGTTCTTCAACAATTTCTTTACCATTATGACCATTATTTGTATCAATCATATCTATATCATTATTTGTAATTGTTTCCATTTCTGAACACGACATCTTGTAATTTCTATTACGTACCTATGAAAAAATTAAAATTGAAAAAAAAATATGAATAAAATTGTTAAAATAACTAAAATCTGTAATTAAAATCTTAAAATCTATTTCCTAAGAGTTTTTATACGTAAGTTATCTTTATACTATGATGCGAATTCAGTAGATTTGTATTAATTTTAATTACATTCACTATCTATTACCGGAAATTTAATTAATTAATACATTATAATTTTTACTTTCATTCATTAATTTCCTTTGAATTTGATGTCGGAGTCATCAGTTAGAAAGTGTTATAAGTTGATTTTGAATTATTTCAGAAAATTGGTTTAAAAAATTTTTTTTTTAAGTTCTAATTTAGGCTTTACCTAAACTTTAGTTGCTTATCTTATATACACCCAAGTTAGTTCGTAAATTAAATTGATATTTAAAAAATTTAATTAATACTCTCTTGAATTTTATCAAAATGATGGATTTTGAATCTAAATTATTAATTTATTTAGTCATAATTAAGTTTTAAAAATTTTTAAATAATTCGTATACAACATTGGGAATATTTAGTATTAGAATGGGGTTTTAAAGAGCTAGACCAATTTAAATAATTTGTATCGACAAAACCTATTAAATTTAAAAAAAAAAGGCAAACTTTGGCTCCCCGGAAACTGGAGTTGAAACATAGAATAATATAGTAATAATGTATTAAAAAAAATAGAATTTGTGAAGTGTTATGGCAAAGCTTTGATTAAATTTGATTTTTTCTAAAAAAAAAAACACTTCCTAATAAGGGTCTAATATCATTCCACATTGACACACGTAATAAAACCGTGTTTTTTTCCTAAGATCTCATATATAGGTCCAATACTTGATATGACTCCAAACATTTTTAATATATATATTTCCTGTTTTTTTATTTATATTTTGCTTATAAAATCTGATTATTATTTTAATTTAACAATATTAATCTGCAAAATTCCAAAAAACAAAAGAACCGATATAAGGTAAAATAAATAAAATTCCCCTAAATTCAATGTACAAACAATTTGTGATAAAATAAGTAAACAAAAACATTTAATTTTTGCAGAGTTTGTATTTATGCAAATATTTATTAGAAAATTGCTGACCATTGTAAATATAAAAAATTTTTTAATATATTATTTTCTTAACAATATCCGAATTAAAATGAAGAGTAGTTTGTTTTTGTTTTTATAAACATAGATTAACATAAAAAATCCCCATCATAAGAATAATCAATATAACTTAATTAAGTTGAAAACTATAAGCACATTGCATTTTAAGGTCAAAAAACCATTATTTTAAAATGATAAGAATTTATTTATTTATTTAAAATAACTTTTATATTATAATTTAAATATAAACATATATATATATATATGAGCATTCATTCACATAAACTTTAAAATTTAAAATATGGCTATAAATTAACTCTGCATTCATCAAAGCAGTTATAAATATGTTTAACTTAATAGAATTGAATTGTAAACTTTATATGTACATTACGGGAAAAACCCTTTTTTACACATTTTTATCATAATTGAAAAAAGTTAATTTCACTTTGTCCGTCGGTCCGTATACGTATGCTTACAAAACTTTTACACCGTTTAAAATAGTAACTAAGAAATTTTAACTACGGTATTGAAAAAAATTAAATTTCATGGAAGAACTTTTTTATGTTACCTCATACTCATTACCCCATACTTACAGCCCCTCAAAGTATGGATATTCCCTATATATTTAAATTATTAAAATAACACAAATGTATATGAGGTTACCGTACGATACTTTAACTTACCGTTTTACAAAACAAAATTTATTACAAAATTTTTCGTCCCTTACACTTCTACAAATTTTGACTTCGGAAATTTTAAAAGGAGTTTACAGGAGTTTTTAATATAACCGTCCGTTTAGGAACTGTATAGAGTAAAAAAGGGTTTTCTTAAAATTGAAGAAAAAATGACTCTTAATTTTTATACATAATTTACAGTAAAGTCATGTTTAAACAATTATTCTTCAAGCTTATTTTTGTGTTAATTTATATGAATTTCCGTTATTATAGTTGTATTATATATATATTTAATATAAATGTACATAAAATAATTCTGTTACAGTACTTATGTAATTTGGAAATAAATATTTAGCCTATATGTATGCAACTGTAAAAGTAAAAATATAATACATATTACGTATGTTTGCTTTGAAATAATCTTTCCCAAAATGGTCCTAATGGTTTTATAAACAATTAATTTATATAATATTAGCTTAATTAAATTAAATAAATCTCTTTAGATTCAAATTTTAGATATATAGCTTTCCAATTGTTCAAAAATTTAAATATAAAATTCCACCGTCCTGCAGTAACTACACAATGTGATAAGTGATTGATTCAGCCTTTCCTTTTCAGATGGGAAAGGTGTATACTTTATATTATGATGTAAGCCCTTATTATATAATTTAAAAATTATTTTATTTTATTAGATATGATCTGACCTGGATTTGAACCCGAGACTCTTTGATTGAAAACCCGACGCCCTAACCACTAACGCCACCGATCGTATTAAGATTTAATATTATTGAAAACAATTTTAATATGTATTACTTTCAAATAATTGCAGCATAATTATAGCAACATATATGCTTAAAAAAATTGTAAATTATTGAACCGAAGATGTCCTTAAATATACATAGTAAAATAAATTGTTACAAAATTTGCCACCGAGGGCTCCTATTGTAACAATAACTTGTATTGAACTTTATTATTTCAACAAATAAAGTAAATTCAATTTATAATTTTGTTATTCGGTTTAAATAAAATAAATTTTATTATTTTAAAATTTTTAATTAAAAAAAACAATCCACTAATTAATTAATTTTTCAATTTTAATTACAAAATTAAAAAAAAAAAAAAATAAAACAAAATTTCTTGACGTAATTTTAAACAAAATATTATTTAATAATCTAATAAAAAATTTTTTTTTTTTTTTTTAGAATTAAATCACCTGATATATATACAAATTTAATAGGTTTTTACCATATGGACAAAATTTAATAAATATAATTTATATATATATACATTAAAAAATATAAAAATGATTGATAAAAAATATATATTTTTTTAATTGGAAATTATTAAGATGAAAAACATAATATAAAAGTTGACGTTGCAACACATAGAGTTGAAAAGTTAAATATTTATATATATTATATATATACATATAAAATATAATATAAAAATTTAATAAAAGGTCTTGTGATTGAATTTTCAATTTTAATGTGACTTTTTATATAAGACGGGATGCTCAGATCACTCAGACGGGGTCAATAAAAGATTGCAAAATAAAAAATATATAAGAAAAAATATTCATTGACTTTTTATTTAATTTTTTTTTTTTCAGTTAATAACTAAATATTGTAAAAGAGTCTATGACAGTTGGCCTAAATTCATTTTGCAAAAAGGCATTTCGCATAATGTTACTTCACAAATAATAAAAAAACACTTTACAAAATGTTACATCACAAATGGGACTCTTCCAACTCTAAAATCAATATAAATTCAGAATCTCACGTGTAGATATTTGTGTACATATTCTGTACAAGGAGTATAACTACAGATTTTGAAATCAACTCTAAAATCCCTCCTAATTGTGAATCTCGCAAATACATACTATATATATAAATATTCTGGAAAAAGTCACAATCCTGATTTTGAAACCACTTTTAAAATCTTTCCTAATTGTGAATCTTGGATAAACATACATATATATATATATAAATATTCTGGAAAAGGGGAATACCTTTATTTTAGATTCAACTCTAAAGTTCTTCTTATTATAAAAATATTTGTTTGTTAAATATTAATTTGTTAAAAATCTATTTGCGAAGTGTCCCCTTTGTTAAAAATCTTTTTGTAAAGTGTTTATTTAGCCAAATGGCATTAGGCGAAACGCCTTTTTGCAAAATGGATATAAGTTAACTGGGGTGCTTCAATTGTAAAAATTTATCACATATATATATATACTAATTAATTTTTTATTTTCAAAAAATTGTTTTTAAAAAAAATAATTGAGTATTAATTATATTAAAATAATTAAAAAAATTTTGATAAAATTTTTATCTATAAGAAAATTTAAATTAAAAAAATATGGCAAATTAAAATTTTATAAAATATATTATTTTATTTGATTTGAATTGAATAATTTTGAAAAGTGTATCTATAATTTAGATTTTTCAAAAAAAAATTGGTTAATTTAATATCAGTTAGTTAAAATATCAGGGGTATGTGGTTTTTGTGTATAACAGACCCTTTCTTTTATATCCTAAAAATATTTTAATGCTCATATAAGACTAAGCTCAGACTAAGCAAAGACTAAAAATTCCATAGTTAAAATCCATTTAAGATACTTAACTACTTTTTCAATGGATTAAATGTTAATTCACAATTAAATTTTATATAAAAATTCAATAATTAAATTATTCAACGTAGTAACTCTACATTTACTTAACGGACATTTAAACCCTTAATACCTATTTGAAACCTCAATAAATTCCTATAATAAATTCAGTTTATTTTTTGACATATAATTGCCCTTTGATATTGGGTATTGGATCATTTTAGACGCATTATCCTTTCATTTTAACTTATGACTTTTTAGCCATTTTTCAATTTGGACCTTTTGTTAAATTTAAGTTTTTGCGCAAATGACAGCTGATCAAATATATAAGCAGTTATCAATTTAACGATCAAATTAAATATAAAATATATAGTAAATACTAGATAGAATGCTGCTGAATGTATATTAATATAATTGATTAAACGAGAGCAATAATAGTGCAAATAAAAAATTCCAAAAAATAAATACAAATAAATAAAATACTGATCAAACAAATAAATATTTATAAAATATTTTATAAAATAATTTAAATAAAATTCTTTAAAAAAATAATTTTTAAATTAATTTTGAAAAATTAAAAAGTTTAAATATTCCCAATTATAATTAATCAACTTTAATTCAATTAAATTATCATCTGATATACTAAATTAGTATAACAACATGAGTACTTCTACACATTTTCAAATATTTTTTTGAATTATTTTTAAATATTTATTTAATTGTATTTAAATATAATAATAATATATTATAATATTTTTCAAACAAAATTAAAAATAAATTAAATTATTTAATATACATCAGGGTTGCAAACCGTACCCGAACCCGAACCCGAATCCAAATCCAGCTCCGGAACAATTATTTTGACGAACCTGAACCCGAACCCGAACCCAGTAAAATATTTGCATTTGGTTCAGGTTCAACATTTCATTTTAATATTTAACACAATCAAAGTCAACAAATGTTTTTCTATTTTATACTGAATTGGGAATTTTTTTCAAAACTAAACAAAACTCAACAAAAGTTAAAAAATATAACATTTTTAAAGACTACCTAATAACTTTTTCTATATAAACTTATTAAGTAATCAATTTATATTTTATATATGAACAGTTTAAAAAAAGCTCGAATTTTGATATTCATGTAATATTTTTTAACATCATTGAGTTATTTTGATTAAAAGATTTGAACCCGCACCCGAACCTGAACCGAACCCATTAAAATTTTCGAAGTCGAACCCGAACCCGAACCTGAACCCGATTTTTCACGGGTTTGCACCCCTGATACACATTAAAAATAAAATTAAAATATAAAATTGTAAATTAATATTAAAAATCGAATTTTTTAAAAAATATTTCATACGAAAATTTGCATTTTTAACCAATAATATTAAATGCATAAATTGCATTAATATCATCTTAAACTTCATATAAATGAATTTAAATATATATATACATATATAAATATAAAGTAATTAAATTAAAAAAATAAAATGTCAAAAATAAATTATGTCAATAAACGTCAGATTTTATTAATCTGGAAAAAAAATAATGCAAATGAATTAAAAAACAATTTTCAATTATTGATAACTGATAAGTGATAAGCAATATTCTTAAAATAGCATTGAACTTTTTCGTATTTCCTTTGGAAAAAAATTATGAAAATATTTTTTTAATAATTATACATTTTAAGTACAATTTTCCATTTTTTTTAAAGTACTTAAATTTTACAAGTTTTACACTCCAAAACCAATCTTTTGCAAATGAAAACCAACATTTTTCAAATGAAAACCAACATTTTTCAAATCAAATTCAACCTTTTCCAAATCAAATTCAACTTTTTATAAAAACAATATCTACGAAAAATTAACTTCAAGATACTCAAATTATAAAAGTGAATTAGAAATAAAAGTTTTTTATTTATTTTGAAATACTTATACAATTTTTAGAAAATATATAATTTACACAACACGATTTCGTCGAAGTTGAGCTAGTGGCCTGTTTTTGAATATGAATCTGATGAGTCTGATAAATGTTCTGCACTCATTTTAGGCGTATGTAATTATTTTTTTTTTTCCTACTGAAATTTTTTACTACAGCGGATTACAAATTTTTTTAAAATTTCAAATAAAATTGTCAACATAGAAGAAAATTATGCTGCTTACTTAGACTATAAAATATCCACTTGTTAATTAATTAAATTTGTTTTTAAGTAGAAGGTTGAATTTGATTTGCAAAAGCTTGGATTTGAATTACAAAAAGTTGGTTTTTCTCTGCAAAAAGTTGGTTTTCATTTGTAAAAAGTTGGTTTTGGAGTGCAAAACCTGTATATATTATTTTTTTAATTTAATTTAATTTTTTTTTTTAATAATTCTATATTTATTATTTAATCTAAAATTTATATTATAATAATTCTAATAATTCTCACCTTTTATAAAATACAAAAATTGCGAAAAATTTAAAATGTTTTAAAATAATATAATTAAATAATTAAAATATTATTTTAATTAATATTAAACCACAGCAAAATTATTTAAAATTTATTTAATATTTAGGTATAAATAGTTATTAAAAAGTTATTTTTTATTAATTAATTGTTTTTTTTTAACTAGAATTTGTATTTTTTTTTATTTATTTTTAATAAAAATTAATTGTTTTTTTTTTTTAATTCACTTTTTATAGAAATTTGTAGAATAATTATCTTTTAAAATATTGTTTTTTGTTTTTTTTTTTTTAATTAATATATTTAATTTATTATTAATTAATATATATTTATTAATATATTGACAGCTTGTTTTTTTATTTTTTTTTTGCAGTTCTTAAGTCAATTACGATTAAACTTATAATGAAGTATTTATTAGTTTTTTCATTTTATTTAAAATATTTCAAAAAAAAAAAAAAAAAAAAAAAAATAAATAAAAAATTAATATAACAAACATAATATAAAAATATTTATTATCATTTTTTTTTATAATTCAATTTTCTGATATTTATTTATTTTATAATTTTATATTTTTGTGTATTGGAGTGTTTTTTATTTTTTTATTTTTTTTAAAATTAAAAATGAAAAATAAAACAATTGAAAAATTTATTAATGTATTGTATGTGTGTGTGTGTTTTTTTTTTTAATCCTGTAAAAATGGTATTTTTTTTTTAAATATTTTTAATTATCAGTAAATAATATAAATGATCGAGTAGTATAAGTAAAAAAAAAAAACAAAATAAGAATATAAAAAATAAACAATCAATATGTATATACATATATATTTATATATATATATATATATATATATATAGCAGTGGCGTCTCGTGAAAATTTACGCTGGGTGTGCAAAAATAATATAAAAGTTAAATTTATAAAAAAAAACATTTAAAACATAATAGGATAATTAAAACAAAGAAAAAAAATATTTTATTATGTTCTTTCTTTTTTTTTTTAATTCTTAAAATATTCACAGTTTTTTATATATTAAATTAATTCTTCTAGATTTTTTAGTGAACTGTTCAACAACTTGTTCAAAAAAGTTTCTTTGGTGAATATCAAATAAACGATTCGAGATTCACCAAATGTATTTAAAGCAAGAGCATTTGTTAAATGACTTACTGAAAGTGCATGTTTTGGTATTTTTTCATGCACGTGATTTATGTCACAATAACCTGTTGAACATCACACTGCATCTGTCTTAGTTTAAAATATTATACAAGGCCAACAAAATAATGCATTTAATACCGTTGACCCATTTAACCACTGATTATTTTTATATAAATCACTGTTAAATTTCTCTCATACTCCTTACCATTTTTCTTATATCTTAAGTCATTTAAATTAGGAATGGGCCTACCATTTTCTATTATGGTCTTTTTTTCATCATAACTAAGCTACTAAATTTTTTTTGTAGGAGCATAAAAACTAAATCGTTACTTTGATTCATATTTTTTATTTAATTTAACAACAGTATAAAGTTCAAAATATATTTCTAAATCCTAATTAATCACTTTAAATTTTAATACTAATTATGAATTATTGGGTTTTATTATTTAAAACAAAAAAAAGCTAAAAAAAAAAACTGCTATAATGATATTTTTAAGCAAAAGTGCGAAAATATAACTTGTACACACAATATTTAAGAAAATATTTACACGTTACATACAATACAACCCAATGCCCAACTACAAAATTATTTCCATATATTATGTATATCTGTTTTAAAAAGAATGTTAAGATAAAAATCTCACTTTAAAAATTCTCACGTTCTCTATTTGGTACTATGTAATATGTATTAAAAAAAAGTTGTACGAAATAGATTTTTTTAATTTTTTTTTTGTAAATTTGATTAAGCGAAAATCATAAATTGCTTTGATGAAGTAAAATTTGTAACATAATCATAAATCATCAATCATCTGCATCTCATCATAAATTCATAACTTCACATAACTTTTCTACTTTTCTATTTATTATTTTTTGAGTAATTAGTTAACCACATGGATAGAGTCATAGAGAAAATAGAACATAATAATATTGTCAATTTGGAAATTGGAATATGAAAAAATGTACGACTCTCGTTATATTATAATATATTTCTAATATTTTTAAAGAGGAATAAAAAAAGCGAATATGGTTGCTATGGTTTTTGTCGCTAACAAAAATTTTTATTAAAAGAATTATTATTAATTATTATATGTAAATTGCATGAGAGAAGAGAATAGTATTACCACAACACAACACAACTATCAAGTGCGACGATACTTTTCTACTTTTCTATTTATTATTTTAGAACAGTATGGATTGGGAAAGAATAATATTTAATATATTGTAATATGGAAAAATGTGCGACTACATAAAATGCACACAATCGATTCGCTAGTCGCTACATATAATTCTATTATTTTATAAAGAGAATAAAAAAAACAAATATGGTTACTATAGTTATTGTCGTTATTATTTTTTTTTTCTTGTTTTCATTTAATTTTATCAAGTGCGACGAAATATTTCTACTTTTCAATTTATTATTTAAGAAGTATGGGAAAAATAACATTTAGTGTATTGGAATTTGGAATATGAAAAAATGTGCGACTACACAAGATGCACACAATCATTGATAATACGAGTATTTGATTTTTCCAATATTATTTAAAACATTTTTTCAATTATACTACATACGTATTACATAAATAAATGAATATTAATACTTTACAACAAATGCGATGAAGTTTATATGAGGTTCAAAAAAATTAAAAATATAAAATTACATAGTATTTTTGGACAAATTAAAAAAAAAAAAAAATTTTATTTTACGAATTATAAAATAATAATCCCTAATTTTGCTGGGTGTGCAGTGCACACCTTGCACACCCAGAGAAAACGCCACTGATTATAGATATTATAAATATGCGTAATCAATATATTTAAGATGACAGAAAAAAAAAAAACATAAAAATAAAATAAAAATTTTAAATCAAATATTATAATAATGAAAATAATAATTAGCTATAAATTTAGTTATAAACATACATACGAGTATGTATATATGTATATTTATAAATATGTACTTAATAAATGTGACGAAAACTGATAACATAATAAATATTTTGAATTGAATATATTCAATTGATACAATATTATGTACATATATATATATATATGGATTTTGGTATACGTGTAAAACGAATTTTTCAAATTGGGACTTTTTCCTATTTACTATCAAAATCAAAAAAATGTTAAAGTACATCAATCAGGAAAAGGTTGTTTTTTAAGTTATAGTTAATTTTAATATAATATTTAATTGTTTGTAAACCCATTATTTTTTTTAGATTTTAAAGCGGCATATGATACGATCGGAAGGAACGAGCTTCTGCAGGCCATGACTGAGCTAAATTTTCCGCCAAAACTCGTCAATTTATGTAGAATTACCTTGCTCTGTACATTGTGTGCTGTTAAAATAGATAATCATACCTCTAGCAGCTTCCAAGCTAACAAAGGCTGTAGACAAGGCGACGCACTTTCCTGTAATTTATTTAATATTGCATTGGAAAAAGTTGTGCGCGATGCTGGTATTGAAACTAGTGGAACAATCTTTTTCAAAACAGCCCAAACTCTTGCGTATGCTGACGATATAGATCTAATCGGGAAACAAAAAGAGTCAGTATATCAAGCCTTCACAACACTGGAAGAGAGCGCTAAGAAAATAGGATTGCGGATTAACGAATCCAAGACCAAATATATGGTGGCAACAAAAAATAACGCTATAGCCCACCGAATTGGTCAAAATATAACTTTTGGTGATTACAACTTTGAGGTGGTGAAAAATTTTTTATACCTTGGTTGTATGATAACAGATGATCGCGATAACACCAGCCAAAAAATCAAACGTAGGATTATGTGGAGAAACCAATGGAGAAATTATCTGAAGTCGGCCAGAAACTCTAGAGTTTCGTAGAGCCATTTATATATATAATAAAAATAACACCTTAACACTCAATCGATTTAGCCATCAGCCAACACAATTTCATAATACCTTTACGCGAAATTTTGGATCATGAAACAAAAAGATCAATCCTCTATAAAGTTGAACTATCCAACCTAAAATAATTCGTTTGTCATGCACTTATCAAGGAAGATAATCCATGCTCACTCCTATATATTGTTAAAATGTAACCAAAGAATATCTATTGTTAAGAAGTAAGTTCACTCTCTTTTACCAAACTTTTACTAAACCTAATACATTTTTTACAACAAAAAACTCTATGTGCATAAGCATATACAATATATATTTTTTTTTGTTTCACATTCATTGTGTATAGGAAAAACATGTATGAAAAAAAAACAACACTATGTATTTTTGTAATGTAATTTTAAAGGCGGTCTCTTAGAAAATTATCTATGAATGAGTATAATGTATCAGGTATAGGAACTACTGAAATTGAAATCACGTGTATATATAGTGGCGGGCTCATCTGAAAATTTTTTTAACTGAGTACATGGTGTTAAATTATTTTAAACGAATTAATCTTAGCAATTGTGAATATTTAAAATACTTACATATTTATATGAGATTTTGTGAAAAATGGGTAAACATACGTTTATGTTTGTGGTGCGGTTTTAAAATCTAGTGAAAGGTAGATTTTTTAAATATTTTTTTTTATATTGTGTAATGTTTTTATTTTTTTAGGATAAATACGTGGTTGAAAAATTTAAATAGATTCGATTTGATTAGCATTTAAAAAATAATTTCAATTATAAGTGTTGTGATAAATATGATAATAATTATTTCATAAAAATGTACATTAGAATAAGAATATATTTTGTAATAAAAAATTTCAATAAAAATGTAATATATGATAATAAACATAAATATTTTAGAGTGACACATTTATAATAATAAATTCGATTTAAATACATTTTAAAGGCTTTTCTTTTGTATGCAGTCTTTATGACTATTATCAAATATTTTAGAAAACTAAAGCTATAATAAAATTTTAAAGTCTTTTAAACATTCAAATTTATATAACTTTATATTATAAAATTTACAATTATATTTTAAAGTTTATTATGGTTTATTACTTATGACACACTATGCAATTTTACTATGTTTCAATTTCATTTTTTTTTTTTTTAATTTTCTGTCTTTTTCTTGCATTGAATATTCTTATTACTATCTACTTCCAACAATTTGAGTAAATTTTTGGATATGTATGTGTGGAAAGAGTAAAAGTTAGTAAGAAAATTTTTGATCACTTGACCAAGTAAAACTAGTTCTTAGCATAGATAAACAGCGTAAGCAACTTAGGGGAAATGACAAGGAAAATGTGCAAAGATACACATATACTTGGTATAGTGTCGATTGTTATTCTGATGGAACCTTACTTTCTCTTTCGTCAATATATTTATACTAATATTAACTATAGGCTGGAAGAGAAAAAATGTGATGGAAATACATAAGCTTTGTTTTTATAATATTTATTTATTTATTATAAGATTATCAAGTGCATGCGATGCCTTTGCAAATTTACCAGTCCTTTTCCTTTCGGATGTAGGTCAACAATATTATTTTATAAGTATGTAATATTATTAATTTGGTTTATATCATTTATTTTATTTTCACCATGTTTTTCTTAAATGCTGGGTGGCACAGCCGAACTTTGAGTGCCGAACTTTCATGCGGAAGGTCCGAGTTCGAATTCCAGTGAAAGTGTAAAAACTTTTCTGGTTTTCGTTTTGACTCAGCTACCATTCGCCATTTGGTTCAAATCAATGGGCTAATCAATATTTAATAATTATATATCATATTATTAATATAACAATATAAACCAATAATTTAATTAAATAATATAACTCACAGATATAGAATACCATATAAGTTAAATATAAAGTATTACAATAAAAACAAAAATAGAATGAGCTATTGTATGTTGTAAGTCCTGGTACTATCTCATGTTTAAATTGTATGTGGAATTCATTTAGATCAATTTTTATAAAACGAATATAATATGACCCCCTGTTCCAACATGTACGTATGGTATACACCGGCTTATTAGCCTAACAGTTGAACAGTTATCGCTAAAAAAAAAAAAACTATATACACCATTAGTCATCAGATTCATTAAGATTGTTTTATTTCTTTAGAACAAGTGCTACTTCCTAAAATATATTCTTATAAATTAAACTGATGCACTAATCGCACATAATAAAGTCACTGATCATTGAGTACAGTAAGCGTTGAGGCAGCATTTGCGTATGGATAATCATTTTAAAGTACAGTTTCTTTCGCACAAAATTTGTGTTTGTGTTTAATGCGCAAAATAATTTTGTATTTATTATCTATCAAAATTTTTCAAAAAAAAAAAATTAAAGACAAATATTTATATTTTCTAGGTAAAAAAAACAAAAAAGTGTATCTAAAATTATTAAACTGATAACATGATTAAGTATTTACAAAAAAAAATTTAAAATTGTTTATAATTTTTAGTAACTCATATAGAAGCAAATAGAAGTACATATTTGTTAAATTTATATACATAAGTACATAGTTACATACATTCAAATTATTTTTCGTGAAATAATTAAAAGATTATAATAGTTTAATTGCAATCAAAATATAAACTTTTATAATCGGAAATAAGTTGAATTAATTATAGGTATTAATTTTTTTAAATTGAAGATTTCAAGTATTCCACGTGATTTAAAAGATTAAAAACAATATATATTAGTCATATACATATAATAGTTTATAAACAAATACATATAGTAATAATTTATTTTTTAAAAAAATTTTGTCCTAATTTTAAAATTTTTGAAAATAATAAAAAAAAATGGTCGGCACAAATCTTAATTTATTTTAAATTAAGTATACAATTTAATACATGTTATAAAAAATTTCAGCACTCAATAAAGTGTGTCCATACTTTAAGAATTTGTCTACACGTGGATTTTTAAATAAATTTCGATACGATTATTATTATTTTATTAATATATGTTCTTAAATGAACTTTATAAAGAACTATAACAGTTAATATTATATTCTATATTGACATTTCAAATAATTATTTTTAAATTTTTTAATTGACATTTAGACCTTAATAAATTAAACCTGTTGTATAAGTTAATGACAGTTAAAACTGATAACCTTTCTCTATTCTGTAATCAAAAAGCAAAATCGAAAGATATATCATATATTTTGCATTATATTTTGTTAATATATGTATATTACTTATTAAAAATAATTTTCCGTTTCAAATCCCCATGGTGATCAAATATATATTATAAAGGTCTTGCAAAGTTATTAACTGAGTGAGTTGTGAGTTCGATTCCTGCACAGGTCATAAAATTTAATAATATAAATTTTTTTTTAACTATTTTTAGATGGAAAATTTACAAGACCATGCAGCGGATTTGGTAATACCCTAGACTAGATCTGACAAGACAAATTGAATTGAAAGATACATTAAACAAACAGGATAGAGCAACTTTGTACCTTTCCGAATCCCTATACTTTCATTCCTCTCAAATTTCAGAATCATAAAGAAAACAGGACAGAACATACTTGTTCCAAATTTAAATTTTTTGATGTATATTAATTTCGAAGATATGCTTGTTAAATCATGGCATGTGCGTGGGAGACACGCGACTTCCACTCTAATTGCTATCAAATTTCATGAACACAAGAAAAATAAAAAGGAACCTTTTTTCTCTTGTACCAAATTTGAAGTTTCTATCTATACTGGAAATATGCTCATTTGTTGTTGGTTCGATCAAAACTTCAGGGATCCGAATCCATGGTCCAATTTCGACCATTTACAATACTCGCCGTACTTTTTACATTAGTAATCTGCAGTAAAAATTTCACAAAATTTTGGATACTGAGCTTTATTATATATTAAATTATATGCTCATATTGCAGAAGTACCTGAATGACAGTTTCTCGAATGCGCTGCAATAGATTACAAGCTTTGGCCTTGAACCCAATTAGTTTTGACAAAATTTTAGTCACCCCAGCTTTATTAAAAAGTTAAGCTCATATTTGTCATAAGTTGTAGGGCAGCTACTCGAATTCGTAAAACAAACTGGTTAAATTTCAATTGTAGGGCGACTGTTGTATAAAAATTTCTGAATTCTAGCTCTCTTAGTTTTTGAGTTTTTGTGCGGACAGATAAGCATAAACAGACGGATGGTCATACATAGTTAAAACGACTCACTTTTAGATTCTAATCCGAGTTCTACACTTGAGTTTATATCTATACTCCCTAATTTACAGTCACAAACGTAATGGCAAATTTTGTATACCCTTTGAACCACGTTCACATAAAAATAATTTTTCTTTACAAAATCCCCCTTGGTGACAAAATATGTATCACAGTTTCTTTAATAGTTATTTTCACAAAGTCGTTGATCAAGAGATAGATCAGTTTTTTATACAAATTAGTTACTGAATATTTTAAATAATAAAATCAAATCAAAATAAATAACAAAATGAATAAAATTATACGAAATATATTGTATTTTTTAAAATAATATAAAAATAACAACCAACACTTGAATATCAATTTGAAAATATAAAATAATATATTGGAAAAACTCAAATTCAAAAACATTAAATATCAGGCCAATATTTTTTAAACATTTTTTGATCAGTATTTACAGTAAAATGCCAATAAAAATAAATTATGTATCAGTATTAGCCCGTTATCAATGGGGTCAATATTTCATGTTCTTATATGTTCCAGAGTGCTACTCTCACTACTCTTATTATTTTATTTTATTCAGTAAAATACATACATACTTCAAATTAATTTTATATTATAAACTTATAACTCATAATTATAATATATATTTATCTAGGTTCATATAAACTTTAACCTGGTCCCCAAATCTATAATATTAATTTAAAATGGGGAAAATTAAAAATAAGTCCTAAAAATGGTACCTACATTTTTAGGGCTTTTTTTTTGCGAGCTAAAAGTCGTATATTTTTTTAATTTTCATGCTGTATTTAGGTTCTATTATAAAAGCAGTGAGTTCCTTTTTTCAAATATGTTGATTCGACTATACTGAATCCCAAAAAAAGGAGGTGATTAAAAAAAGACCAAATTTAATTTGAAAATTAATTACTGTACTTGAAAAAACCAAATTTATTTGAAAGTAGAAAAATTTTATGTAAAAAAGTGAACAAGGTTATGTGAAAAGAGTATTTATTGTAAATTTTGCTTATAATTAAAAAATATACTGAAAAAATTTAATATTATACTGCCCAAGAAATTATTTAACACAAATTTAAAAAGCAATTTTTATTGATCGTTTTGTAAACAAACAATTTTAAATTTAAAAAATCAATAAAAAATTATAATTTTATTAAAAACAAATAATTTAATTTAATATTTTCCATTGAAAAACAAAATACTCGTATGTTAGTATTCGAATTTACAAAAGAATGAAATAGAATGTATGATTGTAATATTAAATTATTTTTTTTCAAGTGGAAAGATGATAAAGAATATATTATATTTGACTCATCTGCAATGTGCTCGAAATGTTTACGACTTATTACAATCGTATAACCTATAATAGTCAGTAAATAAATTACAGGAATATTTTAAATAAATAACGCGATTTCTGAGTCACATCTAAAATAGGAACTAGTTGGCAACCTTGTATTAATAAATTTTAGGTAAATATCTACAACTACAAGATATTCCTAAAATTTGAATTTTTCCTTTAAATTCGATATCATTTAAAAGGTAATATTGTTTCTTGAACTTTGATCGAGACTTCTTTCTGATACTTCAATAATAAAACAGTATCTACTTACATATACATTTTCATTTGAATAATAACAAAGTGACGTGTAATAAAATTAATAAATGACGCAAAAAACTCTTGACTGAATTTTGAAATAATAACCTATACATTCAGACATCATGAAATCAATGAATTACATACGCAACAAATGTATATAGACGTTTTAATCGCTAATTCTGAAGCTTATCTTAAAACGCATTAAAGGAATTTTTTAATTATTTATTCTTAGTTAATTAATTATCCTGATAATTACTTTTATTTTCATATAATTTTCTAAAGAAACTAGTAGATATCATCTATAAAAACAATGATGAAATTCGCTAGAACAGGAAAAACACTATTCGAAAAGAGGAAAAATAAATAAAATCAAGCATATACATTATACACTATAGATTAATCGAATATAAAATAATTAAAAAAACCAAACCAAACCAATTTAAAAAAAAAAATTTTTTGATCTATTTATTACAACTCACAGATGATGTTTATAAGTTTTTATATAAAGCATTTTGTTACATCAAAATTTTATTTGAAGTTGTCTAGGAAGTTTAATATTAGTATAGAACCATAGAGTGAATATAATAGGAAGAGGAAGCAAATTTATATAAACTTTTTTAGTATGAAATAATTTTGAAAAAAAATTAAGGATGGTCAAGGTTTTAAACGTATTAGTGAACACTTATTCTATTCAGAAAAGTCGTTGTTTACTTAATAAATAAAATTATTTGTTTACCCTTTAATGTTATTACAAAAAGGGTACACATACACATATACTACGTATATTTTTTAAAAATAAAATTTTAAAATATACATACAATGCACCAAGCAACGTGCACACGGCATTTTATATATACATACAATCATTGCCATATTTAAATTCTATAATAGATAATCTTCATTATAATTTCACTAGTATTATTAGTAATCTCAAACTTTTGCGCAATAGAGCAACCCATACAACCACAAATTCAAGGAACATGGGGTTATGCAACACAATATGTTAAAATTGTATAATCCACCTTATGAAAATTAGATTTTCATACACACGTCACGTTCAACAAACCAAATATACATTAGGTTATTACAATCAAATAAATGCACAAAAAACTTTGATAATTTGTATGTAAAGCGTATCCCTCCTCCTTTCCATCCGCCATCATTTTTAATTTCCCAATATTTATTTTTAAAAACGTTTTGTACCCGTATGAAGAACATTCGTTTTATACAGGAGCAGTCATCGCTATATAACAGTCGGTTTGCTCAAAGGGATCGTGTAATTGCAACACAAACCATTTTTTATCATTACTCTATATTTAAAAAAGCTGGATGTTTAAATATTTGACAAAACCAGTTTTGCTTTATGGTTTGTTAAAAATTTGGTTAGGCTTGTATTAGGGGGTTCAAGGAGCTGCAAATATAATTAACCAGATGATATAATTTTTACATTACATTCATGAGGAAATCCCAGGATTGACCCCGTCCACTTTAATACGAACTATTTTGTTTTTTTTTTTATACTATATATAGTCAAAGAATATAATAAATTTGCCATTACGTTTGTGACGCACAGAAGGAGGGGGATAGATATAGACTCAAGTGTATGGATCGGATCAGATTCGAAAAATAAATCGATTTAGCTATGTATGTCCGTCCGTCCGTTATCACGATAACTCAAAAAATAAAGGAGCTAGGATTATGAAATTTTCACAAATTCGTTTTTATGCAAAAACGGAAATCGCTATTTAAATCCAGCCATTTTGGTCGACGGGTTCGAGTAACTGCCATACAACTTCTAATTTTATATGAGCATTACTCTATACCTATGGAAGCTGCGTGTCTGAAATTTTGCCAAATATAATGGCCAAAGTTACTGCAAAATTTGGTTGGTCTACTGCAGAGTTCGAGTAGCTGCCATACAACTCCTTCTTTTATATGAGCATTACTCTACACCTAATAAAGCTGAATGTTTGAAATTTTGCCAAAAGTAAATAACCGGATGATATAATGTGTATGGTACGGTCATACGGGTATCCCAGAGTTGACACAGTTTACTCTACTACACTCTTCCTTTTTTTAGTAATTTTAAGTCCGTATAATACTTTTAAATAAGTATTTGAATTTATTTACATAATTATTTTATTCAATTACACAAATAATAAAATTAAAAAACAAAAACATAAATGAAAAACAAGTAAATGATAATTTTAATAGATTACAGAATTTTTGTGATCTAATAGCGACCACTTAGTGTTTTTATTTTTTAATTTGATAAAGATTTAATTATTCAATTGAATTGTTTGTTTTAAAACAAAACAACTTTTGTACGATAAAAAAATTTTTAAAAATAATTGAAAAACAGCTCCAAATTATTTTTTATTTAATTGTTATCAATTATCATATATGTACATATATACATAATCTTTAAAAACGTAATTTCAAAAATTCTAACATGGGGGGCTACTTTTTGTTTCACCTTTTATTTCAACTTTTCGTTGAATTTTATTGAAATTTTGTTTTTTTTTTAATATAATTTATTGCTTCTATAAATATTTTGATTTAAATTATAGATTAAATTTATTTAATTTCTAATCAGTTAATCTAATATAATCATGTTATCAGTTAATCTAAAAATTATTTTCTATATAAATTTATATGTATGTATGTAATATGTTTAATTGAAATTCAATTACGAAACTGTTATTTTTTGCCGATATTGCATAAATTAGAGAGGATGCTCAGGTTTTTTCATGAATCCAAGCAACCCAAGTATTTAGTAGAATAATCATATACATATAGGCTGTTTCATCCTTAAACACATAACTTGACATTATTAATAATAACAGAATGTCGCGATGTTCCCTGGGTTTTCTAAAAATATTATATGATGTTGTACCACAAGAGGTTAATTGAAAACTTTTGGTATTTTGTTTTTTCATGTCACTCCGGCAAAAAGTCGGGCTTCCATTTGGCATCTCCACCACACACTGTTTACTGCTGCTGTTTTTATATTCTTAAACGTGATGTTGCATTGGTTAAGTTTATTTAGGTTTATTTGTGCTCAAGTAATGTTTAGACGCCCGGTTGTCTCAGTATGGGTTTTTTTTCCGTTATTCTTCTTTCTAATTCCGACAAGCCAGAATATTCTGCATATGATGCGTAGATATTTGTTAATGTATACTTAGAGTTTCTGGGTGATGATGTTAGATATCAGCCCTGTTGTCGTTGCCATACATAAGCATATGGTTTTTACACATGCGTTGAAGATCCTAAGCTTTATATTTCTGGAGATCTGGAAGTTTCTCCACATACTGGATAAAATCGTCCAAAAGCTGGCCGGCTTTTAGTAGTAAGGGTAGAACAATTTTTTGAAACTTTCTTCTTTGTAAGATCATGTGCCAAGTTAGATATAAATCTTAGAACCAAAATGGGTTAATAAAATGTTCAGTCTGTGACTGCCAAGGAAAAATACATATACAAAATTAAAGGCACTCAACACTCAAAGAGTTTTTGCATTGAGAGTGAACCCACGTGGGTCCAAGGAAACAACATAATAATTTTAAAATGATAACTAGTACGGAACTACATCATATTAATGGAATACAGCATAGTACGGAACTAAATCATAATAAAATTAACATGAATATAGATAATAAGAAATAATTTTTGGAAAACTACTAAAATAATAATCAGTATAATTTTTACTATAAATTTTCTTGAGAACTAATTATTAAATCAGGGAAATTGAGAAAACCCATAAACCATTTTAAAATATTAATTGTTTAATATTCAATAGAATATAATTTTAAGTACCTACGTAAGTAAAATAAAAAATTTTCTAATTAAAAAATATATATATATACATACATTTTTATATATGTAGAATATGATCACATAAAATCTTAGAATAATCTAACGAAATTAGCTGCAATAAATAATTAATCATAAGTTCAAATTTTTTATATTTTAAAGTTCAAATTTTTTTATTTTTTAAAGTTCAAAATTTAAAAAAAAAAAACTTCTCGATTTTGTTGCTTTGCTTTCGAATTGAATATTTTATATAAATATTTATATATATATATTTACACGTGACACGAGATGCAATATCATTTTATTTCAATTAATTTAACAAAAATAAAAGTTAAAATCATTATTTTATTAATAAATTAAATTCCCATTAACATTAGTTAGAGTTAATCGATTAAGTTCCCTTTAAAAATCAACAGAAACTCCTATATATATATAAAACCCAAAGACATAATGAGTATACTGTTAGCATACTTGGACATAACTTTTCAGTTCCTAATTTTGAACGGCATCAATCTAGACATTATCTATAGCTATAGACTCAAAGGTATAAATCGGTTCAGTATTGAAAAATAAATCGATTTACTTGTATGTGAGAAACAATATATGAATAACTTCAAAACTAATAACATTGAGAAGATGAAAACTACACTATAATATGCAAGTTATATAAAAAGTCATGTATTTTTATGAAGTTTCAAAATCTTAGGGCTAATTATATTTAGTTGTGATAAAGATTGCTAGAACTAGAGCAAATAGTAATCAATTCCGGTACGGGTCATGAAAAAAATGATTTGAAATATAATTTTTCTTTACAAATCCCCATGGTGACCAAATATAATTTAAATATACAAATATATCATTTATTTATTTATTTATTCTTATTAATAAAATGTATAAATATTAAATACATATTTATTTATTTGTTTGATCCAGTAACCTAAGGGCATGTGAGCCAGAAATATACAAATAAATATAAAGAAAATAATTAATATTGTAATTTCAAATAAATAGAAAGTATTTTTAATTTAAGAAGCCCAAATGCCAAATAATCAAAGAACTATAATAATATCACGCAATATTTACTAGGTATTGTCCCGATACTAATTATAAGTATATAATTTTTAATTTAATATTTTCTAAAAAATATTTTTTTGTCAAATTCCACTTAAAAAGATAAACAAAAAAAAACAACGTCAATTTTTATACCAAAATGTGTCAATTTTGTTTTTCGGAAACAACCACTTTTATTCGGATACAACCAGTTTTTAATTCGGATGGAACTAGTTTTTTCAGAAAAACTTTGTTCTTCCAACTCTTTTACTTGACTTTTTGTTTCTCTCATTTCTTTTTCTAGAAAAAATCCCTAAATTTTAAAATAGGACTTGTGGAGCACAGTCTTAATTTGCAATAAGATGTAAAACTTTAAAAATGATTATTTTACTCATTAATTATCGAAAATGGAAGCAATGGAACAGTCAGAATTTTGTTGTTGTCAAACTGTTAAACTGATATGCTTATATATATATCCTAATTAATAAAATGCAAATGTACGTACATATATATATAGATTGATTGCATTGTCAAAGAAGAACTGATAAAGCTTCCTATAACATAAAGCTATAGGTTTTATCTTATTTTAATTAACCCAATTTTTAATAATTATACAAAAAATGATTACAACCCAAAATAAAACGTTGAAGATCAACAAGATCGTAATTTACACTTTTGAAATTATATTTAATTAAATTCCAAGAAAAGTATTGAAAAAGAAATTAAAAAATGTTATTTAATAAATCATAGCACTTTCAAGCTTGAATTGAAAATCATAAATAGTGTTTCACAAACTTTACTTGTAGTTATCCGAAAAAAATCAAAGAATTGAATCTGAAAAATAAAAAGAATTAAACTTTTCCAATGGGACGACAATCAATCTTAACTCACTACTACTTTAACCCTTATGTGTGCAACCACATACCTGGGTATGTTTTCGATTTTAAAAAATGTGTCATACCTATATCAATGCTACAATCTGGCTGAGCTTTTCAGTAGCTTAATAAATTTTAATTAAAAACCATTTTTGTATAAAAAATTTTGAAAAAGTCTTTAAAAGAAAATTTCAAAAACCCAAAATGTCAAAACCAAAAAAAAAAAAAAAATTGATAAACAAATTAATTTTTGAATAAACTTTAATCACATTTACGTCGTAATAACCATGTATAATTGTATACATATAGTTAAATGAATAGGGGATAAGTAGGTATATAATATGCATAATATACATAATTTAATATAGGTACTTGAGTTTTAATCAATTGTAATTTTTAATTGCGTATATGTATTAAAATAATTCAATTACTATTTTATTGATAATTAATCAGTGCGCTAGGAAAACTTCTATCGTAAAATCATGTTTCTTAAAATCTTGTTTTTTTTTTAAAATCGATTAAATCTATTTTTTGTTAAGAGCATTCTTATAAATTAAATAAATTCATTAATTTAAAACTACATTTTTCTTCAAAATCTGACTATAAAAAAAATAATTATAAAGTTTTGGCTACACTTTCTGTACACAATATTTATATAATGAAGAAGTACATATAGAAGATAATGATGTATAAAGGATTTTACAGTTATGGTTTACATTTGCATTTAAAAAATACCAAATTTTAGAAAACAAGGGAATTTAAAAAAAAAAACGAGGAAGAGTGTGGTAAAGTAGACTGTGTCAACTCTGGGATACCCGCATACCATTTACCCGTATATATACATACCCGTAACATATACATTATATCATCCGGTTAATTACTTTTGGCAAAATTTCAAACATTCAGCTTTATTAGATGTAGAGTAATGCTCATATAAAAGAAGGAGTTGTATGGCAGCTACTCGAACCCTCTGCAGTAGACCAACCAAATTTTGCAGTATCTTTGGTCATTATACTAAAATATTTTTAACAAAATTTCAGACACGCAACTTCCATAGATATAGAGTAATGCTCATATAAAATTAGAAGTTGTATGGCAGGTACTCGAACCCGTAGACCAAACCCGTGGACCAAAATGGCTGGATTTAAATAGCGATTCCGTTTTTTGCATAAAAACGAATTTGTGAAAATTTCATGATCCTAGCTCCTTCATTTTTGAGTTATCGTGATAACGATCCATACACTTGAGTCTATTTCTAGCCCCCCTACTTCTCTGCGTCAGAAACGTAATGGCAAATTTATTATACCCTTTGACTATATAGTCATACGGGTATAAACAAGCTTTCGTACCCAACCCATTTTAATATACAGAGTGTTAGAGAGCCGTATAAGAGAGCCAATATTTTTTTAAATCATATGTGGTGATTTGAGAGGGAGTTTATAAGTGGGTTTATTCATGATTTAAGTAACATGAAAATTATTGTAAATTAATTTAACCGTGTAAATTTTATAACAAATTAGTACCTTATACCTTTTCATAATAAATTAAAACGATATCTAATCAAAGTTATTTACTTCAAAAACTAAAATATTAGCTATTAAATATGAGAAATGATAACGTTGGAATTTTTTTTTAAAGCCTTAAAGTATGGGTATACTAATATATATTCTCTTGCTATAACTTTATTTTTTAACCTAATTTTGATCTATTCTTGTATATAAAGTTTTTCAATCTATCCTCTTAAATCCTTTGATTAGCGTATAAAAATGTGACATAGTTTCACTCTGCCTGACGGATGGGCTTTAAGCTGGATCGGAGCTGGATCCAGCCGCCCCAAAAGTTCGGAAAAAAACTTATTTTTAAATTGTTATCACACAATTTCTTAATAAATATCTTCACTCTGGAAACGGGATAGCTGCGTTATAACCTTTCAAAATACATGTAACACAAATAAACAGGGTCGCCACACATTACTTAAATTTACCGTTATGCGAGATTATTCATTTTTACGAAATTCTTGATCTTTCATATCTACCAAATGGTTAGAGGTAATTTGAATTTGAAACTTTGAGGAAAGTTAGATGGTTAGATCTTCAAAAATAAATATGACTCTTTCAAGAAATTTGATTTGTATAACTCTCCGTTTAGGAGCTGAAAGGTGTCAAAAAATGGAAAAATGCAATTTTTATAAAATTAGTAACAATTTTTTTTTAATATTAATCTGATTAATAAATTTGATTTTAAATTTTTATTTCACTTACAGTTATTTAAATTTAGGTTTAAGCTTTTGAAGATATATTTATGTATCTATACTAGCTAATAACCAGTGTTCGTTGCTGCGCCTCTCAATTGAGCTTTAATTTGAGTTGATGTTATTAAAAAAAGTAAACACAAAAATTACATATGGGATCAATGTTAATTTCAAAATGTATAATAATTTCGAAGCAAAGTTATCAAATTTCACTTCAAATTTTGCATAATTATTAAAAATGCGCAGAAATATTAATTCACTTGACATTATTCGCCAGAAACCCACCATCCTCAACTTCATCGTCAAAAAGCACCACGTATACTTTGAAAAATTAGACACGTAATTTGCTTCTAAAATTTTTTTTGATTAATCGTCAGGCCAACATGTGTTACCAAATTCCAAGTCTGTTAAAAAATTCAATTCTATTGTTAAAGAGCTTCACGTACACAAAATTTGAAGTAAATCGGTCAAACCGTTTTTAATTTAGATTAAAGTAATCAAAAAATGTTTAAAAAGTTGTTGTGCCATACAGGGTCAACGAAACACGACAATTTTTTTTTAAACTTTCTGTTTGATCAAAGCAAAACTTTGAGTAATTGGATGAAATTTGCTTCCAAAATTTTTTTTGACCAAGCTTGAAGAAAACTTGAAGTCATTCGGTCAAACCGTTTTAATTATAGAACAAAAAAGTTTAAATACTTGAACCACAGGGCAACTTGGCCTGCTCCGTTAGAGCAAAATTTTTAGTCTAGGATTACTTTCCGTACCCAAAACCCTCTATATACAAATTTTCATGATAATCGGCTGTGCAGTTTAGGAGTTTATACGCTTAGCAGTTTATACGCTACATACAAACAACGAACAAACAAACAAATAAACAAACTTTCATTTTTTTATATATAGATACATATATATATATATATCTATAAGATATCTTGACCTATAAGTGGACATATAAATTTTAAATAAATTTTTAATATGAACTTTATATTTCGTTTCTTTAACTCTTCAATTTTTAGAATCTTAAATTTAACATGTATTTATAGATTTTATTTAAAAATTGTTACCTATTTAATACTTAAATAACGGTAATTTTAAAGTACCTAAATACTTATTTATTCATTTTTTTTTTTAAATGACTTTCTAAATTTTTTAAAATTAATATGGAATATACTTTGATTTATGGTATGATTTTGGTTAAAAATAAGAATGAAAATATCTCAAGTAGTTTTTAAATAATCATATCATACATATTATCATCCATTTCATATCATATTTTTTTTTTGATAGTCTTTTTAATTTTTAATAATCACTTTAATTAATTGTTTAAAAGTGTAATTATTATTAAAATACATAATATAGTTAAAAATCCAAAAAAAAAAAAAAAGAAAAAGAAAATCTAGAAAAAAATTACACAAGTACTAAAAAAAAAAAAAAATGTATTATTATGTTTTTGTTACTAGTTAAGTTCTTTTTCTCACGTAGGTATTTCATCATTTTTTTATATAGAACAAGAGATTGATGTTAATTTTGCTAATGTTAAATATTTATGTTTTTTTATTATATATTTGATGAATTAGAAAGTAAAAATGGTTTTACAATATGGTATATTGATAAATGAATTAGTGACCAATTATATATATATATATATATTTAATTACTTTGGAATCTGGCTAATGAACAAGCGCCATTATAGAAATAGGTTTCCAGATTTTCATCATCCGATGTCTTGGCATTATATTGAAGATCTTTTGGTCACAGAGAATAACTAATGAAGAATTATGACTAAAATAACGTAACAAGCACATAATCGGATGCAGATAAAAAGAAAAGAAATACAGATGGATAGGAAACATACTTAAAAGAGACTCCATTGCCAAACAGACATTTGGATTGGAAACCCCAGGGAACCACAGAAAAGAACTGGGTATTGACCCTAAGACTTTTGAAAAAGAACGTTATAAAAAGAAATACGAATAAAAGGACAAACATGGGCCAAAGACAAATCAACAGCCAACAATAGAGTTAGATGGCATGGCGGCTTTGTGGAAGGCATATGCACTCAAAGGGTGTATAAAAGGAAAAGAATTTAAAATAAAAATATAGTCAGAATTTATTAAATTGTTTTAATTATAAATACTTAGAAACAATTTTATTGAGACAAAAGTTTGTTAACCCCTTGCTATTGAAAAAGAACACGCTTTATTAAATAGCTTTAAAATTAAAAAAATTATTTCCGGGATTTGAAAATACTAATAATAAAAAGAGCACGCCAAATTATTTTCAAATAATTTTTTCCTTGGTAAAAAAAAAATTGAAACTTATGGTCTAGGACGCCGCCCTGTATAGCATTGGCTCTAATTTTTTTTAATTTTAATTAATAATTAATCCCCACAATGTCCGCACAAATTCTTTATGAATTAAAATATTAATTTTTATATTGTTCATGGTTTTTTTTTTTGAAAATTATTTTAAGCTCTTGAATTAGTTAATAACGATTTATTTTTTATTTCCCAAATTTTTTAGTAGTTTTTATTTCCCAAATTTCCAGAATTATTTCCATTTTATTTTTTAAGAGAAACTATACCTGTTAATATTATACTAATTATATGTACTCGTATAATAATATTTTATATAGTAAAGAAAGCTGATTGATTTGGGAATTGAGAATATGATTTATTGTATAAGATCTTGGAAAAAATTTGTAAGGAAATTTTGAGGAAACTCTTCTTCTTAAACTTTATTATGTCACATAATGTTTCCTCTATTGGAAACACATAAGATATTATATAGCTGGGTGGTTTCATAATCGCGATATGTATATATACTATATACATAACAAACGAATTTCCATAGGTGCTTTTATGTTGGAATTGTGATAAGTTGTAAGAGTGTGGATATGAGCATAGCGTAGAAAATTTGTATTGTTTATCGATGATCAAAGCGATATTAGAATATAAACACATCTGTTTAAATAATTTATATAGTTTTCTACGCTATGCTCTTATCGACGCTCTTATCACTTATCACAGCTTCAACATGAACGCACCCTAAGAAACTTTATTTTACTCTACAATGTATGGATATCTATGTATTTGATTTCTACTATTAAACTTTAGCTCAACATATTAAACACATATCTTAGTTATTGAAAGATTTATTTTTTTTATGTTATAAATTAGTCGGTTCTCAAGAACCTAAATAGCCTCAAGAATAAGAACTAAAAAAAAGAAAAACAAAACACAATAAAAATAACTTGATCGAAACAGAACTGAAACGTATTTTAAAACGATTAAATGATTGCGATATTCAAGTCTTCTAAAGTCTATAAAATTATCTTTTATCACGTGGATTAAAATTAACAGATTTTGTAGTTTTTTTTTTTTTTAATATCATTAAAAATTGCCCATCTTTTGTTCTTCCTAAAAATAAAATTTAAAAAAAATTTATAAATTGCATAACTACAATTTAATATCAGAATTATTAAAAGTTTTATATATAATTTAAATATTTACTTTATAAAATTCTATATTTGAACTTTACTTACCATTTTGCAAAAAAAAAAAAAAATTATTAAACTTTTATTTATTTAATGACAAAATTTTTAAAACAAATTAAATTTATTTTAAACCACAATAATTGCATTTAATTATATTACAACACGTTTTATATTTATTCTTTAATATTCTCAAAAAAAAAAAAAAAACAAAAACTTAGTACATACTATATTTAATAATTTAATAATATCAACTAAATTTTTTTTTTTACTTCTCTTTTTTATTTGTTTTTTTTTTTTGTTTTTTATTTTTTTATTTTTTAATATTTTTTTAATATTTAAATTAAAAATTTTAACTAAAGAACAGAGCACTACAACTGTATAACTAACTAGATACCTATATATGTTTATGAATGAACATATAAAATGAAACTAATTTTTAATGCATAATTTTGTAACGTTTTTATAAGAGTTAAACGACCGCTGATGAATTAGATGTAAAATATAAAAATTAAATAAAAAATAAAAAAAAAAAATCAAAAATATGCTATAAAACCACGTTTTATTTTTATTTTCTATAAAAAACACTAGAAAAAATTCTCTTTTCTTGTTCTATTTTGTTGTTGGTACTTTTTTAATCTTTTAAATTTAGATAAAGAAATTAATTATCATTTATCTAAAGAATTAAATAATAAGTACGTCAAATTTAGATCTAATTTCACAACAAATTTTTCTTATATAATTAAAATTAAATTAATTGTTATGAGATCGTACTAGGATTTTAAAAGTTCTTATATCTATTAGATTTAAATAGCCCTTACTTAATTAATTAGCATCCATTACGATTGACTTATTTTAAAGCCATGAGACAAAAAAAACTGTAGAGTAATTATCGTTTGGAAAAATAGGCAAGTGATATTCTTTCTTTTTCATGTGTGATTATTCTATTTTCTACAATGCAGGGAGTTGGAAAATATCGAAAGAACATAGCGTACATTAGCAAGTGAAATTGAGTTTCATTCTAACAAGAATATCTCATTTTAAAATCAATCTTAGGATTAAACTTTAAATAAAATTGCATAATTTTGTGTTAAAGGACTGAACTTGATCTGTTGAATGGGGTTTTGAATGAGATTTTGAAATGATGCAATATATTCGATAAAGCTAACATAAAAACTACAAGTTTATTGATTTTCCCCTAACGAATCTTAAAACCTAAATTAATTTGAATACTCGTTTTGCAGTTTTAATTTCAATAATTAATTTATTTTATATAATTTTATTTATTTTTTATTTATTTTATTACACTCTTACTTATAAAATAATATTGTTGGCCCACATCCGAAAGGATAAGGGCGCGTAAGTTTGCAAAGGCATTGTATATGTAATATAAACTTTGAAATACTTACGCTATTAAATTGTTAGTACTTACGCCGTACAATCGGCCAAATGCCATAAAAAAAGTACACGTTGTTATTTTAGTGATGCGGAAACACACGTTTTGAAAACAAAATAAAAATATTTACCAATGAATATAAAAGTTATCTTAGTAATTCCGTAAACATTCAATATTTTTAATCAAATTTGACTGTTTATTTGTTTTTATTCTTTAATTATATTACCGATATCAGCTATCGTCTAAAATTTGAAATAAGCATTAGTACTAATAGAAATACTAAAACTATTAATTTAAGGGAAATAATTAAAGCAATACAAATTTTGAATTACTGTTACATAATTAATTAGTCACTATTGTAATTTCGCTAAGTCCTTTTTATGTCTACTTTATGACAATATGTAGTAAAAATTAAGGTATCAAATAACTAGGAACTAATGGTTGATTGTGACAAGTTGGAAGATGAATCAAAATATTTGTATTTATACGAGGATTTCATATTTTATTTCTAATGTTTTGTACTTCACTATACCTTTTCTCTGCAAATAAAAATGTAATATTAAAATAAGTAATCATATATTGGTACTAAGTTTGCTGTATTTAAGGAAACAAATAATACAATTTATACTCCTGAATATGATTTTATTAATTAAAAGATTAATTAATTTAATATTTGTATTTGAGTTATATTAAAACCATATTATTTGAAAAATTGTTTAAACAATATTATAATTCGGATTAAAACACATTTTTATTTCATCTTTTTATTTCATCATATTAAAAAATATTTTTTTGAAAAATATTGATTATGAACAATTTTTATTAAAATATCTAATGAAAGAGTAGCTATAATTTTTTTTAACTTTACCTTGACATAATTATATTAAGATTTTTATTAATATTTACCATTAGATGTTTTAAATCCAATGTAAAATTAAATCCAGCTCAAATTTCTAATGTATACAATGAATTGGTTAATAAATGCTGAAATTTAGTAAGAATAACAAAAATTTCATCAGATATATTAATTTACGTTTATAATAATTAATTTCTTTTTTCTTCTAAAAATGATTCAAAATAAATATAGATATATCAAACATATCCACATATTGTTTTTAATTTAAATCAAACATATCATTACTTACTACAGATTTTATTTCATCATTCAGTTAATGAAAGTAAAGGTAAAAACAAAGCTATTCTAATATTTGAACATCTGTATAATAAAAAGAAGCATCATAATACTTTGTCCTCATTTTTTGTTCATAACAAAATTTGAATAAAAAGTAGAACAATTTCAACTGACGAAATATTGAAAACAATTTTCGATTATTATAAAGGTGCTTAAGCTTGAAGTTTTTTTAAATGGTTTTAATTGTTTATTTAAATAAAATACAGATGCATGTTTTTAAATATTGAAATTTAATTTTATTATTTTAGTTTTAATCTGAAAATTTATTAAGAGTATAAAATACTAAACAAACACATATTTTTTTTTTATTTGATTAGTATATATTTATCTACTTACTTATACATAATTGTGTATCTTTATTTTATTTTTATTTAGAATATTGTGTTAAAAGACAAAATAGTGTTCAGTCAATCAATATTATATTAATTTCAGTCATGCATAATCAATTATTTCCACTCAGTATTTAGCTTAATTTTATTTGAAATATTTTTTATAAGTTACTTTAGTTTTTTAGTGTTTTTTTTTTTTTTTGTAGTAGTTAGGTAATATTTTTTACTTAAAAAATTAATATTTTCTTTTTGTTTGACGTAAACTTTTTTCAATTTCAAATTGTCGTACATCAGTTCTTTGTAAGAAATCTTGCCTTTCCAAATATCTGAAACAAGAAAAATTTTATATATTAAATATATACAATTACATTTTAATTGCTATATATATTTTTTATACCCATCTTTCCCTTTATTAAACGTTTTTAATTCTTCATTTAAGCCTTCGTTTTTTTTAAAACCATCCCAATCAAGTTTAGTCTTCTCTAATACAGATAATTTCGTTTTCTTTCCTATCTGACCTAAAACTGAACTTAAACCACCTACACTTGACCTTTTTAAAGGGGGAACTTTAGAAAATTTATTCACTAAATTACTGCTCGGTTTGTTAATATTTTTTGTAATTCGGTTTTCTTCTTTTTCAGTATCCGCAATTACTTCTTTTACAACTTCTATTTTTTCGCCGGCAAATTCTAATATTTCAGTTACCTTAACTTTCTTTAAACCCTCGTCATTTTGTATTTCATTTTGTTTTTTCAATCCAATTTCATTTTGGTTATTTTTAATTTCTTTTTCAGATTTTTTTGGCGCTGTCTCAGTAGTACTTGTACTGTCTGTTGTACCATTAACATCACTTAAGAAACTTGCCCACAAATCATCAGATCTTTTTTTTTCTTCTTCCTCATCCACCGGACCATTTTCTTCTTTTTCTTCAATCGATTCATTTTCTATTTCTTTTATTTTGGATTTTCCTTTACTTCTTTTAGATTTCTTTTTTGAGGTTTTCTTAATTGTATCTTCTTCAACTTCACTATCTGAGCCTTTGTGATCTGATTCTTCTACATCAGATTCAGATTCATCATCGGGACAAAAATCTTGATCACTTTCATCGCTATCTGATGGATAATCCTGATCTTTATCCATTTTAATTGAAATTTTTTAAAAATTAGAAACTACACACCTTGGTGGAAAAAAGTACAAGGAATTGATTAAAGGATTTTAATAGACAAAAAAACGTACTCGACTAGCTTTTTAAAAACCTCAGATTCTCCACCTTTTCTTTTGTCATGTTTACTTCAAACTGCAAAACCGGAAAAAATTACATTTCACATTTACGCTGCAAGTTTTCATTTTGAATGATCCAAGAATTATTTTTGGTAAAAATTCAAAAACTTAATTTACAGGTATATTTTAATTTAAAAAGATTTATTAAATAAATTTCAATATTATAAAATAAAAATGCATTGCATTTTATAATTTTAACACATTTAATTCTTTTAATTTTATTAGAAAATTATTTAAACTCTACACAATTTCTACTTTTTTTTGTAGAATCTAAGCAAGTTTGTAGAAAGTGAGTTTTATTTTTAACTGTCAATTTGACGTTTCTTTTATCTTTTAAATAAAATCAGTTGACACTTGACTTGACAGTCGTCAAATCAAATTTGTAAAAAAAAAAAAGAAAAAAAGTAGACGACAGAATTTGTGAAAATAATTTTTTTTATTGTTCAAAATATTTTCAAAATTAAAATTATAAACCAAATTATTATAATTTTAAAAAATATATTCTAAAACTTGACCATCCAATTAAAAAAGAATTATTTTTTTGCCAAATAATAATGAAAATAAATTATGTGAAGTTAGTGAAAAAAATTTTAAGGACGTAAAATATTTTCTAGGTATTATATTTTTATTTAACATTTGAAATTTTCATTCTTGTTTTTCAAAGAAATTTTGTTTTTTTTATTAAATTAATAATACAAATAAATTTTGTATTCGATTATTTTAATTTTTTCAATAAATAAATATTTGCCTTGGGACAAAAACGCATAATTCGAAAATAAAAATAAAATCAATTTTTTTTTTTTTTGTAAAACCTACCCTATTATTAGTAATAAATTTCTTTAAAAAACAAAATCATGTATAATCAATTAGTATTTACTTTGTAATAAATCTTTTTAATTAATTACAACAAGTAAAGTTTGTTTTTTAATTTTATTTTTTTAATTAAAAAAAAAAGATGCATAAAAAATGTATGTAGGTACAAAATATGTACACATAATGATTTTTTTCACTAAAAAAAAATTTATTACTTGTGAATTAAACTATGAATGATGAATTAATAGGTAAACTGATAAGAAAATAATGCTATGTATGTAAAAATATTTTGATAATTTAATAACAAGTTACACCTCAAATTTTCAATTACAATTTATTTTATTAATATTGTTTATAATTGGTTTTAAGGTTTTATACACAAAAAAAAAAGTCATTTTTTTTTTTAAATTTGCTGATTTTGTTTTTTTCTTTGTTCTCTTTCGTTTAAAGATTAATTTTTAATTAACTTAAAATATAACAAAAACAAAACATGAATAATTTCTTTTGTTTTTAAATATATAATAATCAATTTTTATATCATTCGTTCTATTTTTATTTTAGAATTCAAAAAAAAAAAAACGAAGCAAAAATAAGACTCATAAGAGAAGTAAGTCAAACTATGACAAAATATCTGAGGAAATCCTTCACAAATAATTTGCACCATAAAAATGAGGTTTTAATACCTCTTTTGAGATCACGTATTAGAATTTATATATAATTACAAAACAAAATATAAAATAAACAACAAAGAACAAACGAAACAAGGATATTGAATAATTAATTGGATTGGTCGGTGCCTAAAAGATATTAATTTTTTTTATTTTAAAAATAAAAACCTATAATAATTTTTCTCTTAGATTACTTATAATTGTTAAAATAATATTGTAGTTATAATACTATTTTAATATTATTATTTTATTAGTTATTAAAACCTACTAATTGCAATATTTTTTTTTATAATTATCAATATATAAATATATAGCAATAAGAAGAATCAACGGATCAATTATTAAAAATAAAAGTCTTCTTATAATAATTATATCTGTAACAATTCTTCGATACAATATATTTTAAATTAAAAAAAAAAAATTCATTTTAAATTATCATAGATAAAAATTAAAAACAAAATTATATTAAAAATTAAATTTAAATAAATTAAAAGAAAATTAAATATTAAGAAACAGACTATTATATATATATATATATATATGACCAGTTTATCATTATTAAAACGTTATTGTTAAATAAATAATGTGTAATGTCTGCAAATTCAAAATTTCCTGAAATTTGGTATAGTATATTTATATGGACAGTATTTTCATCAATATTTATTCATACATGTGCAGCTATTGTATCATTTTTAACATTACGAAAACATAAATTTGGACGTTTTTTTTCGGTATTAATATTAGTAACTGGTTTTGTATTACCAGTTACAACTGGTTTAATAAGTAGTGCTATAATTGCTTTAGTACATTGGGCGGCAACAGTGCCATCACATACTGATTCAGATAGATTTGTATATCATTTTAATGATATTTATGGTATTATATATGGTGTTGGACAAACAATATTATCAGCATGTTTGGGTTTCACAAGAATATTAGCAACGCTTTAAATTCAAATTTAAAATTAAATCTTTTAGTCCTATTAATAATTTCAAATGATGAAAAAAATAAAATGTTTAGGGAATTTTTTTGTTTTAGATATTTTAATCATTTTTTATTATTATTATTATTCATAAAGGCAAAACGAATTTTTGCCATTCATAAAAATCATAAAAGAAAAGTTCGTTTAAAAATTTGTATTAATTAAAACCAAAAAAATTAAAAAATAATAAAACATATAATATCTATACAAAATAAAATTACGTTTTTATTAGTAATATACATAATATACATAAAAGAAAAATTTAAAAAAAAAAATAAAAAGTATTTAATCATACATAGTTATAATTAAGCAAAATCATTAATAAATAAATAAAAATATGATAAATATATTACTTATTCAAAGATTTTGTTTAGTTTATTAAAAATTAGAAATTTTTTATTTACGAATTTACTTGTTGGCTTTATTTATATATAATACTTATATATATTTTTTTATTTGTTTTTGTATCATATCAATTTTTTTTAATTTTCTTTTATTTTTTTTTTCATATTGAATTAGAAAATTATCTATTATAAAATTGCTTAATAATCAAAAATATATTTAAAGCATTATTTTAGTTTAAAACAAATAAAAACTTATAAAAAAAAAACATATATTCTCATATTGTAGAATTGATTATGCTTTAAAGTTTTTGGTAATATTAAAAATTATATAAAATAAAAGAAAAATTGTAAATTTTCCATTAATTGTATCATATATTCATAAAATATGCTCATCATTACTATTACTAGTTTTTGATTTATTCTATTTTTTTTTTTAATTAATAATTTAAGATAAATATACTTTATTATATATATATATATACTTTTTTTTTATTTGTATCAAACAAAACTTTTATATGTAATTAAAATAAAGTACTAAATATTATTTTTTATAAAACATTGGTTTTTGTTTTATAACTTTTATTAACATCTTGTACGACGAATAATTTGTTTATTTAGTTTTAATCTATCTAAAAAGCTATTTAAATTATTAAAAATAAATAAAATTCAAAAAAATTAAAAAAAAAAGGATTAAAGAATATGAAAACTCAACAAATATATAAAGTAATGAAATACTTGTTCCACGATTTACACGATAAACACGTTGTGTAAATCGAAACTGAAAAAAAACGATACGCATCAGCATCACTAAAAAACAAAAAATAAGTTTCATAACACATATGAAAGGGACCGTGTCAATAAAATACAAATAAATCAAAGGATGAGTTTAAATCAGATGTTATATCAAATTGAAAAATTCAAAAACAAACCAAAAAAAAACAAAAATTATGAAAATAGTATTATAATAAAATTGAAATATCTTTTTAATTTCCTTTAAAATATATTTTTAATTTTATTTATACTAGGTACCTGAAATTAAAATTAGTTTTCTTATAAAAATTTAATATTAAACTTCTAATACAAGCAATATTTAAAAATAATATATTTATTTTTATTTGAATTTTAAATTTTTTTCTTTTTTTTTTAACCAATTCAAATTAACTTACAATAGATATAATCATGTTATTTATCGTAAATAAACATAATTCAAAATTTTACTAATTAATAAGAAAATTTAAATTATGAATATTATTTTACGATTATTATGAACCCATTCATACCCTGATTTATGTCTCAATTTATATCTTTGTTCTTACGTAAATTTTTATAATAAACCAAAAATATTAATCGTGTAATTTTGAGACTGACTCAAATCAAAAATTGAGTTTTTATTTACACGTTGTATTTGAAATTATTATAATTATATTGTTTTTTTTTTTTCTTGTAGTTCTCTTTATGACAATAACATTGTTTGAAACAATTTTAAAAAAGTATGTAATATTTTTTAATTATATCGAAAATTTCGAAAATCTATATCTAAATTTAAATTAGTTAAAATGTAATTGTATGATAAACTAAAACTGCCAATTTTAAAAAAAGAATATATGTATTGAAATTTGATTATTCAAAGATTTTGTTTAGTTTATTAAAAAAATCTTAAATTTTTGTAAATTGATATTTATTTTAAATTAATTTGTTAATATCAAAAAAATTTTACATATTTCATTTGGGTTTCTTCGTCCTTTAAATTTAACTTATTATTTAAACTTATAATATAACTAGTAAGTGTACTACTAACCTCTTCGATTAAATAAGTAGAATATATAGACCATTCTATGAACGAATAGATCTTAAACATATACTTTTAAAACATGTTCATTCTATGAACAAATGGGTTTAAAACAAACGTACGCAATAACATTATAAAAAGAAGAATCAAAAAAGTTTTAAAACTTAATTACTAAAATAAAAACGCATATTGCGGGATGAGTGTGCTTGTTTTAATGTGCGATATTTAATTTAAATAAGAGTAAAAAAAAAAAACTTTTAAATCGTTATAGCAACTTTAATTTTTATAACGCGAAATTCAAAAACTGATCCAAAACGATTGGATTCAAATATGAACAATACTGCTTTGGAAACAGATTAAATCAAAGCTTATAAGATTATACATATCCTTTTCTTAATAATATAATCCAATTATGTCCTTAGTAAATAATTTGAATTGGTTTTTAATTAATTTATTTTTTCTATTTTTTGGAATATAATTGTACCTAGTAAAAAAAAAAACTATTAAATTATTTTGATATAATTTTAATATAAAATATATTAATTTGTTTTTTGTAATATTATAGAAAAATATAAAATTAATCAAGTAACGAAATTTTAGAAAAAAAAAATAAATTTAATATAATTATACTAAATATTATAAAAAAAAAGAAAGTACATATTATTATTAAATAAAATTTTTGATATTTAGAAAATAAAATATATTATTTTATTCCAATAAAATTATATTTTAATTATCTAAACTAAATGAGTTGTTGTAATTTCTACCGAAAAAAAAATAGTAGGAATTGGAGTAACTTAATTAAAAGAACGGTATAAAAATATAATCAAAATTTTTTTTTTAAATTTAAATGTTTATTCGATTTTAAATATGTAATTTATTTTTTTTAAGTATTAAAATTGAAAAACACAAGAAAATTTGTTGTTTAAGTAAAAAAATTATTATTAAAAATCATATTTAAAGTATAATTTAGTTCAATTTAGTCAATTTATTAAATTTAATTGATATTTATTAAATTTTAAAATATAAATTAAGCAATATCTTAAATATTTCATTTTATTATACCGTTCAATTTTAAATATTTTTATTTATTCACTAATATTAGAGAAATTTTTGGTTAATTTTGGTTTTAAATTACTTTGTTCTTTCGGTTATAATTAAAAAAAAAAGACTTATGTGAATATTAAAATTTGTTATTTAATTTTTTTTTTCATTTTATTTAAAAATATAAAATATTAAAATAAAATTCAATATTTTTGAATTTTTCTATAAACTTCTTAAGAGCTTAAAAAAAATATGTATTAAAAATAAAAATTATACAATTAGAAGAATACGAAAATATGTGATTTTTTAAAAAAACAAATATATCTGTGTAATAATAAAATGCATATATAATATAAAAAAAAAAATATTTTAATTTATTTTTAATTTATTTAAAAATTAAACAGAATTTATTAAATTGACAAGTGTTTCCGTTCAATATCAATTATAAACTACATTATCTACAAGAAAGTACTATTTACAAACGACAAATCTATTCACTCGTATTTGACTTTAGAGTATTGACAAATGAATCTGGCATTTCTTTAATCTTTTTAAAACGCGTGGTGTTGTATTTAACTTCGCTGTATTCTTGATATATTTCTAAAAAGAAATTTAAACGTAAATATTTTTATTAATTAACGTTCAAGTTAAATTAAAATAATTCAAAATGTATTTAATGTATTACATGAATGAAAGTGGACAACGTGTTTACACCTTAAATGTAAAATTTAATTTCAAAATTTTTTGAAATTGGTTGTATCAATTTGTTTTTATTTTTCTTTCTAGAAACGTACTGAAACTGGATTACCAACACAATCTGCACATCCTGCAAGATTCTCACCAGAAGATAAATATTCAAGACACAGATTGTGCATTAAAAAAAGATTTGGATTATTAATAACACAAAGACCAGCTCCAGTTTATTAGATACTAAATATAATGATTTATTTTTAAGCATTTACTAATTTTTCTATCCTTAAAAAGTACAATAAAATTTTAATTAAAAACACAAAATAAAAAAAATTAATTTATTTTTCTTTTTAATCCAACTGTATAATCAAAAAGTCTTGGATTAGTAAATTCACCTCTCATATCCAATATATAAAAAAGTTTCCTATTTTGAATTTTAATTGGTAATTGAGTCTTTGCGGCTTCTCTTGAAGTTTCTGCTGATATAGATTTTAATGGTACTGACGTCAATATTCTATTTTTACCAAATGGTGTATATGTAACAAAACTAACAGTTTTTCCACCTTTTTGAAGAATTAAAAACCGAACAGATCTTAATGTAAAAAGCCAAGCAGCTGCAAGAATTCCATATCCTAAAATTTTTTAGAAAAGAAAAATTTACTATACGGTGGTTTGCCATTGAAATAAATTTACCTATTAAAAATGAAATAATTGTTAAACCATTCCGGTATTTGTTATCTCCAAGATTGATTCTTTTAAACCATGGTGAATCTTCAGCAGCTTGATCGACGGGAGCATCTCTCAATTCGGTATATGCAAAATGTGACAAATAATTCCAAAACAAAAACTAAAAATTAAATAAAATCTTTTAAATATTCAAATTAAATTAAAAATGTGGTTTGTTTACTTGTGATATTGCAAATATATTGATCAATTTGAAAAATCTTGGATTTTCATATTTAAAAATTATAACATCTTTTAATACATTTGTATCAACATCATATGGTTTTGAAACAAAATTTTGTTTTCGCACAATTGTGCTTTTATTTACAATGAAATTTTTTATAAAATTTAAATATGTTCTATTTTGAATTAATTTTGTACATGGTCTTAAAAAATTTAAATTAGTTACTTTGTAATTTTTTACTATATTCTTAGCAATATTATTATAAATGCCGTACATTTTGGGCTATGGTTGAAAAATTAATCTAAGAATTTTTCTAACCTCAAAAAGATAACGACAGATTGAGAAATCAGCTGTTTGTAAAATATAAACAAATAATAGTAAATATACGTTTTTTTTTTATAATGGTAAAAAATATTAACGGGATTTAATTCTGTCTAATTATTTGAAAATTTAATTGTAAATAAAACAACTGTTTATGATATAAAAATGTTAATAAAACTTTATTTTATATAATTAGCATTTTATTAAAAATTATTTTTTACATTTTTTTTTCTTACATTTAAAATTATTGCAAAAATTATTTTTTATCTTGAGTTATAACAAAAATTAAAAAAAAAAAACTAAAAAGTATTAAAATAATAAAATATTTTAATATAAATTAGCTAATTTATTTTGAAATTTACATTCCATTATATGCTGGTCCACCACCGCTTTCAGGTACAACCCAATTAATATTTTGTTTAGGATCTTTAATATCACAAGTTTTGCAATGAATGCAGTTTTGTGCATTAATATTCAGTCTAACTCCACTGCCGTCTTCAGTTGGAATAAATTCATAAACTCCAGCTGGACAGTATCTTGATTCTGGACCTTGATAAAGTGCATAATTATGATCAACAGGAATATCGTCATCTTTTAATGTTAAATGAGCAGGTTGATCACCTTCATGATTAGTACCAGTCAAAGCAACTGATGTTAATAAATCAAAAGTTATTTTGCCATCGGGTTTTGGATATTCAATTTCTTTGCATTCACTTGCAGGCTTAAGACGTTCGTTATCAGGTTTTCCATGTGAATATGTCCATGGTTCGCGACCTCCTAAGAGCATAGATATACCACTCAACATAAGCCCACCATACAATCCAAAAGGATTGTGGAATGCAGGCCGAACATTTCTAATTTTATGTAAATCTTTCCAAATAAAAGATTCTTTAATTCTATCAGGATAAGATTCTGGTTCAATTCCAGCTTTTTCTTGAGTTGATTCACTCCAGATACTTTCTAAAGAACTTTCGGCTGCTAACATGCCTACAAATTAAAAATAATATATTATTTTTCAAAAAAAAAATATGTTCATCTTGAATTAAATATGTGATCATACCACTCTTCATTGCATAATGAGTGCCTTTAATTTTGGGAACATTAAGGAAACCAGCACTGCAACCGACTAAGCAACCACCAGGGAAAGTCAATTTTGGAAGACATTGAAAACCACCTTCATTAATAGCTCTAGCACCATATGCTATTCTGGTACCACCTTCAAAAGTATCTCTTATTTTAGGATGAGTCTTGTATCTTTGGAATTCTCTATAGGGACTAATCCAAGGGTTTGAATAGTCTAATCCAACTACAAATCCTACGGCTACCATAGGTGTAGCTTCATTTAAATGATATAAAAATGAACCACCATAAGTAAATTTATCTAAAGGCCATCCAATTGTATGTTTTACTAATCCAGGTCTTAAAATAAATAAATTGCAAAAGAATTTCAATTTTTTTATTTAAAAATACAACTTACACATGCTTTTCTGGAGCTATTTCCCAAATTTCTTTTAATCCAATACCATAAGTTTGTGGTTCAGAATTGGCATTTAAAGAGAATTTTGACATAACCTGTTTTGTTAAATGACCGCGACATCCTTCAGCAAAAATTGTAGTTTTGGCATGAATTTCCATACCACGTGCAAAAGTAGCTTTTGGTGAACCATCTTTAGCAATACCAACATCAGCTGTAGCAATTCCTTTTACGCTTCCATCATCATGAAAGAGAATTTCAGATGCAGCTGTTCCAGGATATATTTCAACACCTAATTCTTCCGCTTGTTCACCTAACCATTTCACTAAATGCCCCAAACGAACAATATAATTTCCATGATTATCCATTGGCCAACCAGGAATAATTGGTAATGACATTTCACCCGTCGTAGTCAAAAATCTAAATTGATCTTTTTTAACTGGAGCATTTAATGGTGCACCTTTATCTTTCCAATCTGGAATTAATTCGTTTAGAGAGCGTGGATCAACAACAGCTCCAGATAATATATGTCCACCAACTTCTGATGCTTTTTCAACCACACAAACGCGTATTTCCTAAAATATATTTGTAATTTTTAAAAATATATTTTTAATATCCTAATTATTTTTTGAAAAATACTTAATATTGAATATATTTTTATTTAGTTTACCTTTCCTTGTTCGGCAGCGAGTTGTTTTGCTCTTATAGCAGCTGACATACCAGCTGGACCACCACCAACAATCACTATATCAACCTCATCAGCATATCGTTCCATATCAACTTCTAAAAATTTATTTATATGTATATAAATTACCAAAACTGTACAATTTTAAAAATTAAATTTTAATTACCTTTCCATCTTTCATCATTATCTCTGGAATGAATGGTATAATGAGTTGTAATTTTCGGTTGATTAGCATAATTTCGAATTCCAACATTATTAATTAATCGGTGGACTGAAAAGATTTTTTTTTGATACGTGTTAATAAGATCGTAATGTGTCAAAATTAAATTTAAATTTATTAATCTGCGTGTCCTTGAACTTTTAGTATTTAATAATTTTTTTTTTAATTAAATTTTTATTAAAAAAGTTACATAATTTAATTAATAATAAAATATTTTTATTAATTTAAATTTTTCACCTTTACTTAATCTCGATAACATTTTTGAATCTTAAATAAATTATTTCCAAAATCGTTTAATTATAATATTTTAATTAAAAAATACAAAACAATATAAAAGAAATGATTATCAATGCTTAATCATAAATAGAAAACAAAATTAAAAATATTTATATGGACTTTGGCCCTAATGTATGGGTATTATATTTATTGCATTTCAATCTGACGGAGATATTGCAATAAACTGAAAAGTTATAATGTTTATCTATTTTATTTAAAGTTCAATTTTAACCAAATTGAATGTATATATTTTTAATTGTTTTATTTTTTAAATATAAATATATATGTATAAATAAACTATGTATGTAAATATTAATTATAGTCTATAGATAATAGTTTTGACTTTTACAAGTTCAAAAAATTAAAAAATGAATAAGAACTAAAGCAAAATAACAAAAACAAACAGAAGAAATTTATATATAATTATCAAAAACAGCTGAATTTTAATTAAAATAAATAAAGTGGTTGTAGACTGTAGTATATTTGGTGGTTCTGCAGTATTGAACTTCTGCAGTTTCTTAAAAAGCTACATTTAAAATTTTTTAATTTCTTCCTTTCATTCAATTTATAATAAAAAATTTTAAATATATTTGAATGAACTAATTAATTGTTAAATATTTTAAATAAGTCTTTTATTTTAAAACAATTTGTTTTAATTCGATTTAATCAAAGCGACATTTGAATAATTACAAAAATTGTCGTGTCGTGCTCGTGTGGTGTTGAATTGCAGTACTTTTATGTTTCATTTTCAGTTATGTTTAATCATATGTTTATGACATTTCTTTAACACCATCTATTTATATGTAAACATTTTGGTATGGAGTGTAGTTTTTAATAGGTTATAATAATAATTAACTATTTTTCATTTGAAAATAAACAAAATAAATAATAAAATACGATCAAAATGTTATTACGAATAAGTTATAATTTTAAAAAAGTAACAAATAGACTATACAGTACTTTAGAAGTACCAAAAGTTACACCTGTTACAACTTTACCAAAATTACAAGATGTTAAAAATAAACAGGAACCACAATGCCTTTTAGATGAAATAGTAAACGAAAGTAATGAAAAATTAAGAAAACGAACATGGGCAGATGAATTGAAAGATATCAAAACAGTCGAAGAAAAATTCATTAAAATTAATATGCCACGATATTATGGTTATAAAGTGGTTAAATTAGAAGATTCGAGGACACCATATAATAGTTTACAAATGACTAATCATTACACCAATACCCATTTTGAAGAAGTTAATGAATTTCCAGACTATTATAAAGAATTTTTAATTGATGATATAACAAAAGCAATTTCATCTGATATTATTGATTCAATAGAATTTTCATCAGAATATTTTAAATTTCAAAATAGCAAAAATGCTTCAGTTCAATCTCTGGATCAGATTATTGTTCAACAAATTAACAATTACCTATTAAAAAAGTTATCAAATAATTACAAGCATTTATTAGAAATGGAAATTGATCTTAATCCAAGACATGAAGCTTTCTGGTGGACCGGTGGTATTCAAGCTCCAAAAAATGTAAGAAAATCTTTAGAAGGCAGACCATGGACCAAAGATCGTGCAGATAATCCTACATTAAGAGCTGTGCAATATGTTGGAAAACCAATTCTTGCTCTGCGTCATAATTTAATTTTAAAACCTTTTTCAGATATTTCAGGTATATCCAATAAAAACATTGATGAATTAGTTCCTTTATACGAATATGATCCACGTACACTTGGATATAAATGTGAATACAGACATGGTACTATAATACCAGGATATTGGCCTGGAAATGTTAATGAATTTGGATTTTTAAATTATCAAAATCGAAATAATTCCATTGAAATAAAAAAAATTATACCAGCAAATGAGGAAATAATGCAAGAAGCTATGCATATTAAAGGTATTCAAGCAAGTTTTGCATGGTTATATGCACAAGCGTGTTATCAAGGATTTTCGAATTTTGAAGATGTAACATATCCAATAACAAGTCAAACAATTGTTACTGATGGTAAATTATGGTCATTTTATGGTTATCAATTGAATACTACTTTAGCTCGCAATGATAATGTTCAAGATAACACAAAATGCAATAACTGTTGGGGTACAAAAGAAATGAAATTATATGAAAATATTGATGAAAAAGGCAAATGTATTGGTTTTAATGAAGATGTATTAAAAAATATTATAAAATTTTATGCTAATAATCCTACAATTAAACAAGATAAAAAAATTCAACGATTAAGTGATCTTAAAGAAGTTGAACGAAGAGAATTCTTAGAAAATATTTATAAACATCTGGCATCTAATAGGCCAAGAAATCGTTTAGTGCCTGAAACTTATATGTGGGAGAAAATTTATAAAATTGATAATAAAACACGACCACTTGAATCAAAAAGACGATTCTTTGAATTGGGTATTAATCCATATGCTAGAAAATTGGATCATCATAAACCAGTATATATACCGAGAGATTTAAAACCAGATGGTTATAAAAGTAAAAAGAGATGGACAAAAACTTATTATCCATAAAGTAATTTTTTATTTCAAATGAATAGAAGAATTTTAAATTTCTTATTAATAAATGATTTAAAACGAAAAAAATTGTGTTTTTAATTTTTTTTTTATTTTAGATAATGGAACGATAATCCTTAAATGAATATGTGATTAATAAAAATTCGCACACATCTTGGTTGTATAAATTTTTTGTTGCTTCAAACTGATTTAATTTTTATTTTTAAAATCGTTTTTAAAACTGCTCGTAATAAATATATAAATTTTAATCAATTAAAACTAAGAGGTTCAAGGGTTTTAAAAGAAAAAAATAAAATGGGAATATAAGAAAATGATAGCTTGAAAACAAAAATATCGCAATGGAATCATTAAATATTACAACCATTTCGGGAAAAATATCTGCTAAATCTCATTATATTTTTTGCCGAAAGATGAAGCCTATGGAAAAATTTTTAATCGTTTAAATCAGATTTATGTATAATACAGTTTCAATAATTAAACATATTACCATTAAATAATTCAGAAATCTGTTTATATTATGTGTAGGTACCTATTTGTACTTTGCTTTTTAGCACATTTTCAAAAAATTTTGTAAAAATGTGCCTATATAGCTTCACTCTGTCCGTCCGTCCGTCCGTATGTTTACAAAAACTTTTACACCGTTTGAAATAGAGAAAAGAAATTTTAACCATGGGTAGTTTTTGCAAAAAAAATAATTTCGTAGAAGAATTTTTTTTGTAGGCCCACCTGTTACGGGGCTACAGCCCCCCAAAGTTGAAAAAAACCCTATATTTAAATTGTTATAACAAGAGTTCTGTTACATATATTTTCAATCTGAAAACGGCAAATGATAGCTGGTTTCATAAACTTTATAAATTTTTACAAGGCAAATGTTTAGGGTTGCCATACGGTACAAAAATTTAACATTACGCAAAACTCAATTTTCGCAAAATTTTTGGCAACACATATCTTCTGAACGCTTCAAGCTAGAGTTTTGAAATTGGGAGAAGATAGATACTCAGAAATTAGTAGGAGTCGGTTAACCAAATTTTTTTATCAAGCCCCCTATTTAGGAGCCCCCTATTTACGAGCAGGACGAAGTTAGATTCTTGAAAAATTTGGCAACCTTCCCCATTGAAGGGCTATAACAACTTTTAAATAAAAAATTTACTGTTAGCAGTAAATTTTATAAGTCAGTAGTAACTATTTCCAAGTAAATATTTCCAAAGTTAAACTCAGTATGTAATACAATATAATTTTTAAAATGTGCTTTTTTAAAAACCCTTGGTTTTTTTTCATCACTTGTTTCCTTTAAATTAAGAATTTAATTCAAAAATGATTTTTTGTCTTTGCTTTAGTAAGGACCTGCTAGGTATTAGGATTACACATGCTCTCTCCAATATAAAAACAAACAATTTTAACGTTTTTGCAATTCAAAAATTAATAAATTTGCTAAAAGACTGACTTAAATGCAAAATCTTAAAAACTGCTTTGATTGATACACTGTACTGTCTTATGTCTATGACCTATTCAGAAATTTCAGACATACAGTATTATTTTTGTTGTAGAAAATGCAAATTTTAAAATTATCCCTCAGTTATTTATTTTCTTATACGATTCTACATTCTAGTATTATAATTTCATACTTTCTCTTATTTTTTAGCAATCAGCAGTACAGTTCATAAAATTCATTCATAACTTTTTTTTATACAAAATATACAGACACAAGAGCGTAAATAGCGTACTGTCAGATTGTCAGCCATAGTTTAGCAAAAAATCATAACAGAATTGTAGCTTTGCAGGAATCAATTTTAAAATACTATTAAAGAGAGTCAGAGACACAAAGCCACTTCACTTCTATACCATTAACTACCTATACAGTATTTTACAAAGAAAAGTCAAAAGAAAGGAATTCCAATTTTCCAATTTCCATTCATTTTTAATATAATTTTTAAATACATATACAAAAATTATTCTCAATTTTTTTTAATAAATTTTATTTATTTTTCATGAGTTTTGCATGAATAATGAGTATTTTACTGTGGTGATGAGCTGTAGTAGTGGTAGTGAGTTATGAGTACTGATTTGACTACTGAGTAGAGTAGTGAGTGACTAGTGAGTACTGAATAGAGAATACTGTTGATATGTCATTGTGTTTGCACTGCACTACATTACTACAACCGTACACACAACACAACAGTTGTTCAGTGGCTACTCTCATCAACTAAATTTAAATTTCAAATACGATTGTACTATTTTTCTCATTAATTCTCATTCATTTTGACATTTCATTCAAAAAAAAAAAAAATTGTTTTTTAATAACCGAACGAACGTCGTCAAGTTTACATCGTAATGTTTTTGTCGCGTAAACAAATAAAAGCACAAAACAAAAACAGAAAAGAATTAGAAAAAAACAAATTTAAAATAATACAAAAAATAAAAGTACTTTATTAATTATTTTTATTTAAAATAAATAAAAAAAAAAACATAAACTTTTTAAAAGTGATGTTTTTAATAATGAATCTAATATTTTTATCTTTTGTATATTAAATAAATATACATACATACATATATAAATAATAAACAAATTAAAAAAAAAAAGTGTCATTATATTTATAATAAAATATCATTTTTAATTAAAATAAAATAATATTTAAAATTAAATGTGAATTTAAATTTATAATATAAGTGCTAAAAATATACCTACATATAAACATTAATAGATACATATATAAATTTATAATATAGATTCAAAAAGAATACATTATATAAATTTAATTAGGTACTTACCTATTTACACAAAATTTTATAATTAGATGTTGCTTGTATAAATTTAGTTTTTTGATTATTAATTATCTGTTGGAAAATTATTTTAAAATTTATGCCTCGAAATATAATTAAAATAGGCATTCAATAACAAAATAAACTTATCATATACATACCTATATACAATAAGTGTAATAAGTTTGATAATTAGATTCTAACATTTATAGGTGTAAATAATAAGACATTGTTTTGGTAATCAAAATTGCGTATCTGACAATTTTAATTAAATTATTAGATTAATTTGATAGTTCCATTGATAATTTCTTATTAAATAACAAAATAATAACTTGAGATATTATTATTTTAATGAATTTCTAGCTTGATTCCAACAATATTGTAGTCAAATCCCTGTAATATCTAATTAAGCATTCATTGATGAAATTTAATTCACTCTAATATTGAATTTCAAAACATGTTTTTACTTAATACACTTTGATTTCAATGGGACTACCATAACTTCATTTACATAACTAGAGAATAAGTAGGTATATTGCAAAATATATAAATAAATTTTAAATAATTAAAGCATTCTTTTATACACATTTCCAATTAGTACTTCCTACACCTAAATGCATTAAATACATTATCTACTTAAATTAAGTTATTGTTTAAGGAATATTTACTAAAATTATAGAATTAATACAGAATTAGACGTTTTTTTTTAAATAGGAAAGGCATATTTACACATAATTTGTGTATTCATTCAAAATTATTTTGGTGTAGAATAGCCATTATACCAAAAAACCTAAAAAAAAAGCAAATAAAATCAAAATGCGTTTTGTAAATTGACAGATAACACGACATACAGTCACATATCACAGTATACTTATTATTCAGAATTGTATGCAGTGTAATTTATTTTGTAATATTGAATTATTTTCCAAAGCTTAACCCAGTACTTTGTTTAACCTCTATAATAAATAACTAAATAAACTAAAAGTGTATATATATATACATTATATTAATTTGACTTAAATGAGAGTATATTTTATTTTAATAATTTCATTTATTCCGTGCATTGCATACCTACTTCTTGTTACAAATTCTCTTTTAGATATTTATTTATTCTCAAATCTCTTAATATATATATATATATATATATATATATATATATATATGTATATACATATATACATAAAGGAAAACAATATGTTTCCCATTCATTGAACATTTATATACCTACACATACAATTTGAAAAATATAGTGGAAAATGAAAAATGTTTTTCATCTGCATGTAAACACAAAGAATGTATGTGTATAACTAAGTATAAATGATTATAAGTATCTGAAATGTTAGCAAGCAAGTATCAAAAAACGAACTTTGTATATAGAAGAAGCACTAAAAAAGGTCAGAAGGGATGTGGCGGGTCGCAGACGGCCTAGTCAGCTTAAATTCAGTTTTCAGGAAAATGAAGAAAATGAGAGTAGAAAAGAGAGAAAGAAAATACATAATATTATTGAATGTTAATTGCTATTGTATAAGTGTTAAATACTTGACTGTATATGATGATGAAAATGATGATGAAAATGATGATGATGATGATGACTAAGTGATGTGACATGCGACTCAAAATTTTATATTAGGTATTCCTATTTGAAAATATAAAATAAGAAATACTTAAAGGTTTTTCCATTTTTTCAGGGAAATTGTGATTAACTTATACTACCGTTATTGGTATACGTACAGAATGCTGATTATATACAGTATTTACTCTAATAACTGAAACACAATGTTGCATTTCCTATAAATCTACACTGTATATACTATACAACTCTTTTCTATTATTCTCTCTCAATTTGTTAAAACCATTCCAAGAAAAACTGATGGCACTTGGTGGCTGGCATTGGCAGAAAGAAAATATAAAATTTGAATAAAAGAAGGTTGACGCAACACTTTATACTTTTTATAGAGACCATTCTTCTTCTGCGACGTTACATTTAAAACTCACATTGCGTTTTTATATTATATATTTGTATATACATATATAAAGAATAATATATATATTGTTCTACTATTTCCTTATACATTTCTGAGTAATTGAATACGGAATAAATGTTGCTTTTTTTTTTGATTTTTCTAAAGAAGAATTATAACTGACAAACAAAGGATTTAAATATTTGTTTTTGTATTTTAGGAATTCCTTTTTTTTTAAATTTTATTATGCAAAAAAATATTCCTTTTAGTAAAATTGTAATATGTATATAAGTATGTACATATCATTTAGTTTTGACTTGTGAGGAATTTAAATACTAATGGTTAGAATTTACAAAGAATACTTAATGATTTTGTAAAATTTGTCAAATGAAAAACTTTTAAAAATAATGTACTTAATTAATTGCATTTAAAATGGAAAAATTAGTTTTAGTAAATTATAAAATTTTTCATATAGAAATTTAGAACAACAGAAAATTTAATAAAACTAATACAAGCAACTAATTTCATTGTTATGTATTCATTAAATGTTTTTATTTATTTAATATGAAGTTCTGTTTAAAAAAAATTTTTAAATAAATTATAAATTAATTTAATATTAAATTTCTTTTTTAATATAGAAAAAAAAAAAATAAACTACATAAAATAATTATAGTAATTTAAACATATCAAATATATTAAGTGTGTGTGTTTTTAATTTTTACCTTTTTGGAAATCATACATATTATGTATATTAATAATATATTTAAAAAACGTAATATATACTACACTTAATAAAATATAATACATGTCTTGATAAAATTATTAAAATTTATTTAAATAATATTAAATTATATATTGTAAAATTTTGCAAAAATATTATACAATATACAAGTAACTATATAAAATAGATTTTCTACACTTAATTTTCAAAATAATTTAAATGTTAATAGAAAATTTATTATTTAAATATCAAGGATTACAATTTGATGATTACAGATATTAATTACTAATATTCAGGTTTGTATATTTTGTTTTAAGTACTTTTTATTAATTAATTATTATATATTTATTAAGTTATTTTATTTAATTTATTTGTAGAAGTATGAAAGTATTAAAGGTACTTTCATTATTTAAATGTTTTTTTTTTTATTTTTAAATGTACATATATATATCAATATTCTTAAACACATGTATTTCATTATCTATTTTCGCGCTTTAATTTAATAACATGTCCTGATAGAAAATATCTACTTATGTACCTTTTAATATAACTACCTATTTATAGTTATTAGTACCTTATCTAAATCTTTCATTTTAAGTATTAAAAATTAAAAAAAAAACTCAAGTATGTAGGTTATTATAAAGGATTAGATTTTCGATATTAAATAATATTAAATGATTATACTCAATTAAAAATACTGTATTATTTATTTCAAATCTTTTATTATTAATTTAAACTAAGTATGGTATAACATACGTTTAGATAACAAAAAAAAAGGAATTTTCAATAAAAATTTTTTAACTTCCAGTTCGAAGCTTAAGTGTCTTAAGTGCTCAATCACTTAATATCTATATTTAATTGTAAAAAAGTAATTTTAATAGCTCTTCATATAGAACATAAGCAAGTACTTATTTATTTATTTATTAGTTTAACTCAAACTTTACAAAATTTTAACAATTAGTATTATACAACATATAAAAAAATAGCTTATGAATTAAGTTACAATTTCATATTTCTTAAATTAAAATTTAAGTGAACAATAAAAACAACTAAATGTATATAAAAAAAAAGAATTTATATTTCTATTTATACAATTTAAGTTTATGGGTTTGTTTTGAAAGTGTGAAATCGATGTTGTTCTTGTGTTTATTACCCATTGTCAACATCCTATGAATTGGTTCATAATTGCCATAATTTGTTCTATGAAAACTTAACGTAAATAAATTAGTATTACGTAAACGATTATTTGAATTAATTTTAATGTTATTAAGGATTTGAGGAGATGAAATGTTACCTTTTATAACTTCAGTAATAAAAATAATATCAGCAACTTCTCGTCTTAATTTTAAAGTATATATATTAAAAACTACACATCTTTATTATGTAGCTATGCTTTTTCTGTAGTATTATTAAAATAACTTTCTCATAGTTACATACTTATTGTAACTATTTATCTAAACATTACCTTTCCCTTATTACTTATATAAAAAAAACTAATTAATTAGTTATATGCGTAATAGGAATATTGACACATTGATGCATTTAAATTTATTGATTAATAAATATATTTAATTGATTTATTAAACAATTAGAATTACAACTACAATGTAATTGGTTATTTATTATAAAAAAATCAATTAAAATCACAGCTATAATTAAATGGAATTTTTGGATTTTATTAAAACTTTTTCTACTATTAGGCTAATAAGCCTGTCTATACCATAGGTGCATGTTGGAAAAGGAGGTCTTAAATATGAGGTAGTATTAGGTCTTATAACATGTTGAAACGTCTTAGATTTTCAATAGAGATAATTCTATTTTGTTTATATTCTAATATTTTGTATTTTGCATTAAGTATATGGTATTCTGTATCTGTGAGTTATATTATTCAATTAAATTATTTGTTTATATTTTGTATTTTTTTACATCGTTGATAATGAATTTTTTATTAAAGATATATATAATTATTACTTATATTAGTTAAGTTATTAGTTATTACAATTAAGTAATCATTTTTTTTTTTTGGAATTAACGTGTGAATATAATTTAATGATGTAATAAAGATATAAGTTAGTAATAATTGATAATAAGCACGTTAATAAAACTTTTTAATTGAAGGTAAAAGTAAAAAAATTTAGTCATTAGTAATTAAGTACTTATGGAAATCACTTTTGCATCATAAGTACCTATTAACTTCTTTATTAATAAATAAATTTTAAGTTATTGATAGATTCTGTAAAAAATATAAAAAAGGAATTTTTACTTAATTATAAACTTTTGTTGGGTTAATTCAGTACTTTCTTCAACCGGTTTAAAATTTTTTAACCCTCACTGTAAATTAACTATCTTATAAAGTTACAACTATATAATTATGTTAATATAAGTACAATTAGGTACAATTCATAGCATACCTATTAGAAATAAATAGCTAGTTAAGTACATATGTATATACATATATATAGCTAAAATGTTTACAAAATTTTCTTTCATATTTTTTTTGAGTGATTTTCTTAATAAAGAAAAACTTGAAAAATTTTCTTTTAAAAAACAAAACAAAAAATTATTAAGAACTTTTTAAGAAAGTTAAAAGAAATATTACGTGTTAATTTTTTTTTATCAATAACAGAATATAAATATATAAGTATGTGTGTACTACGGTGTTCATTATTAATGTAAAGAAAAAAAATCAATTACTTAACTATGAATAAGTTAGTATATAAAAGTTTATATATATATATATTATATATACATTATATGTTCAAAATTAATACACATTTACATACCCATAGTAAAGAATTACTAAACTATAACTAAAAGGTTTCCAATTTCCTATTAGTAATTTTACCTTAGTCATATATATACCTATATAAATACTTGATTTAGGTACCTTACTAAATACATATTTATTTATAAGTTTATATTTTCTATTTATATATTTTTAATACTTACATTTACCTAACATTTTTACTTTAACTAAAGATATTTTCATTTCAACTGAAGATTTTTGAAGTCATTTTCACTTTAAGTGAAGACATTTTTATCTAGAGTAAAAAAAAATTGATTTTAGTTATGTAACGTAGAATATGCAATATACAGTCTATCTAATTTAAATTTTACAGTCTAAGTTTACAAAATCAATTTACTTACTATTGAAAATTGATGATAAAACGACTTTTCAGTACAAAAGAATATAAAATAAGGGATACAAAGTTGAATCTAAAAATCCAAGACCATTGAATTGCTTAATTATGTCTAAATCACAAATTATTTGAAATAAAAATGTCTTAACTTAAAAATTTTAAATATTTTCATTTAAAATGAAAAAATTATATTAAGTTAAAAAATAAAAATGTTCACTTAAATAGAAAAAGTTTTCATTTAAAGTTAAAAAACTGTATTAACTACTTATATACATATACCTATATACATACTTTACATTATTTTATTTGGCAATTTAATTCACAAAATAAACTTGTAATTACCCAATTAATAGTTGCGTACTTAATAACTAACTGTATTAACTAAGTAAATATACTAAAATATAATTATACCTAAATATACTTAGGCATTTAATAAATGACTAAACATTTTTTTATTTTTAATTTTTACTAAAATTAAAACTATATTTTTTTTTTTTTGGTATAATTTCAGTGTTGTTCAACTTCTTCATATATAACAATTTATATATATATATATATATATATATATACTTCTACATAATATATATTTAATCGAACTTTTGGATCATACAAGTATCGTACGTACGTATATATACAGAACACAAATTTAATTGGTCACTTTCAATTAAAAAACAATAATACAAAAAAAAAAAACAACAACAAAATTTCGAGGAAAATAGGAAAAATGTGAAGGATATTAGTCACGAAAAAAAAAAATTTTCCAAAAAAAAAACAACAAAAACAACAAAATATTTCAAATAACCTAGAAATAAAATAAAATACAAAAAAAAAGAAAAAAAAACAAAAAAAATACAAATGAAAAATTTAAATCGTATTTTTTAACACTAATTTTTCGTGCTAAAAATTTTTTAGTGTAAAAAAAGAAAAAAAAAACAAAAGAAAATAAAAAATTATCAACGAAATTCAAACCAACAATAAAAAAACAACAACAAATAAAAATAGAGAACGAAGAATACCGTTAGAAAATCAAAAAAACAACAACAAAAAACGGTAAAAAAGGAAAAAAATTGTAAAAACCACACAAAAAGGAATACAAAATATAAAAAACAAAGGGAGCAAACACTTGTTTTTCTATAAAATAAAAAACAACAACAGCAACAACAACAACAACAAATAAATGAAAATAAAAAAATAAAATGTGTAACGGTAACAGTAACCAAATATAAATATCAAAAAGAATAATAAATAATAATAGTAAAAAAAACAAACAAACAAATTCAACGTTATTTTTATCATTTTCTATATAAAAAAGAAACACCTATACATACATTTATACGTATATGTACTTATATATATGTAAATTTTATTTTCATTGAAAATATAAAAATTTTCAAAAATCAAAATAAAAAAAAAAATTCATTTTTAACATCTATACAGGTATACAACTAAATTTTTATATAATAAAAATATACACATTCTAATTAAATATATATATTATTGTATGTATATAGTACACTGTATAAACAAAAGAACCTTTAGGGAAAGGAATACCTGAATTCACAATAAATAAAAAAAAATATATATATATATATATAAAACGAAAACACACGAAGAACAAGACAAAAAAATGTATAGAAAATAAACTAAAAAGGATTCATAAATTTTCTTGTACCGTTATACAAGATAGATACAAAAATCATACAAAAGGATATTATACTTACAAAGGATATGTAATATTATAAGTTACAAGTTATAACTATAATACCTATACATCAAAGTATATAAAATATATATATATACAGTAAATCACATATATATATTTATTTTATATATATTTGCTCTAATTTTCTAACCTGAAATAAAAAATAAAATAAAAACAACAACAACAACAACAAAAATAAAAAATTTATATCTATTAAATTATCTACATATAAATATAAATATATGAATTTTATATTTTAAATAAAAAATGTTGATATATTAATAGTCATCATCATCATCATCATCATCATCAACATCGACATCATCAACTTATTCCTTAAAAAAAAAAAAATCAAAAACATCAATATCAACACTATTATCAAAATTTTTATTTTTATTTTAATCATGATGATAAAACGTCAAATTGTCCTTTTGCGTTTTTATTTATATTTATTTTAAATGTGATATAAATATACATACAAATACATATATGTATTTATACATAAAAAACGGAATATATATGTATATAATATATACAGTAGAATTCCTTCGTTTTCTTAAATAAAAAATACAAAATATATATATACACACATTTTATAAATTAATATAATACATATTTATGTATATGACAAGTTATACATATAATAACATATATATATACATATATATATCTTGTACGTTTTTTATTATTATTTAAAAAAAAAAAAAATACAGTACAACCTGGAAATATTGAAAAAAAAATATTGCGCCTCTTTCTATATAAAATACATTTTTTAATCCTGCTTATTATGTAAATCGACATATATATATATACATACATATATAAATTCATTGAAGCATATATATTTATTTCTACATACTTATATATGTATATATACAAAAAAGTATATAATATGAAATACACCTATTTATTCTTTTGATATGAAATGAAAACAGTGAAATGTTTTTTTACGGATGATTTACAGTTATAAAAAAGGAAAAAAAAAATTTTTTATTTCACAAGGATATCATTTAGTGTAGAACAAAAACAACAACAACAACAATAAAAATGAAAATAGAAATTTTTATAATATTGAAAAGAGGAATAACAAAAAAAGAAGAAAAACAACGTATAACGAGAGAAATTAAAGAAGGTTATTGCACTTAATTTGACAAAAAGAAAGGAAAAAAGGACGAAATAAAAAAAAAAAGTAAAAAAACACACGATAAGTATTGAAAAAAAAAAAACTTATCAAAGAAAAAGATCAAATTTAATCGTTTTTAAGTTTCTTCATATATATATATATATATATACATATAGTGGATTGAACTGTAATCAATATCAAAAAAGAAAAATTTTGATTCTATTGAAAATTGAAGATATCCTTGATATAGAAGTCCTTCCTCTATACTATATTATCAAACAATTTTCTTCTATACTATTTTATCAAATAGTGAAATAAATATTCAATGGATGATACTTTCACTTCAGGAAAACTTATTTAAAGTATATATATATATATATATATTGATTTTATATATATTTTAGCATAAGTATATATATACACTATAAGTATGTATATACACGTACTGATTTAAAACATTATAATAGATATAATTAATCAAATAGAAAGATCATAGAAAAAAGATCTATATATAGATAAAAAATTTTATAAAGGACATTTTGTGTAAGGATATTAATACTAAATAGAATTTTCGATTTTTGTTTTTTTATTTAATTAAATCACAATTTAAATTTTTTAATTTGATTTGATTTTAAACTTAAAATTTAATAAAATAAATTTAGTGTATTACTTATTCTATATATATATTTAAAATGAATATAATTAATAAATAATAAAAGAATAAAATTGTGCCAAGTAATTTTTCCAAAAAAAAAAAAAAAAAAAAAGAGAAAATTATTTGAAAAAAAAAAAAACAAAATATTCTTATTCTTATTCTTCTGTAAAGTTTATTTTATTTATAGTGTGTGTATAACTTGGTAAAGAAAAAAACTGTTTTGAAAGTTAAGAATAAATTAAATAATAAAAAGAATAAGTAAAAAAAAAAAATAAACTAGACAAACTTGTGCAAGGATAACAGAATACGTGTATATTTACAAAAATATATATATATATATATATATATATATATACAAAAAAAAATTGAAATTATAAAAAATATAAAGAAAGGAAACATCGTCTCGATATCTTTTTTATTTGTGTTAATTCTAACATTCTAAGAATTTATTATATATATTTATATATATATATATATAACTAAGTATATATATATATATGCGTTAACATATTTATTGTGTTCTGTTTTTTTTTTTATAAAATTACAAATATAATATGAGAATATCATAAAAGAAACAAAAAAACAACACAAAAAAAATATATAAAAATGGCTAGACGTAAAGGTGCTTCCAAAACAAGTAAGTTTTTATTTAAGTATTTAATTTTTATTTTATATTGTTATATTACACATATTATATATATGTATAATTTTATAATTTATTGTGCATTTGTCCAAAATTATTTTATAAACAGAGAGCTTTGAAATTTGAACCTGTTGAAAATATTATATTTAGTTTCTTTAGGTTTAAGGACTAGTTGGAAGGGGTTTGAATTTGATGAAGGTTCGGTAGTTTTGTGTTACTAATACGGGTAAATTATTATTTTAAAATAAGAATTATGTAAATGCAATTATTTTAAGGAATAATCCGCATTATCAATTGGTAAATAAGTTTTAAGAGTTACTAACTGTATTAAAACTTTTATTATTATACAATTTTAATTTGATTAAAGGCAGGTTTTCATGAGAAAATTTTGCCCAGTATTCTTAACTTTAGAAAGAGAGATATATAGTATACTCTAAATAGGAGAGAAAGAGCAAAATGATTAATTTATATTAAAAATTTTTTATATCTTTTGACAAAAAAAAATTACATAACCTTATTTTTTAATTTTTAAATTTATATTTCGCGAATTTTTCAATTCAAAGTTAAAATTTTATTAACTTAAAATAAATGATAAAATTTTAATCAATTTCGAATAATTTTAAATAAAAATTCGTTCATCAAACTATAATATAAAATGTTTATTTTTTTTCTTTGTTTACATTCTCTTGTTTGTTTACAAAATTCAAATGTCATGTATCCATAAAAATATGTATTAATATGCAAAAAATTTTTGTGTAGAATACACTTTTTTTTTGTATGTAGTAGAAACTTTATAGGAAAAAGACTTTAGAGAACATCTTTTTGCCAAGGATTATGGTAACTCTCTCAATACTTGTCTAAGGATTATGGATGACTCTCCAAGGATTGGATGACTCTCCCAGTAATTTATCGTTTTTTCTTTGTCACACGAATAGTATTTTTGTATCTTCTGCCTATGCTCTAACATTTGCCCAGTAAATTGTTGTAATGAATATTAGCCTTAAAAGTTTGTTATATGAACACTTATAGTAAGTATAAGAATGTAATTTTAAAAATTTTGTAAATCAAAAATAGTATCGCTTTATTTTATGAATTACAAGTGGTTTTTGGATAATTTGATAAGTATTCTGAATTTCAGACAATGCAATTATGCATTTGATTTGTCTGCAACTATTCCATTTGTAAAAATTATAGAAACTTGTTGAATTTAAGTAAATAGAATTTATTAAAACTTGTTGCATTACTTATGTTATGACTTAATTAGTATTTATGTTAGATATGTTAAAAACAAATCAAGGGAAGAGCTATTGTAATTCTGCAGCATAAATATTTAAGTCATAATTAATTTTAATACTTATATAAGTAGTTAAGTTTTTTTTATTTAATTAATTGATTGCTGGTTTAATTATTTCTAGTTGAAGCTAATTAGCGCTTAATTTAAATGAATAAAAAAAAATTCGCTCCTAATAACTCTAATTAGACTAATAAGGATTAATAACTCCATTTTTAGATCTTATATAGATTTCTTAAATAATTAATAAATAAAATTCAAAGTGTTATTAAAGAATTAAGTTACAAATACTTCATTATTTATTAATTAATTTTAGGGTGACTCACGGACTTTAATAATATAGAAATAACTATTAATTGGAAAATATTTTTCAGTAAGAATTGTTACACTGGAAATGTTCTAATTAAAAAAAAGGGAATGTTTTCAAAGAGTCGTTTAGCAAAAAGACGATTCGTATGCAAAACTTATCAGAAGTAGTTTTTTATTTTCAAAAACTTACATTCTGTAAGAAATTGGTATATGATTAGATAAATTTTAGTAAAGTTACTGCCACGAGGGTAACTGTTGGATAAGCTGAGACTCCACGAGAGAGGAGTTAAATGAAATATCCACAATTTTCTTTTTTATAAATAGCATTTTCCTGATGAAATTTCTCATGAAATGAATTCTAATTGAATTTAAAGTTTAATCAAATTTATTTATAAACAATCCCTTACCTCATACAATGTTATAAGGGAGTGAAGCATGCTTTTCTTTTTCAGGCGTGGCAGTATTATACTATTTATTAATTTTATTAATAATATTTATTTTGTTTATAAGTGTCATATATTTTATGTTTTACAATATATATTTGGTTACCATGGGGATTTGTAAAGAAAAATGATTTTTCAATCGTACGGGAATCAGAACCCCACCCCCTTGGTTAGTAAGCCAAATGCTTACATATTAATCCACCAAGACTCCCATTTAATCATATTGTTAAATAGTTAATATCCTTTTCATAAAATGATTTATTTTAAAATAACTTTAACAATAGTTATGTCGATCTCCTATAATTTTACACGTTCTCCTATATGTTTCTTCTATATAAGTCCTTAAATAATATGATAATAAATTTCGGTACCTATCCGAAAATAAGGTCAAATTTTATTTATTTATTTACCATATTTTTTTTCCTCTACATTCAAAAACATTAAAGAGAACATTTCTATATACTTCCAATTCCAATCCAATTGGAGAGATGAAATATAAGGGAAAAAGGAATAAGAGAGATAACTATAAGGGGTCTTTAGGAACCCATTAAGTTAATTATCATTTATGTTATTACTTATGTGTATTTATTTTATTTTTATATAAATAATTTTTAATAGTTAAGTAATTGTTTCAAATATTTATCAAGGCCATACTTACAATCTATTTGGGTTTCTTTTATATATAAATATTTAAATTACTTATTTTTAATATTATTTTTAAAAAAAATTAATCAAAAGGTTTTTTTTTTCATTCTTATCTCAATTAAAAATTAAAAATTTTAATAATTAATTCGTACTTATATTTTAAAAAATAAGTAAGTAAATATAAATTTTATTTTATTTAATTTTCATTTAGTAAATCCAGATCTAATTAACCAAATGTAAACTTTTTTTAATATTTTTTTAAATTTATATGTAATGATAACCTTTGTCTATTTTATAAAAGAATGTTGATAAATATTTCTTATCATTTTGTTAGTTTCTGTATTAACTAATTTTAATTTATAAGTATCAATACAATGTAGTACTTATTATAATTAATCACAACTTTATTTCATTTAAACTTTGAAACTTGACAATTTACATAAATTTATTTTAAAATGGGCGGTAATTAAGTAATTTGAGAACTCCATTTTTTCAATTCATTATTTGAATTTTCGATCTGGAAATAACGAATTTTACTACCACCAATCTTAAAATTTTAGTATTTAAGATCAATTTCCTATACCACTAAGTACCACTAAAAATAGTTATTAATACTTAATTATTACATCATTAATTTAATTTGAATTCGATTCAAAAACTCATATGTACTTATAATATATATACAGAGTGTCCGAGCTTTTGATACTGTTGAATATATGGGGATCATTAGTACACAAAAATTAAAGCTGACAACACACTGTACAAAAAGGATTTGTTTTTATCTTTCTCCAGTAACCAATTCAAAAGTAATTGATTTTTTTATGAAAAGTCTCTAAAAATCTTAAATCCCCCATATCTCGAAAAGGTTCCTCAATGTTTTTTTTTAATGCTCCCATTCACTATGAGCAGTGCGCGTACTTGAGTCTCGGACACCCTGTGTGTTCAAAATCAAAAAAACTTAAAATAACTGATCTACTTTGTAAGTTAATTGTAACCTATTACTTAATTGTTTTTTTAGTATTTTATTTTGATGTCGATACCCCAGTATTAAGAGGGTTTAATAATGACTCATTAAACGCACTGAACTACTTATTCTTATAATAACAAATACAGTTATATACTTATAACAAATTTCGAACAATTAAACTTATTTTAAATTTTCTCAATTCAAAGTACTCAATTAAAAAAGTATACGAATACTTATGTACTTGTTGTTTTGATTTGGATTATTATGTGGCATTTTAACACGTAGGCCTTATGGTCCTTACTAATGTACTTATATATAAATTTATTTTTCAATATTTAAGTAAATGATTACATTTTTTCAATGTCAAATTTATCTTCTTCCATAAGTAATCAGTTACTTGTATTAAAATCGTTTTATAATAAAATTCAATAATCATAATATAAGTACTTATTAGTTATTTTATTTTATTATCATGGTCAATTTTTTAATCACTAAAAAAAAAAAACAAAAAATCAATCAAAATTAAATTATTTTCAAATAACTGAATATATATATATACAATACAGAAAAACTTATATATATACGTATATATCAATTACTAAGTACATGATTGTTTTTTTCCTTCAATTTTTTTTTTAATATTAATAAAAAGAATATCCTTGATCTACTTATTCAATAAAATATATATACTTATATATATATATATATATATATGCTTACATATATATATTTTATATAATATATCTGTACATATATATTTTCACTTCTTCCAATTGTATCCTGAATTCCTGATTCTTTCTATAAAACTAATATACATATAATAAATAAATGTATATATATATACTTACATTCTGATATTTAAACGGTAATATCCTTGATAGTTTTTCATGTGCTTACTTAGAATTTTTTTTTTTATTTTTTTCTTCCTTTTTTTCTGACTTATTATTTTTGTTAAAGTACACTATATTGACGAGTACTTAAATGTTTCTGTGTGTGTGTGTGCATTTCTACTCATAGTTATCTATTTAAATAAAAAAAGAATACTCATAAGTACTGTTAGTATATAATTTGAACTAGTGTATCCTTTTTTTTAAATAACAAAAAAAGGATACAAAAAAAGGAAATTGTCTAATTTTTTTTTTCTTATAAAAACTCTTAAAAAAGAATTCCCATTAAAATAAAATTTTCTTTCGCATATATATATATATATATGTATACATTATATACGCATGTATTAAAAATTATCCTTTATACTTACTACGTACTATTTTTTTTTAGAATCAAAAAGAGAAAAAGGATAAAGATTGTAATTTTGTTGTTGTTGTTGTTGTTGTTGTTGTTATACTTGTACTATACAATAAGAAAAGTCATACTTTACTAAACAAAGCATCCTGAATACAAAATACGAATACTTATTAAAAAAACAAAAAATAAAAAAATTTTCCACTAAAGAATGAAAATGGGGAAATCCTTATAACATTATGCTATATAATAAACGAGGAAGAGTGTAGTAGAGTAGACTGTGTCAACTCTGGGATACCCGTATGACCGTTATATAAACATTATATCATTATTATTATAAACATTAATTACTTTTGCCAAAATTTCAAACATACCAGCTTTATTAGGTGAAATATAATGCTCATATAAAAGAAGGAGTTGTATGGCAGCTACTCGAACCCTTTGCAGTAGACCAAACAAATTTTACAGTAACTTTGGCCATTACACTAGCGATGACGGCTATTGCAAAAAAACGAATTTGCGAAAATTTCAAGATCCTAGCTCCTTTAGTTTTTGAGTTATCGTGCGGACGGACGGACGGACAGACGGACGGACGGACAGACGGACGGACGGACAGACGGACGGACGGACAGACGGACGGACGGACAGACGGACGGACGGACGGACATACATAGCTAAATCGATTTTTTTTTCGATTCTGATCCGATCCATACACTTGAGTCTATATCTACCCCCCCTCCTTCTCTGCGTCACAAACGTAATGGCAAATTTATTATACCCTTTGACTATATAGTCATACGGGTATAAAAAAGAAAAGAAAAATAATAACAAAAACAACAACAACAACAATTCAAATGTAAACAAAAGTATCAACAATTCTACTTCTATATATAAAAATGAAAATGAAAATTTTACGTTTACAAGTGGTAATAAAAATACAAACAAAGAAAGAAAATTTGTTATTTTTTTTTCTTTTTTTTACTTTTCTTAGAAAATTTTTAAAATGAAAAACACTCCGACACTTGCTATTATTTTTGTTTTTTTTGTGTTTTTATTATTATTTTGTTTTCTTTGTCTTTAACACTTTTCTATTGTTTTTACTATTCACTTATTTGAGCTTATAGTCAGGTGTGATAAAGGTGAAAGAGGGTGCATATTATATAGTTACAAATACTAAGACTTTATAACAGTCCAAGGAAATTTTTCATTTATATTTTTATATCCATAAGATATTTTCTTTAAATCTTTTTGTCATATTTATATAGATAAGTAAGTATATAAGTATATATATATTTATTTATAATAACCTCGTGTAATTCTGTATTTTATATTTCTAATAAATTTCTAAATGTTCAGTTATATACATATATATATATATATATATATATATACATATATATATATATAATAAGTACATAAATATATGTAAGTGAATAAGTATATACCTTTATCTAATATATGTATATTTATCTATATCCGCACTATAAAATGAATACTACAAAGCTGCCACCGCCCGCCGCCCCCGCCCTCTTCAAATTTTTTCCATTTTTCTTTCAATATTTTTCATTTTTTTAATTTCTTTAGATACAATATAACTGTACTTATAATATGTATCTAAAAATCTATAGATACAATATAAGAATAGAGTATGTATCTATCTATATATATATATATTCTATTATTAAATCGAACTGTAAAATCTTAAATATATCTTATATTAAAGTAGGTAACTATATATATATGTATATACTAAAATATATATACTTTTATATATGTATATATATTTGAACAAAGACAAAGTATAAAACAAGGTAAAAAAAAAAATTTTATAACGGTAGTCCCAAACCATTAGCCCTATGGTTGTTCTTGTTTGATAAATATATATATATATATATACAAGTATATATATTCTACATCAATTCTTATACAATATATATATATCATATTAATATATGTATACGTAATAAAGACACAGGAAGAATAAAAAAAAAAAGTACGGAGACTAAAAAAAAACAAGCAAAAATATTAACATGAAATAATAGTTATAATATCAGCCACCAGGAGTAAAAAAGAAAAACTGTTATTTTTTGTTTTTTTTTTATACTTATCATACTTTTCCTTGATCGCAAAATACAAAAAAAAAAAAAAAAAAATACAAAAAAAAAAAAATCCCTTGGTAATAGCTATGTATAAAAAAAGTACAAAAAAAAAATATGTCAAGATTTATATTAACGGTAATATTGGAGCTTCCATAATATTTACACTTTTTTTTTTGTTTTTTGTTTTGCTTTTTTATTGTCTTTACAGTTTTCTTTCTCTCTCCCCATTCTCTCTTTATCCGTTCGTTTTTCACATTTTTAATACGATAATAAAGTTTTGCCGCATTTTTTTTATTTGTAACTGTTTTTTTTTTTTTTAAATGACAATTGGAAGAGATGAAGTGAGGTGAATATAAACAGATAGAATAGAGAGTAGAGACAGTAACAATAACTTATTTTGGTTCTATTTTCATATTTTTTTTTGTATTTTTATTTTTTTTAATACATGTGCATAATATATAGTTAACTACTTAATTTTGTAAAGTATATACGTATATTATTATGCTATGTTATGCTTAAATTTTATGCTATATGTATAAATAGCACAAGCACAAGTCTATAATAATAGTGTAATATAGTATAAGATAGACGAAATGACAAAAGTCCCGGAGTCAAAAGTCTCCGTGGGACTTATAAATCAAAAAATAAATCAAAAGTCCCCAAGGAATTATGACTTACGACAAGTGGTACATTTACGGGGTAAATATGTCTTGATAAACTGAAATGTATTAAATTTAAGATCAAGATAGTTATCTTTAATATATACATATAAGTATATGTATATAAAAATATAATCATTAAAATAAAGTAAATAATAGATACCCTACATACATGACAAACTCAATTGACAATTACACGATTCCCCCATTTCAATTTGTCTTAGAAACATTAAGGATAGAACAGGCCAGAACTATTTTGTATCAAATTTCAATTTTAAAACTTTATTAATTCTTAGGATGTAGTTTTCATGGCACACACAAGAAGTGGTCTGAGCGAAATGTGCCAAAATTTAAACACATATGGCAAACGAGCTGGTCTAAAAATAAATGCAGCTAAAACCAAAAGCATGCGTACAGAGCACTCAACACATCAGCAAATTCTACTACAAGAAAGTCAAATTGAAGAAGTAGAGCAGTTCAATTATTTAGTAGTTCATCAAATCGGGGAACGGAAGTTGATGTTGACAGCAGAATAAATAAAGCTAGAGCTGCTTTTGGAACTCTACCAAATCTATCTATTGATCCGAGAGAAAAAATTGCGATGGATCGGACAAACCTTGAGGAAACCAGAAGAAAACATTGCAAGGCAAGACTTTGAGCGGAATCCACAAGGCAGACGACGAAGGGGTAGACCAAGGAAAACATGGAGAATTACTGTTTTGAAAACAAATCGTGGTTACAGCTAAAAGGAATTACTAAGGATTGTGAAAGGTGGAGAGGATTTGTTGACGCCCAAAGTACCACCAGAGGTTCTAGGATCCAGGAAGTAATAAGTATTAATTCTCAAGATATGATGAGTTAATCTAAGGAGATCAAATTTCTGAAACTTAAAGAAAACATCTATCTTTATTGGTTTCGAAGATATGCTCATTTGGTTTTTGGTTCGATTAAAAGCTTCAGGATTCGAAGCCATGGTCCGATTTTGCTCATGTTCTTATGGCTGTTTTTTTTTGAGTCATAAAAAGGCTTCGGGGGCTTTTGTCACCTCACCAGTATAATAGTAACAATTGAGTAGTACTACTATACTAAATAATAGTAAAATATAAAGGCGAGTGGTTTGAAAAAAAAAAAAAAAAAAAAAAAAAAAAAATAAGGAGAGTCACATTGCAAAAAACAAAAAGTGTGAGGAAATTAAAAAAAAATTCTATACAGGGTTAAAAGAATTTAAACTTTTGTTTTATATTATTATTCCATGTTTTTTTAAGGTGAAAATTATTTAGAAATGGAAAGAGAAAAAAGATAAATATTTATATATATAAACTCTTCTTTTTCTATTTGCTTTTTTTTTTTTTTTTAAAACTTCATTTTTCATTTCAAATATGTGTATGTATGTATGTTTGTATCTGTAATATAATGTGCATAGGGATATATAAATTCGGATATATTTACATATAAGTATTACCAAATTTTGTGTACATAAGTATATATATCTATGTATATATATATATATATATATATACAGTAGACTTTCAGTTATATGAACTAATAAATGTTAGACGAGATTCAGATAATTGAATTCATATAAGCGGAATGCGTTTTATTTTAAATTATTAGTAAATTAATTGTAATCTGTTTTCGAATAATAAACACATTTAGGTAAATTTATATATTTTTTTATATTTTATACATTTAATTCAATTAAATTCGAATAACAAAAATAAAATAACTTGGAAATTATATACATCCAACAAAAACGTGATACATAAGTGTAAGTACATAGGTACATAAAAGTTAGATATGCAAAAATAATCTTTTGCATTTTTAATTTTGAATAATCATACCTGGACCACAAATGATTTGTGAAACCATTCTTGGAATAAATTCGAATGCATCCATGCTTTTTTTGAAGATGTATATTCTAACGTACAATTAAAGTTTTTAAAACAACGTGGATTTCTCGCTTTACCGCTTATCAAAGGTTTGACTTTATGAGAACCGCTAGCGTTGGTACATGCGAGGAATGTAATCCTCTGTTTTTCAGTATTTCGACCTGGAGCTGTCTTCTGAGAAAAAGTCGCATATGTTTTTTCTGGTAAAAGTTTCCAGAAAAGTGCCATTTCATCAGCATTATAAATCTGATCATTCGAAAGGTTAAGTTCTGAAATTTTTGTTTTTAATTTTTCTTTAAAAGGTTGAACAAGGTCTGGATTCGACGATAAGTTTTCCCCACAAATTTTAATAAAACTAACCCGTACCGTTTTTTAAATCTTTGAAGCCAACCGTCACAAGCTTTAAAAATTAAAGCTTTTTCTTTAATTAAATTGCCACTACCTGGAAGATTTTCTCTCTTAATTTTATAAAACACTTGTTCAAAGCTTTTTCCATTTTTGGAAACTCAACTTGAGATGCTTTCTTTTTATTACGGGGATTATATTTACTATTTACTGGTTTCAAAACTTGTCTTTCTTTACTTTTAATTAAACATATTGTAGATTTTGCAACATTAAATTTTTTGGCTAAATATGTAACGCTTTTGTTAACGCATGTTCATATAATTGGGCGTTTGTTCATATAACAGAGTAGTTCATGTAAATAATTTTTGTGTTCATATGAGTGCGCGTTCATTTACATGCGTGTTAATATAACTGCGAGTCTACTGTATATATATATATATAAATGTATCTTTATTATTCTGCAAAATAACTTATGCTTATTACTAAGCTTATTTGGTATAGATATACACATATATGTACATATTAACCCGTTAGTATGTTTGTATATTACATTACTTATATTTAAAGTCTTTGTTTTTTTTTTTTTTTTTAATAAATGTCCTTCTTAATTCTTTTGCGTATTTTTTTGTATTAAAAATAACTGTTTTTATAACAATATATATATATTTTATATATTTATAAATATATATATATAAAATGTATTTAAATATGTTATTATAATAATCGTACAAGCAAGCAACTGTTTGTATAAAATATGTATACTTATAGATAGTATTGTTTTAAGAATAAATTGTTTTCTAGTGTCGCATAATCTAAATAACGGTAGATAAATAAAAGAAAGAGAAGAAAAATATAAAGAACAGAAGATAAAAAGAAAAATAACACTAAGGTGTATAATAAAAATCACTTTTAGATATTTATATTATACCTATATTTACAGGTACATACTGAGTTATAAATATTCCTATACCTATATAAATACTACTTTTACTCGATAGATTAGAATTTGTTTTTTGGATTAAAAATATTTTTCTAATTTAATATATTTAGAAATTTATTTATAAAAATATAAAGTTTTGCTTTTTCTCATTATAAGTTGTAAATAACTACTTAAGAATGATATATATATATATACATATAAGTATATAGTTAGTAATTGGTTTGATTTATTTTGTAGGTAAATCAAAAATAATTTTAATAATTTTTTATAATTAGGTTCTTAATTTTTTCCAACCGCTTATATGAAATATAATAAGCGATAGGTATTTTTTATACCTAAAATCCGATCCTGAATTTTTGCATATAAGCATTAATTAGATTTGCAGAAACCTACAAAATGGTTTTTTTGGGGATGACCGTCTGTGTGTATGTATTAATGTATGTCTGTTTGTGCACATGTGTGCAACAACTGAACGGAAGGCTTCCAAATTGCATATATATAGTGTTGATGTTAATATCCTTGAGTTGATAAACTTTTGGAGAAAATCAGGTAAATCCAGGAGGTACTTAAGTACTTCTCTATAGTGTAATTTTTAGGTTTTTGCGAATATTTTTTAAATCAAAAATAGTACAAAAAAATTTATTGCATATAAGTGGTTGCCCAAATAAAGACCTACAACTTTTCCATAGAAAGTATTTTGATCCGACGAAATCTAAACTTAAACCCATTTAATTAAATTTAATAAAAATTTCTAAGACCAAATTTCATGTTTCTATATATTTTTATCTCATTTACATTTCAAAAAAAAATTAGATATTATGCGATAGTTGATAAAGCTGCAATTTTTAAAACTTTATAAAAATTTATCGTATCTCGAAATGATAGATAATAATCATTTTATATATGTACTTATGTATATGTCTTGGAATCTTTAAAATTTTGTTTTGATAAAAAATTCTACATGTTGGCTAAATATCTAAATTTTGCAATAAGCTTTTCCTGTAATAGCGGTTGGTTCTGTGGTGGATACAGTATATTATTTTATTTTACTTTGAAAATTTTAATTTGTTTTTAAAAAAAAGGCGTTAAATTTGTATACATAGATATACAGGGTGTTTCGCCAATAATCTGCCATAGAACTACGGGAAATTTAACAAGTAAATAATTCTTTTGAAAGTGTGATCAATTTTTATCCGTTTGGCAGATATAAACTTTCAAATTTTTTTTTTTTTTGGGTTATGTCTATATAAATTCGGAATCATAGAACATAGAACTATGACTTATACTTAATACAAAAAACATTTTGATCTATTCTTATAGATGAGAATCAGCCCCATACCTTCCAAAGGATATTTAGCTTACTCTAATATAACCACTAATTTTATGACAGGTTTTGATCGAAACACCCTTGTATAATTTGGATGAAAATTCTATAGAAAAATAATATTCTTACAATATTTAAAAATAGATAGAACGTTTGGTACGCACTACATATAGTAAGTATTAAGTGAGGGGTAGAAGTTTTGGTTTTTTTTTTTTTTTAATTAAAATAAGAAAAAGGACGAAAACATTTTCAATTTCCAATGCTTTTATGAAAAATTTTTTGATTGATCTTTAAAGTTTATTTTTTTTTTTTTAATTTTTTAGAATTTATTAAAAATTCATTAAAAATATTACAGAAATAGAGTATTAGTTGTAAAATTTAATTTGAGTTGGGGTTTTAAAAATATATTCAAGGTATTAGTACAGATAAAAAAGTTTGTACTTATCATAACTTTTATTGTAAAAATTTTTATTGTAAAATGTATTTGGAAAGGGGCCTCAGTAGTGTAGTGAGTAAAAATTTGGCTTATTAACTTAACCGAGGGAATACGGGTTCGATTCACACACACTTTTAAGGACTATAAATACGAATTTACATATTATCACAATTCCATTTTTATAAATTAGTACGACAATGTATGTTTGCAGTTAAGGGCTCAAAAGTATCAGCTCTAGTCGATTATTGACAATTTTTTCGACATTTTTCATGTTTCGCCATTCATTTTCCCCATACGATTTAAGTGTCGAAGGATCCTTTTTTAAAAGCTTGGAGCAATATACTCTCACTGTACTATATGTTCTACTTTACAACATTGTATGTACATATTATACAAAACGCAGTTTAATAAAATAGTATGTAATATTTAAGGGTTCAAAGGTAACTTATCTACTTAAATTTCTATATTCACTACACTGCACTCTCATTCTGTCATGAGCTTATCTTACACTATATAGATTTAACTAAATATAGAACTAGGTTTCGAATATGATTATCTCTTTTTTTATTTCCTACTATTAATTTGAAACTAATGATCATTCTTAATTAAATTATATCTAAGAATTTAATTCGTTAATTTTATTTTATTTTGAATACAAGAAATTAAAAAAAAACTTCTAATAAAAGAAAAGGTAACTATTAATTTTATTACAATCACTTATAACTTAGTTATTTTTTTACTAGGTTTAAGAAAATTTATTTTTTCTAGGGAATAATTTTCCTTATAATTTTTCCTTGATTTTCTTTGTTTTTATATATTTTTAATGTGAAATTCGATAGAAACGTTACTCATATATATATATATATATAATTCAGTTTAATTCTATAAATACCAGAAAAGACCTTTTGTTATAAATTCTTTAGAAATACATCTAATAAAACTTATATATATACATACTTAACTTATATATCTATAAGTATTTATCTTCCAGTTTTTTTTGCTGTATTTCATTTAAACTCCCTCTAACTGCCACTTTTTATACCTGTACGTAAGCTCTAAAGATATACTAAATTTGTCAATGCGTTTGTGACGTAATTAAAACGATTGATAAGTTGGAAGATTGATAAGTGTATGTAAATCGGATTAGGTGCATTGCTCAAGTGTATGTAGATCGAATTAGAATTAAAGAATTGAGTTGATTCAGGTCTGTATGGCGGGATGCCCTTCCCAATATATATGAAATATATATGCCCTTCCCTTCCCCTTGCAATATATTATGAATAATAGCTTGTGAAAGCATCTTTGTTAATAAAATTGACAATTAAGTTGATTCAGCACTGTATGTCCGGAAGGAAGACATGTTCACACGTAAACTCCCAAAGTTTAAAGAGCCAGAAGTTAGAGAAGCATCTTTTCTATTTAAATTTAACAAATTTTTCAGCGGGCTCGAGTTTCTTTCGTACAACTTCCTTTTTTTAATGTTTTTAACCCATGGTCCGAAAATAATGTGTAACCCATAACCCATGGTCCGGAAATTGAAGTGGGTAGTTGAATTTAAAATAAATTATGTTTTATATTAGAAACTTCTGGAAATTTTTTTTGTCATTCCAATGTAATACGTTTCCTGTAAATGCTATATAACTACAAATTTCAAGTTCACATAACCTGTCCCTTAATATTTCCCTCTGAAATTTTTTAAAGGTCATAAGATACATTTTTTGATATGATATTCCAATTATATTTTCTTAATATCCCAGAGTTGACACCATCTACTCCTTTATATTCTTCGTTATTTAATAAATTAACCCACCTTTAAGTAGATTTTCCTGTTTAAAAAGCAATAACTATATATATACTGATATATATATATATATATATATATATCTATTTACTTATTATATATTGTATCTTTTCGTTTTATGTTTCATTTGTATATTATAAAAATAAAAACAACTACTTTTTAAATATAAAAATGTGATGTGAAACAAAGAAATACGAAGAAAAGTTTTTTTTTTTATATTTTTAAATAGGAAATAATAAGACCTATATACTACTATTGAACTTATATATTTAGTAGTTTTAGATTTATCCTTTACTTATTTAAACAATAAATAACTAAGTATGTATATTTATAATTTTTTTTTTATTTATATAAAAAAAAGGATAATACCTTTTAGATATCCTATAGATACTTTTAGTTTATATGAAATTACATAAAAATCACCTTAACCTGAAAAGAAAATGGAAAAAAAAAGATCTAAAGATTTTTTTTTTTATATATTTTCCTTTATCACTTATTTTGTTTCATACGTATACATACATTTTTATTTATTTATTTATTTTTAATAAAATTCTATTTATTTCTCTTTTGAAGTTTCAAATGTATCTCATTATTTAGTAGTTAAATCTTATTATATACTTATATATATATAACTATGTAAGATAAGTATATGTATATGTACGTTTTATTCCAATAATACTTTTTGCAATATTTAATAGTTTAAAACTGATCTCTACTTTACTTAGGTACTGTATTTTTATTTGTTTGTTACTATTTTATTATTTATCGACCCACATTCTTTGAATATTACATACTTATATATATTTTTTAAATAATTATTAATAAGTTACTTATAGATAAGTAGTTAAGTTTAAACCGACAACTTATCAATCTGAAATTCAAAAAAATCGTAATTCCAAAGATCTTTTCATATTTTTAACAATTTTTGCATACTTTTTACATACTTATTTCAAAAACATATTTATAAATAATTACGTGAGTTCTCAGAATCCAATGTATATATATAAAATTTTCTTTTTGCAATAACTAAAGGAATTTGGAAATAAAAATTTTAAAATGTAATTTTATTTTATTAACCATTTTTTTTAACTTTTAAAAGAGAATTAATATAAATTCGTTCGTTCTTATATATTTTGTTATTATCTTATTTGTTTGTATGTAAGTATGTAAATTATTATTAAGAATTTATTTTAATAAATTGTAGGTGTTATTATTTTATTTCCAAGTAAGTACCTTATAATATATTGTTGTAAGATTAAGTATACATAGAGATTCTATATGAATTTACATAATCCACATATACTCGTAACTCGTAAGTATATTAAATTTATGAATCTAAGATAATTTAGGTTTTTCCAATGAAATTTGATTTGTTATTGTTTATTATTTTCCTAGAAGTATGCAATGAATTTTATAATATATGAATTGGGTTTTAAAGAAATATGATTTGTTTTGGTGTATTATTTGCCTAGAAGTATGCAATGTTTTCATTTTTTTTATTATTTTATATTGTTAACGTGTTGGTTCCTAGCTCCAATTGATCTAAGCAGCTTATGGTTTTATTAATATGACTTACTTCCTTAGTTTTTAAGTGTTTGTTTATTTGCCTAAAAATATGCAATGTTTTTTATTTCTTTATTATTTTATATTGTAAATATGTTGGTTTCCAGCTCATAAAGGTCTTAGCAGCATAGAGCTTAATAAATATTACTTATTTACTTAGTGTTTAGATGTTTGTTTATTATTTTCCTAGAAGTATGCAATGATTTTGATTTTTTTTTATTATTTTATATTGCCATAATGGCCGTAACAGCTAAAGGCTTAATTAGGATTACATACTTCTTTAGTGTTTAGATAATAAGTATTGTAAATATATAAATACCTCTGGTTATTTCTAGTAACGAAAAACCATTAGGTGTGAAAGTCTAGTGGCTATATAGGACCGTGTTATTACTTACTCATTACTTATTCAGTCTTTTTGGAGGAAATGCAGGTTCGAACTAAACACTGTTATATAGGAAAATTATATTTCTGAAAAAATACCTTTTTTTTTTAAATAATTCCAGTTGTAATGAAAAATAACAAACGTATTAATAATATAATGAAATAAATATTACGTAATAACTAACCGAAAATCGATTAAACTTTATAGCAAATAAAGCAAACAAATAAGAAATAAATTAAAAATGAAAGATATATAATTAAAAAAAAAAGTGATTACTTAAATACAATTTTTACGAAAAAGGACATAACTTCTTATAAATTATACATATTGTAAATAATATAATTAATCAATTATATAATCCAAATTTTTACATAATTATGTATATATACGTATTTATTTTATATAGTTACAACTTATAGTTTCTTTATTTAAAGATTGAGAAATTAACTAAGTATATAAAATGTTTCCTCAATACGTAGTTTATTCTTAAATCCTTTAAATTTCATAAAATTTGACATAATACCTTTAATAAAAAAAAACAATTACATTATTAATTGTTTTTCCTACCTTAGTATTTCATTTTTTATAATGATACTTATATATAGTTATAAATAAATATTAAAATGCCATAAAAAACCATATTTCCTAATTTAAATTTATTTAAACAGTTGCGGTAAAAATTATATACTTTCCTGTACAATTATAGTACAGTTCCTTTATTTTTAATAATATAATTAATTCTTAATTAGAATTTAAAAAAATTTTTAATATCAATTTAATTAAATTTGAATTACAATTTACTTTACGAAAACAAAAGTTAATTAATTAATGCACTTCTGATTAGATCTGAAATACATTTTTATAATTTGCCACATGGAATTAAAAATTATTATCTCTATTAAACTAATACTTAGGTGAACACTAGTGTAGTCCTTAGACGAACTTTCTAAATATAGGCTACAGGTCGAATGTAATTTATTCTATTGTAAAATATAATTTTCAAGGATTTCCTTACTTATACCTTGTTTTTACTTTCACATTACTTCAAATTAATTTTATTGTAATAAATTTTTTTTACACCACTGTACCAACAACCTACAACTATAATATTGTATAATACTTTATGTATTAATATTTTTTACTTTTTTACTAATTTTGATTAATATTTACCTTCACATTTTCTTTTTCTTGACATTTATATATATGTATACAATGTATCATTTTCATTTAATTTAATTTTATATATATATATATTTTAAGATATTTTTGAGTTACTATAACTGACATTGTCATTATTTAGATATAATATTAGATGAGTTATATTTATGATTCATTTAAAATTGTTTTTATTTAACATCAATTTCTATTTAAAACATCACGAACAGTGAAATAGATAAATTTATCTATAGAATATTAGAATATATTATTATATATATATAATATATAGTTACCTATGTATAAGTAGGTAAATACTTATTATATTAAAGCCACAAAGTGCTCCATCGTTTTTTTTTTTTGTTTTCTTTCTGTCATTCATTTGTTTTCATTCTCCAGAACATTTTTTTTATTATACTCTACTCTACTATACAAGATACTACCTATTTCTTTAAATCTCAAAAAAGCCGCCAATTTTTTATTTCCATCTTACAAATTATTCTTTTAGATTTTAAAAGAACACACTGAAATGAATTTTTTTTGTATGTTTTTTTGAGATTTATTACAGATATGCCTTATATACATATATATATGTATATATAAATACCAAAATAGGAAGGTATATATATATATTAACTATAAAAACATTTATGATTATATTACAAATAAATAAGTTTGTATGCCTATGTATTCAAAGAATAAATTGTAGATAATAAAATATTTTTATATAGCCAGCTACTTACATATATATTTACTATTTTCTTATCTATATTTCTTTTTTATTATTTATTTAATATTTATTTTTTTTTTTTTAATATTATTATTCAACCTACAATATAAAAATATTCTATTTTGACTACCCCATCAAATTAACCCACCCAAGTCGACCCTTATATTAATGTCTGTATGTTTTTTATTTTTTTTTATTTATAAATGTTCATAATTCATATCATATCTCTTTTCCTCTCAATTATACACATGTATATATATACACATATACGTTATACATAAGATAAAGATATACGTATAGTTCATATGTATATATATATATTAAATTTAGCTTGAATTGTTTTTCTTGTTGAGATTTCCCTTGAAAATTAAAATGAAAAACCAGAGCAACAGTATCAAATCCAACAAAATTGTTCAATAAAAAAAATGTTGAAAAAAAAACAACAAAAAACTATGAGAAAAAGACAGAAAGAAAAGAAAGAGAAAGAATACACAATAAAAAAAAATGAGAAAGCAACAAATACTATCAAATAATAAAAAAAAAATAAATTTTTCAATGTTCTTTTCTATTTCATATTAAAAAAAAAATAATGACAGCACAAAAACTACAACAATAACTACAACAGAATTCAGAAACGACATTTTATCAACCACGCAGCTACAAAAAATACACACAAAAATTAAAAAAACAAGAGAACAAAAAAAGAAAATGCAAAATATAAATCATAATACAAAAAAAAAAAACAAAAAAAACTGTTTGTGAAACCCTGTTATGTTGTTCTTTTCTTTTAATGTGTATATATATATGTATATATATATAGTATTTATACGAGCGGGAATTCCCTTACGTAATGTTTCGTGTTTCTTGTCTATCATAGTTAAAAAAAAAAGAAAAAACAAAAAAAATTACAATAAAAACAAAAAGTAACATGCTATCCCCCCATCATAACAAAGAACAAAAACAACAACTTATCAATGTGTGTTTGTATTTGTATATGAAATGAAAATTATGATTATTGAGTTTGAGTACATTGTTATATGTGTTAATATGGCTTGTAGTGTACTCTATAGTCTATGCTGTACTGTGTGTATATGGTTGTGTATGCGATTACATTAGCTGAGAAATGAGAATTTTCATTTACATTTTTTCTCAGTTTTTTTTTTAAATATTGAATAATAATAATAAAAAAAAAAACAACAACAAAAAATAAATAGCTTTAGCAGAGCTAAGTTTCCTAACAAAGTAGATATGTATGTTTTATTTATGAACTCTCTCTTTTTCTCTCCCTCTCTTTACTGTACACAAAAGCTGAAGAGAAGAAAAGAGAAAATGGAAAATTAAGACAAGAAAGTATAGAAGAAATAAAAAAAAAAATAAAAAAAAACGATGATAAGTCAAGGCAAGGTAAAAATTAAAAACAAAATTTATTATGTTAATTCTATACATAGACAGTTATGTTATGTTATGCTATTTTATGTTTATATTTTCCTGAGAATTTTTGTTTTTTTTTTTAGAAAAATATTTAAAAAAAAAACAACAACAAATTCAAACAATAATAAAAGGTGAGGAGACTGAAAAATATTTTAAAAGAAAATGAGATTTGTATATAATTTTTTTTTTTTATAAAATTAAAACAATTGTGAATTGTATAAGAATTTTTGTGCTTTTCATACTACAACACAGCGTAACAAAACAAAGACTGAAAAATTGTTTCTGAGAGTTTTTTTTTATAAACATCAAGTGTTTTTTGTTTTTGTTTTTTTTTTATAGTTTTCTATTTATTTTCATATTTTTTTTATTGTTGAAGAAAAATTCTGATTATTTTTGTTGTTTTTGTTGTTGTTGAGGTAGTTTGTTGCAAATAATGTTATTTCTATTCTATGATTATTATGTTTATTTGATAGCGGGATTTTATGGAAAAAATTATATTATAAAAAAAAAAAACAAACAAAAAAGAAAAACTGAAAATTAAAAGAAAATTTTAATATTATGATAAAACTGATGAAAAAAACAAAATAGAATAGAAGAAAAAAAAAATGCTAACAAAATAAACTAGAAAAGTATTTCCAGATTTTTCTGAATAATTATATAGGTAGGAAGTATATTTTTTATACTTAGTTATAAATAAGTATGTAAATTTACATATACTTATGTATGTGTATAATATTAATATAGAAGAAAAATGGAAGGATATTTAGGATAAAAGAAAATTCTCTATATTAAATTCTAATTGAATATGGAATACATAGAAGATACGTACTATTGGATATGTACTTTATTAAGATAATTAATAATTTTCTAAAACAAAGAATCGTATATTAAACAAAGAAAAGTAGGTATATTTTTTAAATAAAGTCACTTAACTTATCCAATTAGACTGAAACTTATCATGTATACCTTGATCAAAAGAATTTTAAATATTAGGTAACACTAGAAAGATTTTTAAAAGGTTCAAAATGTTTTACTACTTTTTTATAAAAAGTGTACTCCAGAACTAATAATGTTTATTATGATATTTATTTGTGTTGCTTTCTATTTCGTTTTTGTCCCTGAAATTTGGAATAAAATGAAGTTGTAGTTCAGGTATCTCCGTCACATCTCCTAAGACTAAACGCATATTTTTCAAATTAATAAAGATAGAAAATTAAAATAAATATAGAATCTAGAAATTTGGTACAAAAGTCTTCTTTCCTATTTGCTTTGAGTCCTTAAGTTTTGGGATCAAAAGTCGTGGTAGTGCAGGTACCTTCCAAACACCTACTAAGATTTAAAGGCATATCTTCCAAATTAATAAGGATAAAACTTAAAATAAATATAGAAGCTTCAAATTTGGTATTAAGGTGTTCTTTCTTATTATTTTTGGGTTCCTGAAATTCGGTATAAAATGGAGTGGTGGTTCAGGTATCTCCCACACACCTCCCTATCATACAAATTAATAAAGATAGTAACTTCAAATTTGGTGCAAGGGTGTTCTCTTCTGTTTCATTATATTACTAAAATTGGAGATTAATTAAAGTGGTTATCTCGGTTTCTTCTACCTCTACACACCTCTTTAGACTTAAAAGCATATATTCGAAATTAATAACGCTAGAAACCTGAAATTTACAAGAAAAGTACAAGATAGTTTTCTCCTGTTATTATTATGTTCTTAAATTTTAAAATAAATTAAAGTATGTAGTGGTTTGTGTACAGATTATAAGCCTCCTCGAATTCTAATAAGCATATCTTCACAATTAATAACGTTATAAAATTTATATATGGTACAACTTAGTTCTGCCCTGATAATGAAAATACTCATTGTCACAGATTACAGTATAACTGAAATAAATAGCCTTAAACTCACGTATAGGAGCACCATGGACTCAACATGTAATTACAAAATGCAAATACTTTAGTTTATTTTATAATTTAAAGCTAACAAATTGAGAATCTGGCTTTATAGCGCTTACTATAAAAAATGGAATTGAATCCAATTTGACTACAATATCAATCGTTTGGATTTGGAGTTGCTATATTATATTATAACTCAATAATATTTAATTTTTTTTATATAAGTAGGCATTTCTCTTCTATTCTCGAAATTACCTTTTCCCAAATACTGCAAGACAATCATAAAATTTTATGAGACACTAAAATTTCATACAACCAACGCCACCTTTACACTCTATTTATTTTATATAACCAACAAATGTACCTTTAAATTAATATATAAAACAACCGAATACCCACAATCAGATGGCCTTAAAAAAAATTTCCAACAAACAAAATTAAATTGAAATTAGATCTAAAATTTTAATTTAATATAAGTAATTTGTTTGAAAATTTTTTTTTTTGTTTTTTTTATTTTTTGCATATGAAAACAAAAAATCAAAAAAAAAAAACATTTAATCACATGGAGACCTAAAATATATAAATATTCATATATTCATATTTTTTTTCTACATTTTTTTATTTTAAAAAAAAAAAAACTTTGAAATTTTTTTACAAGAAACATATATGTTATATATATGTATAAATAAAAAAAAGTTCTTTACGCTTATGCTTACAAAAAAAAAATATTAAAAACTTTTTTTAATAAAAAAAAAAAAAAAAATAATAACAACCAAAAAAAATTAAAGCTCTATTTAAATATTCACAAAAAAAAAAAGGTCTATTTGTACAGTTAAAAAAAAAATCTTTTTTATACAATCAAACAAACATATGATATTTACATAATATGCATGTGCAAACAAGTACATATTATATTAATATGGTCATAAGTTATACTTTATATGTACATATATATAAATATATATATATATATACATATCTATATATATAATATTTTAATATATAGAATTTCAAAAAAAAAATTTCCATATTAAGGATACTAAAGACACTAAGGAATAAGGATGCCTAACATCTTTTGTTGTTCTTCTCTATTTTATTATTCTCCTTATAATTTCAATATAATTTTCTTTATTGTTGTTGTTTTTGTTGCTGTCAAATTTATTTTTTTGTTTTTATTTTTTTGCTCTCCTTCTGTCTAATAGAATTATTTAAAAAAAAAAAAGGAGAGTAATGATTAACACAGAATTTTGAGGGGGGTGAGTGAATAACAAAAGGGAGAAAAATAATGTTATTATTGTTGTTGTTTTTTTTTTTGCCTCTCATAAAATGCTTGATTTGTATTTTTGTAAAAAAAAAAGAAAAAAAAAAAAAAAAAAAAGTTAAAAAAGTTTAAAGAGAGCAAAATAAATAATAGAAAAAAAAAGTGAAATATTTTTACGTTCTGCTGGGTCGAGTCTTTTATTTGTTTTTTTTTTAATACTATTTGTATGAAAATTTGTATACGTATATATGTATATATCAGTGGCGTTTTCTCTGGGTGTGCAAGGTGTGCACTGCACACCCAGCAAAATTAGAGATTATCATTTTATAATTCGTAAAATAAAATTTTTTTTTTTTTTTAATTTGTCCAAAAATACAATGTAATTTTATATTTTTAATTTGTTTGTACCTCATATAAACTTCATCGCATTTGTTGTAAAGTATTAATATTCATTTATTTATGTAATACGTATGTAGTATAATTGAAAAAATGTTTGAAATAATATTGGGAAAATCAAATACTCGTATTATCAATGATTGTGTGCATTATGTGTAGTCGCACATTTTTTCATATTCCAAATTCCAATACACTAAATGTTATTTTTCCCAATCCATACTGTTCTAAAATAATAAATAGAAAAGTAGAAAAGTATCGTCGCACTTGATAGTTGTGTTGTGTTGTGGTAATACTATTCTCTTCTCTCATGCAATTTACATATAATAATTCTTTTAATAAAAATTTTTGTTAGCGACAAAACCATAGCAACCATATTCGCTTTTTTTTATTCCTCTTTAAAAATATTAGAAATATATTATATAATAACGAGAGTCGTACATTTTTTCATATTCCAATTTCCAAATTGACAATATTATTATGTTCTATTTTCTCTATGACTCTATCCATTCCATGTGGTTAACTAATTACTCAAAAAATAATAAATAGAAAAGTAGAAAAGTTATGTGAAGTTATGAATTTATGATGAGATGCAGATGATTGATGATTTATAATTATGTTACAAATTTTACTACATCAAAGCAATTTATGATTTTCGCTTAATCAAATTTACAAAAAAAAAAATTAAAAAAATCTATTTCGTACAACTTTTTTTTAATACATATTACATAGTACCAAATAGAGAACGTGAGAATTTTTAAAGTGAGATTTTTATCTTAACATTCTTTTTAAAACAGATATAACATAATATATGGAAATAATTTTGTAGTTGGGCATTGGGTTGTATGTAACATGTAAATATTTTCTTAAATATTGTGTGTACAAGTTATATTTTCGCACTTTTGCTTAAAAATATCATTATAGCAGTTTTTTTTTTTAGCTTTTTTTGTTTTAAATAATAAAACCCAATAATTCATAATTAGTATTAAAATTTAAAGTGATTAATTAGGATTTAGAAATATATTTTGAACTTTATACTGTTGTTAAATTAAATAAAAAATATGAATCAAAGTAACGATTTAGTTTTTATGCTCCTACAAAAAAAATTTAGTAGCTTAGTTATGATGAAAAAAAGACCATAATAGAAAATGGTAGGCCCATTCCTGATTTAAATGACTTAAGATATAAGAAAAATGGTAAGGAGTATAGAGAAATTTAACAGTGATTTATATAAAAATAATCAGTGGTTAAATGGGTCAACGGTATTAAATAAATTATATTGTTGGCCTTGTATAATATTTAAAACTAAGCCAGATGCAGTGTGATGTTCAACAGGTTATTGTGACATAAATCACGCGCATGAAAAAATACCAAAACATGCACTTTCAGTAAGTCATATAACAAATGCTCTTGCTTTAAATACATTTGGTGAATCTCGAATCGTTTATTTGATATTCACCAAAGAGACTTTTTTGAACAAGTTGTTGAACAGTTCAATAAAAAATCTAGAAGAATTAATTTAATATATAAAAAACTGTGAATATTTTAAGAATTAAAAAAAAAAAGAAAGAACATAATAAAATATTTTTTTTCTTTGTTTTAATTATCCTATTATGTTTTAAATGTTTTTTTTTATAAATTTAACTTTTATATTATTTTTGCACACCCAGCGTAAATTTTCACGAGACGCTACTGGTATATATGTATGTATGTGACTAGATATGAAATGATTGACAAGGATAACGATAAAAATAATAAGTAACTATAACTGTATATATGTATATTATAAATAAGTATTGTAGATTGTTCAGTGTTGAATACTGAAGAATTGCAAGGGAACAATATTGAAACATAGGTATGTAATATGAATATTATATAACTTTTATAATATTATGTGTATATATATATAGGTAGTAAATGTTAAGGATTTATAAATTTTAAGACAGAAAAGGAAAGAAAGCAAGAGAAAAGAGAAAGTTTTTTTTTATATTTGATTTTGAAGAATTATTTCAATTAGCTTTTGTTCTTCTCTATATACATACGTATGGTATTATACATTCTAAATGTATATATATATGTATATATATGTGTATATTATTCAATATATTATATTGTTGAATATATATATATATACACTAATGTTGAATGATTTGAAGGTAACATTATATATATATATATATTCTTTTGGAAAACTGTTGTTTTTATTATTTCCTATCTAAATTTAGATTCACATTTTATTTGTTGTAATTTTTTTTTTTTTTTTTTTTATATTCTCTTATAATCAATAATAATTACGTTTTTCTCGTAAAAAAATTTTCCTTTTACCGTTATTTATATTTTCTATTTTTTGTTTTTTTTTTTTTTGGTGAAAATTGTATTAAAATATGGTTTATTTTTAGGGGGAGTAGTAAATATAAGGATTAGTTTTTATTTTAAGGTGTTTGTTTCGTTTTTATTATGGGAGTTGAAGAAAGTGGGGGAGGGATATTTGGATTCTCAAATTTATTTTCTTTAAAGTGTTACCGTGTTTTTTTTTTTTTTTTAATAAGCTTAATTTGTTAGTAGGAACTTTTGGTTGTTGTTGTTATTATATTAGTCAAAATTTTGGAGTAGTTGGGTACGATAATTTATTAAATAAAAAAAAAATATGATAAAATAATGATAATAAATTAAGGTTATTTTAAAATATGGGAATAGTACTTAAATATATTTATACCTATTTAAGTAATATGTTTACTTACTTACTTACTTTAGTATTTTAAAATAATATTAGATACTTAGAATTAAGGTAAATGGTTATGTAGGGGAAGATGAGTAGATATGTAGGGGATACTTATAGGTAGAAAATTTTGGAGTTTAGATTAACATAGTAGGATTAATAAAGTATGTTTAGGGTTTTATTGTAACTTAAAAATAAGTGGAATTTGAAAATTTTCCCTTTTAAATTATTTAATTTTTTAGAAATGAAAATAGAAAACAATTAATTTTTTTTTATTTATATATTAATTTTTATCAAATATTATTATTAAATTATATTGTGGGACTATAATCTATATCAAAAGTGATGAGATTTATGTAAATATGAAGTTACAACTGAAATCAATAGATAATTGTGGTTTTTATTTGTTTACAATCTACTTATTGTGAATATTTAAAAGCATTTGAATGTTAAAACAGGGTGAAACAGGGCTTAAAAAAGTTTCAGATATTTCTTATTAAATTATTTTAATTAAAATATCATTTAAATTGACACTGTGTTACTATGAAGTACAACTTCAATTTTTTTAGATAAAATATAAATGATAAGAGAAAAAAAATTTAATTAATAATGTTAAATTACTAAGACTATCAATACAGTCGGGGATTTGGTGGGGTAGTGGGTAAGCATTTGGCTTACTTAGCGAGGGAGTGCGGGTTCGATTCAAATATGGGTTATAAAAATTTTTTATTGAAAAACAATTTTTCTTTACAAATCCCCATGGTAACCAAATAAAATGTAAAATATACAAATATATAATACTTATAAACAAAATAAATAATATTACTTATACAATGATAAAATGTATTAAAAATGGGTGCACAACGAGCCGCAAGGTCTACGTGTTAGAATGGCACACATATCTCCCATATCTCCTATATCAAAACAACAACAATGTATCATTCAATCGAAATTCAACACTGTTACATCACTACGAATTTAATTATATTTCTTATCATTATGGAAAATTCCTTTAAACATACTCTAAATTTATTTTTAAAGGTTACTAAGTGAGTATATTTAATTATTTATTAGTGTTAAATTTAATTTGAAATTCGTGCGCGCGCTGTGGTATAATAAATTAATTTATTTTGAATAATTAAAATTTTCCATAAAATAGTTCAAGTTCAAATTAAAAAAAACTGTTTTTACCAAATATTTAATATACCCTCATGTAGAATATAGTTCAAGTGTATGGAGCGAATCAGAATCGAAAAGTGCAAACAGCTTCGTTTTCTGTCAAACAACTTATTTTTTATATGAGCATATGAACTCAATATTTAATGAAGCTGGAATTATGCAACAAATATATAATTAAGTTAAATGTCCAAAATTTGCACAAAATATAGTTGGTTTAGTGCAAGGGATTTTAATAGCTGGCATACAACTTGTATTTTCTTTTAGGTATAACACTAGAGTCTAATAAGTTGTGCGCTTAAAGTTTTGCCTTAAGTTATCTAAGTGAAAAATTTATAATGAATTGTAATTGAATTTATGGAGCAAAATAAATGAAATAAATGAAAAATGAAATAAAGTTTTGCCAAAGGTAGGTTAACTGATGATATAATGTTTATATTATGTTCGCACGAGTATGCTAGGGTTGGCACACTGTACAATTGTATGTTTTTAACATGTATGTTAAATACTTAAATAGATCCCTTACGGACTTATGAACCTGGGAGTTATGGTTATGCACTACTTAAATTTTTTATTGTGCATTAAATTTTTAAATAATTTTGAAACTTTTCAATATCCTAGATTTAAAAAAAAAACAATTTTTAATTTGTTTTAAATTTTAATTACCCAACTACATAATGGCATTTACATACTTATAATTTTATAGTTTGGAGATTTTTTATTTGGTTTTCAATCGATAAAACAAATAAAAAACATATTTTTTTATGAACTACTAACTACATATTTTTTTTATAATGAACATTTTGATTTATTTTTTACAAAAATGTCTAATTTTTTTATTTTACATTTATTTTTTAATGCATTTTCGCTGACGCAATAACATGTAGTTGGGCTTTCTGCTGCATTTTTTAGTTTTATTTTTATACCCATTATAATCTGAAAACATTTTTTAAATGAATTTAGTGCAATATAAGTAAAGTATGGACAATGTCAAAAGTAAGAACTTTTAAAATTCCCTGATACTAAACAAAAATCAAATAATAAATGGAAATTTGTTTTTATTTGCACAAAAGTTAATTATTTTTTACAAAATCATTTAAAATATTTTATAAAATTCCGTTTAGTGGTTTTTTTTTTGTCTTTGTATTTATGTAAATAGCGGAAAAATGTAGTTTTACAGAGTGATTAACTAAAAAGTGAATCTATATAATATAGTATGCACTTATATGAATGCTTGATTGAAGGAATTTTTGTTTGTAATTAGTCAATGAGTATAGGCTATAAAAATTGCTAGGAATTGGCATCTTGGAAGTGTTGTTTATCTGACGTAATTGCATATATATATTTTTTTTTTTCCTTTACTTTTCGAGAAAACATAGGGCTTCTGTTTGGCATCTCCATCTTACAATGTTTCCTGCTGCCATTTTTACATTCTTCTAGCTGAGGTTGATCTTATAGTTAGTATTGGCGTCTGTAGGATCTCCTTGGGTTCGATTCCATGAATTTAAAAAAAAAAAAAAAAATATTTCTTTACAAATCCCCATGGTAACCAAATATAATTTAAAATATACAAATATATAATATAAACAAAATAAATAATATTACTTATTAATTGGTAAAAAATATTGAAAATTGGTGCACAAGGGGCTGCAAGGCCTGCGTGTTAAGATGGCACATGCCATCCCCAATATCAAAAGAACTTTGGGTCTAGATAACTATTATTTGGGTATCCAAGCGTCTTCTACGTTCTTGGGAGTTCCATTCTAAGGGCATGTGGCTTGTGTATTTTGTGTTTTTCCTATTCCTAGAACCTATTCAGTTCTATTTTTTCTTCCTTTTTTGTCTCAGTGTTATTTCCTCTTATTCTGACAGGCCAGGATATTGTCCATATGATACGTATGCATCTGTTATTGAATACCTGGAGTTTCTGGCTAATGATGTTAGATGTCAGCCTTGTTTAGCTGCCATACTTTAGCACTGTTTTAACGCTTACATTGAAATTCCCTGATTCCAGGACTATATGGAGATATGGGTTTCTATTCATACCAGTTACAATCGTCTGAAAGCTACCCGTTTTTCTTGCATATAAAGGATCATTGTAAAAATTGCAATTCATTAGTACTGGTATTGTAATGCTAATGGCGATATATTTTGGTTGTTTTTAATATTGATTATTATTTTTATTAATTGGCGGTAAATTGTGCATAACTCTATAGCAATCTAAAAGGAACGAGATTGTAACTTATTTATGTTCAATGTGTCATTAATTTTTAGAGGGTTATTCTAGATATTCTATATAAGTTCATTCTAGCTAAATTTCATAATCACCTTATTTAAAGTAAGTGTAACTATATTAACATATAATTACATATATACCTATTAACTAATAAAAATAGTAAAGGAATTTTATTTCATGTAACTGACTCTGTTTTTTTTTTACAAAGCAATTCAATGCAGTCCAAAAAACAATGTTACATAATTAAATAGTTATACACATAAATACGTATACATATACATGTATTTGTAATTACATGGTAATTTTTTTAAACTCATATTTCACTTTATATTTATTATTATTTACCTTTTTTTTTCTTTGTAAATTTTTTTTTTTACCTTTTCATATATTAAAAAAAAATTTAATTTTAAAATCGCCCACATTTAAAACTGAAGTCGCTTGAATATTTGCATTAATAAAAATGTTTTTATTTTATTCCCTTCTAATAAATTTTTTTTTTTCCTTTAGAGTTATTTATGCAAATTTTTCATTTTTTTTTTGTTTTATTTTTTTTTTAAATCTTAATTCTTACCAAAGTAAAATATATTTATTTTGTTCTTTGTAATGTCTATATGTATAAATACTTATAGACACACAGATACATAGTTATATAAGTCTATTTTCTATGGTAATATAATCCCCAATATATAAAGTTCGTTCCAAAAAAAATGTTTGTATACAAATGTGAAGTAACAAAAGTCCTGGAGTCAAAATTCCACCAAAGATTTATATGACTCAAAAAATTAGTCAAAAGTCGAGAGACTATTACTCCGATGAGTGAGCCAAAAGTCTCCAGAGATTATTACTTTGATGAGTGAGCCAAAAGTTCCCTAAGAAATGTGGCATAAATTCTTATTATATTTTCAAACAAGGTGATTAAGATTTAAAATGCGTTTTGAAAAGCCGAAATTTAAAAGCTAACAAAGTCGAATTTATTTTTAATTTAAAAAAAAATGTTTGTAAAGTGTTTCTGAACTTTATAATTTAAGTTTAATATCAAAATATATATATATAAGTGAAATATCGTCATTATCATCATCATCATGTATATTAGTGAGCTAATTCAGTTGCAAAATTGGCGGTCGCGGCTTAATTAATTATTTTTACATATAAATAAATAATAATTTGAAAATCACTGGCATTTTAAGTGCTTTGCGACACCAGTACATAATAATCGGCTTATTCGGTCACAAAATTCCCAGTAGCGGCTCAATTGTTTGTTTTTAAATATAAGTATAATAATTTGAGTGCGAAAAGCGCTGGAATATGAAGCGCTTCGCGAAATTTAAAACGCTTTGTCTATGAGAAATTTTATTTTAGGGAACAGATTAAAGTTGGTTTCAAAAGCTGTGCCTTGTTCAAGATTAAGTATTTATAAACTCCTGTATACGAAATTTTAACTCTTGACTCAATATAGGAACTTAATTTAAAATATATTACGAGCTTTTGCTGTTAATACTTATTATTTTGAGTTTTAAATATTTCAATTTATAAAATAATGGGCTTTTGGTCCCCTCATCTTGATCATAATTCCCCACCCCCTTTTTCGCTTTTTTTCGAATCAGAATTTTCTCGGAAACTTTTGACTCCATCAGGGTTTTTGTCATCTCGCCACTTTTATATTATTACAATTAAATAGTAACATTGTCTCTATACTTACTCTTGACTCTGTCTGTAGTCTGTATACTGACAATTTTTTAGATGTTTTGATTTTTTTTTTTATATTCTTAGTTACTTAAAAGTGTTTTGAATAAAAACTAGGTGTAAATGAGTGGCACGACTTAACAATAAAAGTAAAAAAAAAAATACAATAAAAAACTTAAAAGTATTTACAAGTTTTGTTTGTGTTTTCTTTGTTTGTTTTTAGCAAAAAAAATGCAACTATGATTTATTTATCGTTAATTACAAATGATAAAAAAAAAGTTACACAAATTCAAACAAAGTTTAATTTAATTGAAATATATGTATGTATAGCTATGTACGTACAATTGCTTAAATCTTAATTCTGTGTTCTACTTACATAACATTCCAAAATTTTTTTATTTCAATTAAAGTGATTCGTAAATTTTAGGGTCTTTGGTGGATTAGCATTTGGCTTACTAGCCGAGGGAGTGCAGGTTTGATTCCCGTACGGGTCATGAATTTTTTAATTGAAAAAATATTATTAAGAAATCATTTTTCTTTGCAAATCCCCATGGCAACCAAGCAAAAAAGGGAGCAAAACAAACTAGGCTGTGTCAAAACAAACATTAAAACAATTTTATTAAAAATTTTTAATTTTGTAAACTTTTTAAATTAGGACAATGTAGGTTGTAAAATTTAATATATGTCCAGAGGTTGGAAACCTTTTTATAATTAAATTAAATGCATTTGCATTAATTTTCGAATTTTTCGAATTTTAAGTTAATGAAAAACCAAAATAATTATAAAGGTTGAAAGTTTATATAGGCAGGATTAAATTGTAAAATTATATAATTATTCAGATTAAATGGGCACGTTATTAGGGACACACCTCTACTACGTCATTCCCTTTCTTATATGTTGCCATGGAAAATTAAAAAAGAGTACACATTTAATTTGAATGATTTTTCCATTTGGTTTATTATTAATCAATTAAATTGAAACTGCAAGATTTCATATTTTCGAACTACAAACCAACAATGAACTAATCTCAGTTAGTTTTCATACAATTAGAATTTTACATTTTGACAAACAGTAGTTTAACAGTAGAGTCATTATAGTTTGAACATACAGAATAAAATTCCGAAGTAATTTAATCAAACCAAAAAATAGAAACTCTGTATAGTTTGAATGTTGTTTAACTTAAATATATTTTAGAATACTTAAGGTAAATGGCTATAATTTCGTCCTATGGCGGTATTATCGTCCTAATACAGTTTTTTTGGTATAACTTCGCTAAAAATTGAAATAAAGTAAAATTAGACTATGCAAAATATTTTCTAATATTTCTTTTATCATTTATTAAAATATCGCGATTAAATTCACAATTTAGCTGTTTTAAAATTCATTTTGAAATGGCAAGTGTCTAATGCAGCTCTGTTTTGATTAATTTTTTATTAAAAAGTTCTAAATTTAAGGGAAAAACAAAATTCGTGTTTGTGAGAGAAATAAAACTTGGAAAATAAAATTTTTAATTACATTCAATAAATTTAAGTTTAAACTATAATTTTTTTTCATTAATTTTAAATTTGGTTAATAATTGTGATTATTATAGTAAAAATAAATTAGGACGGAATTATGCACATTATGTTTAAAAAATGTACATTATATCGTCCTATAGGACGAAATTAGGTTTGCGAAGAGCTTTTAATTAATTAATATTTTATTATTTTAAATCATTTTGTTTTTTTATTTATTAACAGCATTTGATAGGTAATTTAATATATAATATAAAAACCTTTTATCGTCCTATACTTTTTTCTCAAATTTTAAAGTTATACTAAAAGAAAGTTTAGGACGATTTTACGTACATTGAATAGGACGATATTAGGACGTACTTGGAATTAAACGATATTGGGAACATTTTAATGCAAATTGAATAGGACGATATTAGGTTAAGTATGGCGATATTAGGAATATTGCAATTTATACTTATTTTTGATAATTTTTATGAAAAAATAATTAAAGAAAATATCTTAAAGGTGAAAAATTGTCTCCACCTTGGTAGGTAATAAAAAAATTACGGAAATGTTAAATTTTTTTAATGAATTCTGATTTTTAATAATTATTTATTTTTTTTAATTTATGGTTTAGTTTATTAAATTATTTAATTAATTATTTTTTATTTTCAATTTTTATATTAAATAGTTATGAAAAATTACATAAATTGATAAATAATATATGAAAATACACTGTTTCATGTCTATTTTAAGATAGGACGAAATTAGGTACAGCAATAGGACGATAATAGGAACACGAATTTTTTCAAACGGACGAAATTATGTACAAACAACCCAAGTTTTTTAAATATATAATTTTTTAATATATTTAATTAAAATTATCGAAATAAAAACGTAATTGAAAAAAAGAAAGCCTAAACTTTCATAAAATAGTATAACATTATTGTTATGACCAAAAATTATAGGACGATAATATAGCCGTTTACCTTATAGAGCCAAATGAAGTTCAGGGAAGTTATAATTTTAAACAAAGGGGAATTAATGAGTTTAATATTTAAAAAAAAACAAGGTGAAGTAAATGTAATTAATCTTTTAAAGTACAGATTTTTTCCATTTGGTTTGTTTACGAAATTAGATATATGATCCTCTTACAGAATATGTTAAAAAAAATCTGGACTTATGAACACCCGGATTACTGTAGACCAATTTTTGTAGTTTTTCAAACACATTTTTTTATATTGTAAATTATCTCAGCACTCATATTCCGTTAAATTTCGGAATTTTTTCTAAGTTGACTTGATTAAAATGAATTAGGTCAAAGACCTCAGGCAACAATGAAGCATTTTCGTACGAGAGGAAAAAATTTAAAAGTCAATTAGTTAATATTTGTTGATTGTAACTAAAAAAATGGTTCTATAGAAAAGAGGTTACCAACTGTTCTTTAAATCAAAAGTGTACTGTTAGCTTAACTTTTTTTTTTAAATCAAAGTGAAATAACAAAAGTTTAAAGGTGTTAAAGGTAAAACAAAACAAATTCAAATATTAACGGAAAAATGAAATGGTTTTGACTACTTCAAAATGGAAGGAATTAAATCATAGAATACTAACACAACAAAAAGTAAACAAATTAAATCAACAAAATTATAAATTCAACTAAGTACTCACATATTTCATTTCATTAAAATTAATTTATTTGACAATTGTAAAATTCCTAAACTAACTATTATGTAATTCCATTTTAGATGATTACTTTTAGAACAATGAGTACTTTAGCTTTTGTTTTGTATTGTGCCTTATTATTTAAATACATATACATACATTTAAGATTGTACACATTATATTATATGCAGACGTAGTATATATGTATATATTATATATAGTCATAAATATATATTAGTATTATGTAAAATAAATTGGGTGGAATTGTAAAAGCTTTGCGCTTAAGTTATTGAAAGAATTTAAAATCTAAACACAGTGACGACTGATGACTTTATTATAAGTACTTTGGGTGCCGATAGCATAATATGAATTCATTTTTCAAAAATAATAAATATTTATTGCTATTTATTGTTTTTTTTTTATGCATATTATTAATTAGAATATTGCAACATAAACAAGTAATGTTGTACATAGATTTTACTTATAAACCCATTATAAATACGTTTAATATTAATTATAAAAACGATTTTCTAGGACATAAAGAAACACTTGAATGATTTCAATAATAATTAATTTCACATATATTTAGTTACAAAAAACAATTACAATTACATTAAAATGTTAATTTAAAATAAATACTAGACATCCAGACATAGTTTTGTTTTTTTTTTATAAGTTTGAAATTAATACAAAAAATAAAAAAAAAATGAAAGTAAATATAATGTGACATAATTTTATATCATGCAATATTTTGTTTTATATTTCAAATATTTATTATAAATAATTTATAGATATATAAGTATAAATGTTTAGGGATTTAAGTTCTAAAATGAATTAATTAGAATAAATGGAAGTTGGGGTGGTTTTTTTTTTTTTTTTGGATTTTATGTGTTACAGTAGATACAAAAGCCTAGACGTATTAAAAATTGTATGGGGATTTGCAAAACAATTTTATAGGTTATGTGATTTTTTTTTTTAAATTTTCCAGTTCGTTCTTTTTCATAATAACAATCAGAGCAATTAAAAGTGCAATTAATTTTTTATAATTTTTTTAGAAATTGAAAAAAAGGGGTTCTTCTGTTCATTCTAATTTATTATTAAAATTTTTGAATTTTTGAATAAGGAAGACACCTTGGAGAATATTTAAAAAAACGCAAAGGGTTAAATGATGTATTTTTTGTTATATATGTTTGTTAAAAATTATGTCTGTTTTAATTAATTAATTTTTTGACAATTTTTTTTTTGTGTGAAATAATATATTCTAGACAGTTTTTATTGTTTTCCAATGATTTTTATGAATGAAATAGTATTTATGAAGGGTCTCAGAACTATGGAACCCGAAAGAAAGTTAAGACACAAGTAGTTATGGGTTAGTTAAAGTACTGAATAGTTACTTCTTTACTTAAGTTTAAAGTTAACAATTCCCAACATTTAATTTTTAAATAAATATATCTATTACGATATTTAATACTTAAAAAGTACATTTAGTTATATAGGAATTTACAAAAATTTCCATTTTACCTCTCAACCTCAAATATGTTATTTTAAGTACTAATTTATTTTACCCAATTTCTAGGAGGTTCTTTTATATTAAAGAAAACCTCATATAATTATCACTTCAAGAATTTAATAATTATATCGTTACTTGGCTTTTTTTTATCATTAAATAACAGACAGCTAACAGCTTTTAAAACTTTGAACATTTCTTAATTGTACAAAATGACCTAAAAGTATGCAAAGTTTAAACATTATTTATATGATGTATTTATATGACAATCAAAGTTAAATCATAATAAGATTTATTTAAAGTTTCATTTAAATTCATTTATTTTAACAATTTTATTTAAAAGTATTTAAGTTTAATAATTTTAGTATGTATTTTAATTTATTTAGTAAAGTATTTTATAATATTTTACTGCATCTATCCACGTCCACGGCTTAAACATAAAGAAAGTAACAAAGGAAATTGATTGTAATCTGCTTTTGTCAAAATGTGCTTGTCAGCTGTTTGAAATATTGAACTTGTTAGTGTTAACCTTATGATCATATCGTTATCGATAAGGTAGGCATAATTACTGATTTCCACATGTATTTGATTTATAAGTTAATATTACAAGCCTGAAATGGCCTTTGCATCAACTGTGGGATATGCTAATGTAATTATAAAAATAATTTATATTAAATTTTTTAAAATCTCGATTTTGATGTAATTTATAACGGTTTCATGATGTAAATTTTAAAAATGTGGTTAGGTATTAAATATTTTTTAAAACTATGATATAAGTCTTTGTAAATCTATGTGTTAAGGTACATTTATATTATGTTAATAAAGTAAGTTAAATATATATATATATATATATACATATATATATATATATGTATATAAAACAAATGATTTTGTCAAGCCCATAATAAAAAAAAAAATATTAAATAAAAAACGTGATTCAACATAAATTAACTTTTAAAACAATATTTATATATTTAAAAATAAACAAACAAAATGTAATAGAACTGCCCATTTTTTGACTTTTATTTTTAAAATGTATATTTTACATTAAATAATGTATTAAAAAAAATAAATATACCTATATAAATTTTATTCAATTACAATTTAAATTGAAAATACGTGACGCATTCAAATTCACAATTATAATAAGCGGTTACTTTCAATATAATTTTAAATATTTTTATTTTTTTTTTTAAATTTATTATTTTTTGTAAATTATAATGGAATTTTATTTTTAATATAATATGAATGAATATCTTTTCAAATATATTATTAACTTGTTTTACTTTTTCTTGCAATATATTTTAAATAAGTTCCTGTATATGCGCTTGAATGAATTGTTTTTTTAAGTTGATCGCAGTTTTTGAACTCAATTTCAATTTTGTTTTTAATAGAAATTGCAAATTTCAATAAATACAAATTAAGTTGGTTTTATAAAGTAAAAAATCAATTACTTCTGTTTTTAAATTTGCTCATATTATACTTAAGTTATACTACAACTTAAAAATAAAAAAAATTCCAATTTTCTTTTATATTTTTTGCATTAAGTGACCCCAAGTTCATTGGACTTTGTAATTATGACAATATATAAATTAAAAATATAGTATGGAATGAAGTTGAAAAAAAAAGAAGTACAATTAATTCATATTAATTAAATTTGCAAGTTCCGATAAGTATTTTCAATATATAATTAAAGAGGTGATCTGAATTAAGGCCCTGCGAAATAAAGCTCCCGGGGTATTATTTCCCGTTTAATGAGAAATAACGCCCTGGGATCTTTTTTCTCATAGTAATTGAGTAATAGAGCCCCGGGGTTTTATTTCTCTTTTGAGTTGAACTACGACTTGTAAGAAATAAAGTCTCGGGGTGTTGTTTCTCTTTCAATTTAATCCTCGACTTCTTGAGGAATAAAGCCCCGACTTATAATTTGTCATTAAATATGTAGTAAAATCAATTTTTGTAATTTTCAAACCTGAATAACTTATATATAAGTAAAATATTAGACATAAAACAATATGTAAGTATGTAATATTTATATATATTTGTCTATGCGAGATTCTATATTAGGAATCATATTTCAGTAGGTTAAAAAATATAAATTGACTCTTTTTCCAGAGTATTAATGGATTAATGTATGTAATACTTTGTTGAGAACATCTGGTTTATAAGTGTAGTTTGTAGTAAATGTAGTTTATATGGGAAATTATTATTCGTTTTTTAATTTCGGAAAAAGGGAATACCCCTGATTTCGATTTCAGCTCCAAAATGTGTGCTAATTATTTTTGATATTATAGCTCAAGAAAATCTGTATATATTCGTATCCGTCACTGATGTTATATAATTAAAATTAACTTTTTACTAAAAATACATGAAACCATTGTGGTTTTTTCATTTGCAATTTCAATTGAAATGGGAAATAATATCCTGGGGCTTTATTTCTCAAAGAAGTTGTAGTTTAACTTAAAGGAGAAATAAAACCTTGGATTTTATTTCTCATATTTTGGGGGCTTTATTTCTCAATTAATATAAGAAACAAAACCCAGGGCGTTATTTCTCATTATTAAATGAGAAATAACACCCCGGGAGCCTTATTTCGCAGGGCCTTAATGCAGATCACCTGTTAAAGAAAAATATGTTAATAAGTTTTAATTTTAGCATAATATTAATATATATATACGAGTATACCTATATCTTTTGTTTATTAGTAATTGTTTAGTTTGATTTGAAAAATAAACTATACTTATAATTAATACATGTGCTTTAATAAAATTTTTTTCATATTTTTTAAAACGATATTGATTTTATTAAAATTACCAATGATTACTTAAATATATATGTATATATATATAAAATATTCAAAACATATACTTTAGTACTATAAAAAAAAATAATTATAATAATTAAGTAATCAATGCAAAAAATGCATTAAGTATAAACAGTATTTAAAAAAGAATTGAATTAGTCATGTGTTAACTATTTATAATTTAAAATTTTTAATTTAAATATATTCATTGTAATAAATGGGTAATAAATAAATTAATTAAATTAATCAATAATTATTAATATATATTTATTCTGTATTTCATATACTTAGTGCGTAACGTACCTAATTTTTATCTTAATTAATTGTAAAACGTGTTTGAGGTTGGTAATGGTTTAATTTTAAATATATGATAGTTATAATTAATTATCTGATCAATAGTTCGAACTTTAGTAATAATCTTATACAAAGTATTTACCGGAGGGCAGAGTACAACCATTGATTATAAATTAAATAAAAATAATGAGAAAATCGAATTTATGGACGAATTTATTATAAAATAAAGCATGTAAATTTTACCAAATGTGTAGGGATTAAGAGGGTGAGCATTCAAGTTGAAGGTCTCAGGTTTAAATCCTAGGTGGGATCATACATGTAATACAAAAAATATCGTAAATATATAAATATGCATAAAATAAGAAATAAGCATATAAAAACCATATACTGGGTTTCTTGAATTCAAAGGTTTAGATAACTGTCTTTCAATGGCCCTTTAGACACAGAAAATTCGTTTAAGTGTCACTAGATAGTAGGAATCATGGAATCTCATTATAATATCCAAAATTTTCATTATCTATCCTAGTTGAATACTTAAATCCTTAAAATACTGATATTTTTCACTGTTTTTATCGAATAACTGTAATGTTTGCCTATAAAAAGCCGGTATTAATTCATTTTTAAAATCACCTATTCCTCTCTCAGTTTAATTATTTTCTTATTTCTTACCTCATGATTTCATATAGGCAGTTATCTCGTAAACCGTTAGTAATAGACTCCCTTTCCAGAAAAAGGTTTTGTTCCTCATGAACTTCTTTATCACTACCGTTCTTCGCGACATCAAGTTTCGGACACTCTATTTAAATCTTGTTTAAGACATTAGACGATGCACTAAATTTTGCGTAAATAATCTTATACAGTCGCAGAAGAATCAACGGCTTTGTGGAAATTAGTGGAACGTATTATGATTACCTATAATGAAACTGAAGTTTAATCTAAATCACTAAATGGCTTGGTGAATGCCATATACTCCGTATTTGAGCTGAAAAAGATTAGAAATAAAAGTAAGATATATGCGAATCTTATAGGAGTGAAGGATGTACGAAATATTACATGCGAATCATAAATATATATCTTATTACAGTTAGTACTACCTTATGAAAGTCAAGTTTCCTGAGTAAGTATCTAACAACTGAAATTTAAAAAATGATATAGACCTAACTAAGACCTCTCCGTAAGCTTTATAATTTTTGGACTAAAACATAGGAAATAGTTTATGTATTTCAAAATCAAGAACTTTTATCTAAATTTAAAACTTCTTAAATATATCTTCAAATTCTATCAAATAACATTATTTAGAATTGGTTAAACTTCTTTCCGATTTCTTTTGATATTCTACACTTCAGCAATAACTATTCAATGTTATACTATTATTCAATAATGGTAATGCTTTGAACATCTTGAAAGCATATCCAAAAATTTAAAATTTTCTTCTAAAATTCTTAAGATACGATTATAGACAATTTGTATTATAAACAAAGGAAATAAAGCAATTAAAATATATTTTTTATTGTATTATCGTTTTTTTTATGTTAAATAATCAAGTATTGAATAAAATTTCGTTAAATCCAACAAAACCACTGCATAGACAAATTCCAAACCAACAAATTAACTATACTTTAGGTTATTATATTGCCACAATATAATATCGATAATAAATCAAAAACAGGAGAATAGAAAAACAATAAACGACGAATAATTTAACTTATTGAAGTTGAAAAATATTAGAAATTAATCTGACAAATAATATAGTATCCATGTTCTTAGAATATAATCATCTTTAATAGATAAAATGAAAAATGAGATCAAAGGAAACTTTCAGAATTATCAAATAATCAATTGAATATAAATTATAATTATACAAAATATTTATCTATAACTATATAACCTGTGGATATGTAAATAATTTTAATATAATTTTTTTCATTCATTGTCTTTTCTCTTATTATGAAAAACTTATATCTGATGTAGAGGTATAATGCTTTCTTACTTCATTGTATCAATTGTCATTGTCTATTATACTTTTTTATGTATTTTAACTTAGGTGATCCTTTAATTTAAACAATTCATCCAGAATTGAATTTTAAGTGATTTCAGTTTTGAAATAAAATCAATTGAAAACAACGATAGATATAACGGCAAATCGTTTTGAAATACAGTTATTCCTCTATTCAAACGGTATACTTTATTAAAACGATTTTTGATTATAAAATTAGTTAAATCTGTTACCCTATTTTAAAACATACCAAATCTCACATAGTACGGTTTTGATTTCACTATACATTACCTTAGAATTATATTCGACAAGGATGACTTTCTTCAGATACTTTTCAATGTCAAACCAATTTAAGCCTATGAAAAATTTTACCGTATGAAAATATATACCGATTACTCCTCTTAACGTTACTCTGTCAGAGAGCAAAAATGGAATCATGTTTTATATTAAAAATGTTTTGTCCGCGTTTTCTGACATTTCAAAACGTCGGAGAATTGTCGTCACCACTTAAAATAATCCAGTATTCAATAAAAATAATTACCTATCGATTACACTAAAGTGACGGTGGAATAATATTATATCAAAAATATTTTGTTCACGTTTTTCACAATTCAAGGCGTCAGAGGATAATCCGGGATTAAATGAAAAAAATTACCTAGCGATTACACTAAACGCGATTGTGACGGAGGAATAAATTTATATCAAAAACATTTTGTTCGGTTTTTCATACATCAAGGCGTCGTCAGAGGGTAATCCAGTATTAAATGAAAATAATAACCTATCGATTTCACTAAACGCGATTGTGACGGAGGACAAAAGCGTTTTGTTCACATTTTTCAAACTTCAAGGCGACGGCAGAGGATAATCCAGTATTAAATGAAAATAATTACCTAGTGATTACACTAAACGCGATTATAACGTTAGCTCACACTCATGTTATATTTAAAATGCTCTACATTCGCGTTTTTTAAATTTGTGATGCGTTCCAGAAACATCATCACTGTTCTACTATAATTTCAGCATTAAACTTAAAATGTCAATTTAATGCAATCTGTTCTTCGTTATGTCTACTTTTCATGTAATCGTTGAAATATATATTTCTATTCTATTACATATTTTCACATTTTCATTATTTGTATCGTGTATCAATTCAACATATTTTCTACTTAAAAGTAAAAAATGCCGCCGCAAGGAATAACATAGCATACAAATATATATACATATATATATATATATATATATCTGAAAATCCATAAAGAAAAGTCAGAAAAATAAAACCAATATTCTTTCTCTCAGTTTCTTATCATTTTATTTAAATGTAGTGGTGTTTTTCAATTTTTTATTTTCAAATATATTTTAAATTCTTCAAACCAAATCCAATAGACACATGTATCTTTGTATCATTCGTTTAAAATTCAGAGCATGCAGCCATGATGCCGTAAAAGATATATATATATATTATATACGTATATTGATATTAACAAAATCAAACCACCATAAATTTATTGATAGACATATTATACTTATCTTTGATTTTTTCCAATTTTTTTATTTTGTGATTTAACTGTCGTCTTTAATTTTTTTTATGATTTTTAACAGATATTGTATCTACCAGATACTGTACCGCGCCGACACAATCAGACAATTTATATACAAAGTTGCTTTTTTTATTGTATATATTATGTATATATAAATATGTATATTATATACTGATGTTGCTGATGTGTAAATAACATTAAATATCACAGAACAAGTGCCCATCAAATTGCTTAAACATACATACCCACATATACCTAGACTTATTCTAGATCAAAGTATCTTGTAAATTGACTAAAAATTGTTCGTATAGTTTAAAAGTTTCCAAGGGAACACAAACAAATGAAAAACAATCTAAGGGAAGGGACCATGTCCAATTCCCAAAATACAAAATTCTGGGCAAAAAATACATATTGTTTGTTGTTTGTTGATTTTTTATTTTTTTTTTTGAAGTTACATTTTACTTTGTATAACCGCCAATTGGGTACATGATAACATTTGTTTGTATATGGGTATAATTTTATGTATATAATGTATACCCATATGTATAAATCTGACCTAGAGGTCAAGACCAAATAAAAACAAAAAACAATTTTTTTATATATATGTACATATACCGTTTATAATTAAAAAAAAAAATATATTGAATCCAATAGTGAAAATCTATTTGCGTTTCAGACCCTTAAATTTTAAAATAAAAAAAAAAAAATAAACAAAATGTGTATTAAGTTTAAAATTCTGTATTATGGCAATACTATATTGGGTTCATTTATTTATATTGTTACACTGAAGAACAAAAATGTAAATTCAAAAAATGTAAACTTCTTTTCAACTAAATTTCATAATAATAGATTTTGGAGTTAGTAATGTGTTGCTACACTGAAGAACAAAAATTTAAGATCAAAAAATTTCAACTTCTTAATAGAATTTGGTCCGAATAATTTAATAATAATAGAATTCCGGGTAAAAGACCAAAGCTTTCAATTATAATTTTTGAAGATTTTTTTTAACGGTCTAGTTACATTGTTGCGTTTTCATTCGTTCTTAAGTTCGAAATCAAACAAAATACCAATGAGGTTTAATAAACCTTGATTAATGACTCAAATAATCATTACATTAAACTTATTACAGTGTCGAAGTTGCCAATTTGCGGGTAATTACCCTAAGTAAGAATAAACGTCAAAATGTATAACACTCAGCTCTTAACAGCAGGTAAAAATCAACTGATAAGTAGAAGTTTTTTAATTAAAATCGGTTGGCAACCCTGGTGTCAAGTGTCAAATTATTATTCATATGAAAAATTTGTTCATTTACGAATTTTTATTCTGTTGTACAATACTTTTACTACTCAGGTTGAATTCACATTGACTACTTTTTGTATTTAACTGTAAAAAAAATCGAAATATAATATACAGTTTTTTTTACGGTAGAATAAATTAACCACCATCATAAATTAATTAAGTGAGAAGGGTGTCAAATTATTTCACTTGTATTATAAATATTTCATTCAAGGGAAATATATTTTTTTTTGGGAATATTTTTATGGTGGCGTATTAATTAAAATAAAATATTTGAATCATCCTTCAAATATATCTATTTTAATTATACTAATATTAAAAAAAAAATGGATTTTTAAATATTATTTTACAGTTTTAAAAAGTGGTTGGACTCTTTCTTTATTTTTATATTTTTATATATGGTTTTTTAACTTAATATTGTTAAAGTATTTGAATTAGATTCATTACTATTACTTATTAAATAAAAAGATGCTTATGGAAATAATAATATACCTTTATGTATGTATATATATTTTAAGATTTTTTTGGTTGTCAAAGGAAACCTTAAAACCCTAATTCAAATTAGATTTAAAAGAATATAGTAGTTATTAGCTCTTTTAGTGTAAATATTATTCACTTAGCTTAATTTAAACTTCAGTTTAATGTTCATTTAGGGAACTATCAATAAGTGATTCAGTCATCATTTACAGGTGTAATTAATGGGGTCTTATAACTCTTAACTGCTTAAAGTTCAATTGTTTTCGTGTATATGGGGAGATAATATCACTGCGCGTAATTTGCAAAATAAATTGGCTACCACTAAATGCGTGGCTGTAGACAAGCGAGATTAATTGGAGAACCGAGTATAGTTTCATAACGTGGAAGATAAAATGAAACAGCCATAAAAACCATGGTCTAGAATAAGGCAAACCTCAAAAATTTCTTTTGAACAGATTCAGTACAGGAAATATCAATTTTAAGAGACTAAACTTGACTTGAATAATCAAAAGTTGGTCGAAACATAAGGGTTGGGGAATTCCTTGAGTCAGCGAAGTGTTATAAGAATATTGAGGACTATATCCGTTTTACAATGCAGTCGCATTTCACTATAGATTTCACTATTAAATTATTTTTTTAAAGTAGACTTAACCCATTTGAAATGTATAATACTAAGGTTTTGAAAGTATGTATATAATTTGGTTATTAACTTAAGTTAGATTAGTTTTTTTAAGGTATAAGTTTTATAAAATTAAAAATATAATGAATAAAGTTCCCCTTCCTACTATTCGATTGGTGGTGTAGTGGTTAGGTTATTGGTCTTTCAATCGAAGGGTCTCGGATTCAAACCCTAGATCGGATCAAATCTAATAAAAAAAATATAATTTATATCAATAATATGTTTATATCTGCCACACCTGAAATCCGTTTCATCTTACAACTACAAACGCTTCAGTTTTATTCTAAACCTAAAAAACACCGCCAACTCAAGATTTTTTTTGCAGCATCAAACAAAAAAAAAACAATTGCTTTAAATTAGTAAATGTCACAATGACTTTTAAATAATTGAATTAAATATATCCAAATAAAATCTGTATCCCTCGATTTACACTTTTATAATTAAACCGCCTTTAAATTAAACGATAAATACCTAAATATCATACAAACATACTAAGTTTGCTAATTACTATACAAAAACAACAAAAACGATTTTTACAAAAAAAAACTCTACTACCAACAGATTAAAAAAAAACCCACAAATCATCATGGGTTAAATTTAAATTTCATTTTATAAACCATTTACCATAGATCCTTTTTAACAATCCAAAACAAAACAATAATAAAAAAAAAAAAAGGAATCAAGACCTACTCAGAGGAAATTGATGATCTTAAATATATATATGTACATTACATACATACTGACAAAACTAATCAATCATTTTTTTTATCTTTTTAGTCATTTAAAAAAAAAAAAAAGTACTAAATGAAAATGACATAAAAACTGTCTAATTTTAACACAATCTCTTCTTATTTAACAGCTAATCACATTTATACTTACTTATATTCATACCATAAATATAAGTATATAAATGTATGCACGTTTGTACAAACATTGTTTAAAAGTTTTGCAAAAAAAAACAACAACAAAAAAAACACTTTTACTCTATTTGTAACCATCAGCACAGCCAACAATTTATTCAAAGCCTTTAAAGGTAAGGAAAAATCCCTTGTCAATTTTAAATGTTTACCAATACAATATATGTGTATACTGTGTATATATGTATACATTAAAAAATACTTTAACAGTTTTTATTTTATTTTTTAAAGTCATGTTGTTGAATCCTTAAAAAAAAAATACAAAACAAAAGAAATTAATTCAAAGAAATCCCTCCAAAGTTATTTTGCGTTCTTCTCATGTCTTTCATCACAAAACTGGGAATCATCACTGTTGGAGAGATCTAAAAACCTGAAAAATATTCCTCTGATGTTGCTATTTTTTATTGGTCTGAAGGACTTTTGAAGACAAAAAAATAAAATTGAAACTCTTCATAGTGAATAAGTTTTTTATTTTTGTATGTTTCCTTCCTTTTTCATCCTTCATCATTATCATTATAAGATATAATAGAAAAATTGGTCTTGTTTGTTGCTTTGTATTTTTTTTATTAATCGTTTCCTTGAGAATGTTTTTTATATTTTGTTTAGACATATATATACTGATACATTGTATATACAGGGTATTAAAATAATGAGATGTGTTGCTATGTTATGCTATTCACTGGTTGCTACCACAGCATTTTAGTTCCTAAGTTATGGAGATTTGAAAGAAATTCACTGATTCACTGACTTTTACCATTGCATTCAAATGTGGATAAGAAACTGTTTTGTATATGAGAACTAAACTGAGTGGATTTCAGTTCGTAAGATATGGCGATTTGAAAGAAATTCGAATTTAGTTTTCATATTACTGTTTTAAGACCACTTGTCAAAATTAGTGCATTATGCATTCGAAATTCTAAGAAATTTTATATTAATTAAAATCTTCTAATTTTTCTATATTTGACTGTTTCAAAACTTTAAAACCTAAAAAAATCGAAAAATGGCACTTAGTCGGAAAACACCCGCATTTGAAAATTAAATTAAAAATTAAATTTTAAAGTAAGTCAATGTCTATTAATATTTCTATATTTTAAAAATCTCTAAACTGTAGGATTCTAAATTTATAAAATCAAAAATATTATACATAGTCAGAAAACACCCTGTATATATAATGTACATACGGTGTATTGCGTTAAATGTGAAAAACTTTTTCTTTTAATCGTTTACCTGTTTAATAATTCTTCATATTTTACCTTGTCAAAACCGTGGTACTGTCAAAATGTATAAAAACAACTTATAGTATTTAAATAATCTGCAAACACCCTGTATGTATACATGTACCACGTTTCAAAATCTAAAAAAAAAATTCTTTTAAACGAATACCTATTAAATTTTTTTTGTAGATTTTACCATTTCAAAATTGTAGGATTTTAAATTTATAAAATTAAAAAAATTTATATTTAGTCTGGAAACACCCTGTATAAATATTTATTATTCTATGTCAGAATGTATAACTGAATATTGAACTACTGTGCAGATGTCATTTGAATAAATTTTTAACGTCACAAAAGTTAAATTATCATTTCTACGCACTATACATAAATATATATATCATATATATATACATATATCTCGATATTTTGTGGGGGCGAATAAACAAAGATAGAAAATGATAGAAAAAGATAAAAAAAAAAAAAAAAAAAAAATGTAAACAACAAAATCATCATTGTTTGGAATTGTTTTACTGTTCTATTTTTAATATGAAAATGAGAATAGAACACAGAACTGAACAAAATCCTTATGGCTAGAAAAAAAAATATTGAATTAAAATGAGTTCAACTTTAATATGAAAGTGTGTGTGTATGTAGATGACAAAAACATAAAAGTGTGAGTTATACTAGTATAAAATTGCTTATGGCAATTTCCAATATTTAGTTAAGTACTGATCCTGTTCAAAAATGTTTAATTAATATTCTGAAAGTTAAAAATAGAAAATAATGTTTATGTTTTTGTTGCCTGATTTATTTTGTTGCTCTTGTTGTAATTGTTCTTTTTTTTTTTTTAAAGCACTCTATCTTAAATTAAAAATAAATAAAGTTTTAGTTATTGACATGAAAAAACAAAACAGAATAATCAATCTCTTAATAAGGGATTCATTTGAATTTGCAAGGATTCATTAGATATATTATTATATTTTTATATTCAATTTTGTATATTAATAAATTATAATAGTTAAAAATTTAATATTTTGTAAAATTAATTAAAAAAAAATTTATATTTTATGTTATTTAATGTGGACATACTTTATGTTAAAGTTATTCTATATGAAATAATCCGACCGATGGCATAGTGTTTAGGACATCGGTTTTTCAAAGGAAGGGTCTGAGTTCAAACCCTGTTGTTATTAATTTCTGTTATTAGAATTAATCCTAATGAATTCCACATACAATTAAAACATGAGATCGTATTAAATCTTACACTAGTTAACTAGGTCTAACCAGTACTACGTCAATTTTATTTGTTATAAGTGACGCTAACTGTTCAACTGTTAGGGACTAATAAATCTTTCTACACCATAAACATGTAGAAACGTCTTATATTTTCAATCAAAATTCTATTTTTGTTTATATTGTAATATTTTGTATTTGAGTTATATGGTATTTTATATCTGTGAGTTATATTATTTAATTAAATTATTTGTATATATTTTGCATTAGTTTATATCGTTATATTAATGTATTTTTTATTAAAGATATATAATTATTAATTAATGGTTAAGCCATTAACTTGAACCCACTGACGAATGGTATGCTGTGTCGAGTTTTAAACTTTTGAAATAAGTCTCCTGATGGTATTAAGTATTTGGATTATGCTTTTCAGTTGCTCGTTGACATAGGAATAACTGTTATAACAGGAATAAAATTTTGTAAACTCCTTTGGAACGATGTGGAAGAACAAAATGAGCTATTTAGTACATATTATATAAACATATAAATTGATTTGATATTTTTAAATTTACTTTTAACCCTTTTCAGGCTCTGTAATAAAAAAAAATTAGAATTCGCCTACTCTAAGCAATGTTTCATAAAGAATATACATGTTAGCAATTAGTCGAATAGTTAGGAGTAGGTTCTATGTGAACATTCATCTGGATCTGGAATATGTCGATTAGTCTTTTCCAATCCCGTAATTGTTATTCATTATTAAATTTTCAGTATGCCTATATGTTAGAGTGAATTTAATTATGTTCCATATAATATTGTTATATTACGAATTACTGAACGTCCTGTAATTGAAAAGAATCTTCAATTTACTTCGATGTTAGCGTAATTTATTAAAAAAATTAATATAAAACAAAAGAATTTAAAATTCTAATAATAAAATATGTATTCCAATTAACATTTAGGTCTGCATCAGTAACTATAAAAATTAAAAATGTCTATTCTATTACAAGACATACCCATACTAAATATACATAGTCACTATTATTAACTACATACTAACAATTTTTTACTATCCCGCTGTTAAACGCAAAAAATTATGTTCTTAATCTTTTTATGTTTTGACTAAAAAAATATGTTAAAACTTAATCGGGGTACTCATCCCAAATGTAAGCCAATTTAAAAATATTTTTATTCTTCTGTTTTTTTCTTAGGCATCCCATACACGATAAACCAGGTTTTTAACTTGGTTCGCGTACTTGTGATGTTAAATCGCGTATGAGCAAGTTAGTTGAAAGACCATTTTGAAAGTTAAAAGTTGGTTGGAAGAAAATCATAAAATTTAGATTTTTGTGGGTGGAGTCTTTCGTTTCATTTGAGTTGCATTGAACAACTTAAATGCCATTTTATTTTAATAAGTAGAACTATTTATATTTAAATAAAAACGATTACAAATTCAAATTCAAATTCAAAATTACACATACTTTTGACATTTAGCATATTTTTCAAAACAAATCAAAAATATATTATGGTTCTATGATAGGTTGGATAAGTATGTAATATGGTTTGTAAACAATATTGCGTACCAAGTTAAAAACCGGATCCATCGTGTATGGGGTGCATAATGCAACAACAAATTAATTTTTTTAAGATTTTTCTTTAAAATTTCCCTAAATACTCACATACAGAAAAAAAAACGTCCGACCAGTGTTAAAAAAAATCCACATTTCTAAATTAAAAAAAAACGAGGAAGAGTGTAGTAGAGTAGACTGTGTCAACTCTGGGATACCCGTATGACCGTTATATAAACATTATACCATTATTATTATAAACATTAATTACTTTTGGCAAAATTTTAAACATACCAGCTTTATTAGGTGTAGTATAATCCTCATATAAAAGAAGGAGTTGTATGGCAGCTACTCGATACCTCTGCAGCAGACCAACCAAATTTTGCAGTAACTTTGGCCATTCCACTAAACTATTTTTGGCAAAATTTCAGACACCCAATTTCAATAGGTGTAGAGTAATGCTTATATAAAATAAGAAGTTGTATGGCAGCTACTCGAACCCACTGCAGTAGACCATCCAAATTTTGCAGTAACTTTGGCCATTACACTAAACGATTTTTGGCAAAATTTCAGACACCCAGCTTCATTAGGTGTAGAGTAATGCTCATATAAAATAAGAAGTTGTATGGCAGCTACTCGAACCCACTGCAGTAGACCAACCAAATTTTGCAGAAACTTTGGCAATGAAACTAAACTACTTTTGGCAAAATTTCAGACACGCAGCTGTTATAGGTACAGAGTAATACTCATATAAAAAAAGAAGTTGTATGGCAGCTACCCGAACGCATGGACCAAAAAGGCTGGATTTAAATAGCGATGACGGCTATTGCAAAAAAACGAATTTGCGAAAATTTCAATATCCTAGCTCCTTTAGTTTTTGAGTTATCGTGATTACGGACGGACGGACGGACAGACGGACGGACAGACGGACGGACATACATAGCTAAATCGATTTATTTTTCGATTCTGATCCGATCCATACACTTGAGTCTATATCTACCCCGCTTCCTTCTCTGCGTCACAAACGTAATGGCAAATTTATTATACCCTTTGACTATATAGTCATACGGGTATAATAATTTCTCATTTTTTTTTTTTTAATCTTAAGATTCTTTTTTTTTTTTATTTTCATTTACATTTAAAAACAACAAGTGATGCCTTCCTTAAGTTAGCTGTAGACGTTATTGTAAAGTCAAGTACTCATTTCTCTTTTTGTTTTTTTTAAATTTTTAGAAAAATAAAAATTCTTTTATTTATGCCATGCCTTTACTATTGTATCTACTAATTTGAATATAACACACATTCATACATCTACATATATCTTTATTACAGAATTTTTTCACATACACTCAAAAAAATTAAACTGAAAAAAAAAATAAGAATTTTACAAATTAAAATAAAAAAAAAAAAAAAAAAAAACTAAAACCAAAACAAAGTCAAAGACAAAAACAAAAAATCATAAACGAAGGAATCACCAAGGAAATTCCTAAGAAAAACATTAGCAATTTTTCTTTTTATGTTCTGCTTGTTCTTTATTTTATTCTTAAAGTACCTGATGGTATCTCCTTAACTACATCTTATAAAAAAAAAAACAACAACAACCTTTTTTAAATGCTTCTTTTTTTATATATAAATAGATATAAAAATATACAAACGTACATACATATAACATAAACCAGATTTTTACCATCTTTGGCACCATCATCAGCATCATCATTTTTTTTTTTATTTTTATTGTTTTTTTTTCGACTGCTTGGTCGTTCTGGCATGTATTATTCATTTTTGTTATTTAGAAATCTCACCCAACTTGTTAAACTTTGTCTCTGTCTCTCTCCCTCTTTTCTCTTTTGTAAAACAATATGCATCTTGTATAGTTAAAAAAAAATATGTAAGTATGTATGTTTGTAGTCGGTAATAAACTAGAATAAAATTCGATAACAAAAGTCAACAGTGTCTGTTATCCATTTAAAAATATATATAATATATATATATACTTATGTAGGTATATATGGATGCTTGTAGCTATTTATGTTGTATTTTTAATTCATCGGGTGTTTTTCTTTGATTTTGTTTTCATTTTATTTTGTTTTTATAATTTTCAATTTTAATCCTAAAAAAAAAAAAGAAAAATGTTTTCAATCCCTAATATTTCTCATGTGATCATTTTCTATGGCGCCAATTTGACGTCTACTACGTTCTTCATCTGTTGGGCATCATAAAATGTTTTTATAAATACGTGTATATTTTTTGTATATATATATATATATATATTTTTTGTTTTTAATAGATACTTGATATATATATATAAATTTTATTATAAATCCTAAAGTTGTAAATGAGAAAAAGAAATAAGATGACCTGTTCTGTTATTTACAATTTTATTTTATTTTTTTTTTTTCAGTGTACTTTTATACCTAAAAGGTATCTTAAGATACTTAGAATCTGTTTTTAGACTGACTTTTATATGTTTGATTTTTTTTTTTTGTATTATTTTTTGTTTTAACTGTTTTAGAGGGATTGGGATATTAAGAGAGGCTGATATATTTTTTTTTTTTAATACTTTGTGGGACATTTTTAGAAACTTTGTGTCGCAAAAAATTACATATTTACTTTCTTTTCATTTATTGGTTTTGTCATTCTATTGTTTTATTAAATTTTGTTTTCTAAATTTAGATTTTAAGTATGTAGGTATGTGTGTTTGTATCGAATTACATGTGTATAGAATTATATATTGTCACAATAGATTTCTTTTGTTTTAGATATTATTTAATAGTTTATTTTATGAGGTTGACGAATTTTTAATTAAAAATACAATTTTGATAATGTTGTTATCTATTGGATTGAGTGTTAAGAACTAAGTTAGAACAGAGCAAAATAATTGGATTACAATGGTAGACATTAGTTCAGTTTTATGAAAAGTTAAAGCACTTTCAAGATATAGTAATTTTATAAAATTGAAGGTGGTTTTAGAGTTCCTGCACGATTGTCAAGGAATGAACCCTTTTTAAGTTATAATTCTTTTGTTCTCAGAGTTTTTAGTTAATTCGGATCTAATCTAGAGTTTTAAATCTTTCTTAGATACAGATTGTTTTTTTCCTACCTACTCCCTTGAGAAACATAGGCCCTCTACAAAGCATTTGAATCTAGCTCTATTTTCTGCTTGCATCTTTACTTCAGACCAGGTTTTAAAAAAGATTTTGAGTTAATTTATGCTATTTTATTAATTTGAGAGAATTATTGCCCAATTTGTGGCAACTCCTTAATCCATGCCTTTCTTAATATTCAAGTACACAAGACTCTAGAGTATATTTTTTAAATATAAATTAGATTTTGTTCAAAAAAATAGTGTTAAGGTTCATTAGCTAGGTCTAAGCCGTTTTTTTGTCCTTTCATAAGCATAAGAAAATTCCACTAGACATTTCAATATTACTCTGTTAGATGCAGTTTGTTTTTGCACTATCTCAGGTTATACCTATTGAGTTTAGCTCAATTATTATTATGTTGCGCCATGTGTTAATTGTCAGACCACTTCGTTTGGGGCCTTGAAGTCTAAGTATTGCAAGTTCTTATAATTTTTATATTTCAAGCACTTATGGAATTATGGAATATAAAACCGCCTTCTTTCCGAGTTCATCAGATTATTAATGCGCTTACACCTATATTTTGTCTTGTGATCATTTTACATCTTTTACTTTGTAATTCTTTTAACTTTTAAAAGTTTTGTCAATCATATGACAGTCTTGAGGATTACTTTGTATTCACTAAAGCAGAATATTTGACATGTTTAGACATATCAGCGGTCCTATAGCTCTTAATTCGACTCTTCATTCACTCTACACTTAATTCAATCATTAGATAATAGAATGATCTAGAGATTTCATAATACTTAGAATCTGATATAAAATTAGATTATAGAAACATGTAGGACCTCCCTGTATTTATTGTACTTCTAATATGATGAGAACTTCTTTGATTCCAAATGTTATTCCTTGCTTTAACGCACACATCTCTTTTTGATTTACAGTGTAAGATAATTAAAGCATTACGAATTATTTATTCCTAACTGTTGTTTACGAAAATAAAATAGAAGGTAAAATAAAAAAAATATTTTCTAGGTAACTTAATAGAAATTTCTTCAATAATCTAAAATTTATAAATAGACTCAATATATCTATCATTTTTTGTCAAGGCAAATACGTATATATACATACATTTATATATCATGTCTATATTTACAGAATATCCTTGGGATATTTAAGGATTCTACAAATAGAAGGAATATATTGCATATACATTTTTATATTTTTGAAGTATCCTTATACTCGTATTATAAAAGATATTCTTTTACTACCTTTAAATACTCATTTTACTGTATAATATTATCAAAGTAAGTGTGTATATGTGTGTATCCCTTATACTTTTTGTGTTGCGAAAAAAAAGGAAAAAACAAAAAGGTTTAATATTATTTTTATGACTTAAGGGTATCCTTTTTATGATTTTATAGATTTATTTTCATTTTTATTCGATTTTGATATGAGGAAGCGAGATAGTCACAAAATGTATTTAATTTAGTTCTTACTCCTTGTTGTCAATTCCTCGAAATGTATACATACATATACCATGTATACCATATTATGATGTATCTTTTAAAAAAAAAATTGAATATTAATAAAAAGTGATTGCAAATCAAGTGCATTCCTTTATTATACTATACATATATGTATATATATACCTTAAAGGAGCTCAGATGTATTTAGAAGGCTTATTGTAATAAAAAAAAATAAAACAATTAACCGGAACACAATATATACATATATATATGTCTTTTATAATATAATATATTTAACTGGCGCATATAAGATTTATACTAAGATTTAGTTAACAATAGAAATAAATTGTGAACTGAAAATGAACAATAGTTATTTTGACTTTGTATGTAAATTTTGAATTTTTTGAATAATAGGGATTAGTCTTATATTGTTTTAAATAAAAGGAATACTGGACCAAAATCAGGATTTAATATTATAATTTTAATATTTAGATTATTCTTGAAAAAAAAGGATTCAAATTAAACGCCAGAAATATCCTTTTTTTGTTGTTGTTGTTTTTTGATACCTATAAATGGTTTTTGAGTTTTGATTGTGAGCACGTACATGTTATTTTAAGATAAATTTTAATCGGATTTACTAAAAATTAACCTAAGCATTTAATACCTACTCCAGATACAAAGAAATTAATTAATTATTATTTTAAATAAAAACATTTTAATTAAAAGGTCGTTGTGACTAGACAAGACTTTTAAAACAAGATTAAATTGTGATGAGAATTTAGTGAAAAGTGGTATTTTTAATTATATAAAATCCAAAACCACGTATACAAAAGGTACGCCAGCTTTTATTTTTGAAGTGTGGCGTAGGTATATTTATTTAATATTATGATATAAGCTATTATGATGTCAATTATAAATATTTCTTTTATTAGATATGATCTTACCAGGGTTTGAACCCAAGACCTTGGTTTAACCTTTCCAATTTCGATTTAATATTATTATTCAGAATGCTTTACATGCATTTATATTTTTCAAAGTAAATTAGTTGATTAATAACCAGTGCATCAATTATTTTATATAAATTATTAGTTCTCGTTGAAGGTCCACACATAATTTTTTGTGGTATGATAACCTTTTTTGATGTAGTTAATTAGTCGTGGAAGAGTGCGCCAATTAATTTTGTGCTTTTATTTTATCCTTATTTACTTAATTACTGCATCCTAGGACTCTTGGCGGGGTAAAGGGCTTCAATAAATCCTCTCCACCTTTCCCGATCTTTGCAATTCCTTTTAGCTTTAGCCACGTTTTTCGTTGCACTTCTACTTCTTTCAAAACAGTACTTCTCCATGTTTTCTTTCGTCTACCTACTCGTCGTTTACCTTGCGAATTCCACGTAAAACAAAGTATGTCCGATCCATCGTTATTTTTTGGTGATATTGGTGGTTACCTTCCATGTTTCAAAGCCGAATAGAAGTACTGATTAGAGGTTTGTTTCAAATATTTTTAACTTTGTGCGCAGAGCGATATTATTTAACGGCCATATGGTTGAAAGTGTTCCAAAAGCCGCTCTAGCTTTATTTATTCTGTTGTTACCATCAACTTCCGTCCTCTCATTTGATGTCATCATGCTTCCTAAATAATTAAACTGCTCTACTTATTCAATTTGGCTTTCTTCTAGCAGAATTTGCTGTTGTGTTGAGTGTTCTGTGCGCATTCTTTTAGTCTTAGCTGCGTTTATTTTTAGACCAGCTCGTTTGCCATGTGTTCAGGTTTTGGCAAATTTCGTTCAGACCACTTCTTGTTTTATCCTACCTATCTTATACAAAATTTAATTAATTTTTCTGATTCTTAAAGCTTAATTTACTTATTATAAAATTTTGGAACTGCAAATAATATTATTATTTAAATATAATATTACCCTTCAATTATTTTATTATTCAATACATTTCTTATATCTTATGATTCAATCTAATATGTATTAAGTATATATAATAATGAATTAATAATTATACATACATAATATAAAAAATCTCATTAAACAAATTATGACAACATTTATTTAGTTATTTAATACTTCTTTATTCTATTTTTAAATAAAAAATCATTATTAAAGTATATATTTGAATATATATAGTAAAATATTTGACACGATAATAACAGAATTACAACGATTTTCTAATTTGTCATCTTATTACAGCTTCGCTTCGCGCTCAAAATAAATAAAAATATTTTTAATAGAAAAAAATTTTCTTAGTTTTTTCTGCTTTTTATTTTTTTCATAATAAATTTAATTGAAATTATTCAACATGTTGAAAAAAAAGAATCTCAAATTTTGCTCATAATAAAAAAAAAACAACAAAAATATTTAATGTGTCGCAATTGATTTAAAAATAAACCACTAAATAATGAAGAATGTCATCAGTTTTTATCTAAAATAGAAAAGTTTAAAAATACTAATATGATAATTTTATTAATTCCTACAAACTTTGGGATATTGTAACACTATCGAAAAATTTTTATGTTAAAAATATTAAGAAAAATTCGTTTTATTATTTTGTATTAGAAATAGCTGTCAAATACTTCACACATGTCAAATTTTTAAAGTGTCAAATTTAAAGTGGCAAATGCTTTACAGAATAAATTTAAATGTCATTTAATATGTAAGTTCGCGAAAATTTGGATCCGCTCAATATTTTATTTTGCTCAAAGCTAATTTATTTCGCTCAAGACATACCTAAGCGAATTAAAAATTTGACTTGAACTATACATTGAGTTTGTCAAATTTGTTCGCTCATTCACAATACTGTCAAATAGAATAATTTGAATTCATGTTTATATATCACATATTAAAATTAAATTTGTGTGTGTACAATTGCGGTCAAATTTCTTTCAAGATTATTCTCCCCATTGATAATTTTAATTCGTTTAATGGAAACTAATATTAAAACATCTATACAATATTTCGAGTTATACATATTACGAATTTCAAAAGTCAATTCTACAATACTTGAAATTCGCCACATACCTATTGCCAGCGTTTAAAAATTAAATTCTACTTAAATTTACAAATTATAATACAACCCAACATTCAGCAGATCAGCTCAATCTTTTTCTTCACATTCAAAATATTTGAATTAAAAAAAAAAAAATCAAATCAAAAATACAAAAAAAAATATCGCGAATTGCGATCCCAAAAGAAGCGTCAACATAGAAATTATGTTGTGAAAAAAAAAAAAATAAAAAATTTTAAAAATACTAAAAAATCATAAAATAAATTAAATTCTTGTTTTTTTTTTTTGTTTTTATTGTCTTTTGTGGAGGACGGAATCTCCACAACGTAAAAAAGCAATTATCTACTTATTATATATGTACATATATACAAGTATATAAATACAATTTGTTAACAAAACAACAAAAAAAAAAATGTTTAGTCGTTTAATATAATTTAAATAGCCCACGATACACTGTTTTGCCAATTTAAAAATTTTTCAATCACCCAAGTTGCCCGGGCAATGGATATTTTATCATTTTACTCATACTCTCTTTCTCTCAGAATTACAAAATACTGAACAAAAAAGAAGAGAAACTTAATTGATGAGTGAGCACAGAGATCTGGTCGGGTTCGGGTAGAAGAAATGGTACTCATGGAATGTTGACGCAATTTATGATTAAATATGAATCTGTTCACAAGTACAATTTATACAATCTATTAGGTATAATTTGAATGTTGATTGTTGTTTTTTTAGTTAAATATTAAAAAAATTTTATCATATTTGTCAGTTAAAAGCTTTTAAAACAAAATTTTGTATCTATAAATACATTTACATGTTATATATACAAGCAAGTATTGATAGATAGTAAATAGTTACTTTAATAATATGGTGAATTATGTGGACTATGAACTGTTTATGATATTGTATTATAACATTATTAGTTATTTTCTAAGTAGCTACGTTTTAAGATTATACAATTTTTTTAAGTTCCATAGATATATATAATATATCTTACTCTATGCTATGACTAGCTATGACTTGTGTGGCTGTGTCATGTGTGCTACCAAATTGAGTATAAATTTATCTAAAGATACATATATTATGTAAATATGTATCTTATGAATTTTTCTTGTACACAATTCAAATTTTTTTTTTTTATTTTTTTTTTATAATTTTTTTTTAAATTGTTATGGTTTTGAATTTATAATGTCGCCTTTTTGGCGGAACCTTGAAATATTAATTAACCAAAAGTATAAAAAAACATAAGAAAATTAAAATGAAATGAAAAAAAAATAACTGAAAAATTTATAATGATTTATATGAATACTTAAATATGAATATGTAGATATATTAATATACCTATATTATATTTAAGTAAATTGTTTTTGTAAATTATGTGAAATTTGAAATATTTTAGTAAAGAGACGACTTCAGAGTACGTATATTTGAAAAAGTTTGTTACTTAAACTATAAAAATTATTAGAGAATCTTAAGATACAAATTTTTGATAAATTTGATAATTGTTTTTGTATTAATATTTTTTTTTAGTTCAAAACGGCATTATTCAAGTATTCAAGTGCCGGGTTGTTAATTGTCATTATTGAAAGTTAAATAAGAAAAAAGACTCTGGGGTGTTATTTCATATTTAATGAGAAATTAATTATCGGGATGTTATTTCTTAAGAAGTCGAAAATTGAAATAGGAATAAAATCCCGGAACTGTAATTGTAAAAAAGTGAGGTAATTTTACATTTTATGAGAAATAACGCCCCGGAGTATTTTTCCCGAAATCTTTGTGCAAACATAAAAGTTTTTAATTAAGAAACACATTTAGAATTGTATTCGGAGTCAGAGAGCTGTCCATCATATTCTGAAGGTTTGTTCATAATATTGTAGAAGGATCTTAGAGTTAAACTCAAAAACATGTACCCCTTTTTCAAAATAGTGATAAATGTTTGGATGAGATTCTGAATTAGATTGAGAGAGAATTTAGATTGAATACAAAATTCTGGAAAAAGGGTATAACTCCAAGATCCCTCTACAATATAGGTATTTGGAAGCCCGGTGCTTTATTTCAATAAAAAAGATAAATTATAAGAGAAATAACACCCCAGGATTTTATTTTTCATATTTTGCGGAATAATTTCCCGTGCTTACATATCCGGGGCTTTATTTCTTATGGTCTTATTTCATGGCTACTAAGTATATGTATGTAGTATAACTTGTTTTATATGAAACGATTTAAAAATGATATTACTGCAGATTTGATTTTCTTCTTATAGATATGAACTGGAAATTGACGATTTTATGTAAAAAATAATTGATTATAATTTAAATTATTCAAATAGGTATAATTTATGTAAAGTAACGAGGTCAATAATGTTGTTGACCCTTTTTTTTAAGAGGAAATTTTAAATATATGATTGATTAATTAATTCAATTGTAAGATATGAGTTATTTTTAATGATATTTAAATATATTAAAATATTAATATTATTAAATAAAAAATTATATTAGTAAATTTATATATAAAAAATAATTAATTAAAATTTAAAAATTTTTTAAAAATAATTGACATAACTGTTTATTTAGTAACTATGGAAACAAAGCAAAACACATTCCAAATAAAAATTTAATGTAAACAAGTTCATTTTGAATTAAACGAAAGAATTTTGAATTAACGAATTCAAATATTCGTCAAGTGATCAACAGATAAAGATTGAAAACTTAGAAGAAAAAAATTTTATTTATTAAAACATAAGTCATATATATGTAGGTACAATAAAGGTTTGTTAACTTGAAGCTCGTTAAAAATTTATTAAACATGTAAAATAATAATTTTCAGTATTTTAATATGTAAGCATTCGTATAACAAGTATATAAGTATAGTAAGTATAAATGTACATGTAAAACTAGTTTCGTTTTCGTTATCGAGTTTTTCTTAAAAAAATGTTATTAAACAATCTTTAATAACCTATTTTAGAAAGGCTAATACTGATCTCTGCTTATATGCATTTTTTTAGTATCTATGAACATATGTATGTTGATAATTGGTATATTTGGGAATAATTTATAGATTGTATAAAAATTTTGAGAATTTCATTATTAAAATTTATTTAAATTAAATTTATGCACGTGTATGTGATATTGGAACTTAGAAAAATTATTGGCTATGAGATCTCCTAACTTACTTGAAATACAAAGTTAAAAATATTTAAAGCATCCGTAATATTTGTTCTATATTATATGGTTGTAAGACCTAGCATGGAAACAATAAAAATATTAATTAATTTCAAAAAACAAATGATGAACATGAAAGTCTATCTCCAATTTTCTATCTCTAATCTTTTGACCACAGAAGAATACGCAATACAGATTATAATAGCGAAGTAACAACCTAGTAAGGACTAAGATAAGAAAGTTAAACTGACAATAAATTGATCAGATACAATGAAAGGCTCTTCCAAAACAATTTTTCAACGAGTACAAGAACCCGGTAAATAACTAAGAGTCGGAAGATCTCGTACAATATATAACATCAATATTTAACATATACGAATAATCAAACTATCATACAATATAGAACAGAATTATAGAAAAAGAGAGAGAGATAAAGAAAATTCTCCCGAACTTTAAAATCCAGCAACTGAACTATTACAGAATAATGGACTATGTGAAAGCTAGTTCTCAAAAACTCAAAATTTTTTAATATACATCTTTATTATACCTTTATATACCTTTATTACTATTATTTAATAACCGCTGGTTGTGCCACAAGTGGTTATGGTGCAAACTTTCATTCGATAGGCTCTGGTTCGATTTCCGGTAAAAGTGAAAAACTTTTATTAGATTTTCGAACTAGATTCAGCTCCCATTCACAATTGGGTGATAATATAATTTTAATAAAAAAAATACTTATGCCAATATAAAAAAACTTAAAATATAAACAAATATTTTAATTTAATAATTTAACTCACAGATATTGAAATACCTTGTAATCCAAATATCAAATTATTGAAATATAAGTGTAACAAATAAATATTGTATTTATTGAAAAACTAAGACGTTTCTAAATGTTATAAGGCGTAGTTGTATCTCATGTTTAAATTGTAAGTATTTGGAATTCATTAGGATTAATTCTAATAACACGAAATAACATGACCCCCTGTACCAACATGTACTTATGTTATTAACAGACTTATTAGCCCAACATTTGAACAATAAGCACGTAAAAAAATGAATATGTACTTATTTGTCTGTGAGTTGAAAACATAAAACAAAATATTTTGAATTAAAAATTGTAGAATAATTATTTTCTGAAAAGTATATATAATTTTTTTTTAAATGATTTTTAAATTTGCATAAAATATAAAAACAAGATTTTTCCAATGAAAAACTACATAATATGTTTATATATATATATTCCTATATATATATATATATATGACAAATAAACACCTTAATCTTTATTTTTCCATATAAAATTATATAATTTTATTTAAATATTTTTAAGTTGAAAAACGTCAAATACAAAGACAAATAAATATTCATTTGTAAGTTTATATTTAAAAAATCTAAATGTATGTTATATATATATATATATATATATACAAAAATCATTTTTTAAACTCATTTTTTTCATTTTATATACGCAAAAAATAAAGAAAAAAATTGTAGACCTAAGTACGTTCCATAAGTATACAAGTAAAATCCCAGCACAAAAAAAAATCTATTTTTCTATTATCATATTTATATATCTATATACTTAAATACATAATATATATATAATGTACACATATTTAATATTTATGAAAATAATAAATACCTACCTAAAGAATTTTCTCATTGTTCTGAAATTTTATTTGTTGCTATTTTTGTTGTTGCTTTTTGTAATTATTGTATTTGTTGATTTGTGATTTTCTTTATATATATATAATTATATAACGTACGGTTTACACATGTCATGTCGCCCCCATTTAATATGTCATCGTTTTAAAAAAAATATTAAATAAGCATATATTGAATATATAGTAGGTTATAATATACATACATGTAGATGTATTATAGATATATTAAGTAAAGTATATATGTAAATTAAATGCAAAATATGTATGAATTTTTTTTTTCTTAAAAAGTTATTTGTCATTATCACAATATTCTGTTATTTAATACAAAAATGAAAAGACAAACGCATACACACACAGATACAGCCATGTATAAACAAAGTATACGTATAGTATATTCCGCCTACAATCAATTTTATTTTATTTTAATTTTATTTATTTCATTGTTATTTTATTATATAATGTATTATATTTGTTTCAATTTTAAATATTATATACATATATATATATGTTTTCATTACTTTATACATATATATAATATATAATAGTTAAAAAATACCTGAGAAATGGTGTACAATGGAATTAAAAAAAAAATTGAACTATTTGAAATTATTGTAAATTGTTTTTCTTAAGTTTTCCTTCCTTTATCGATTTTTTTTCTTCTTCTACTGTTTTTTGAATGGTAATTTTAAAATTTTCTGAGGTTTGTTCATTTATTGATATATTTGTAATTGTTTTTTATTATAACATATTGCCATCAGACATTATGGGGCACTTTTGGGATCCACTTAGCGTATTATGAGCTTGAATTAGAGTCTTATATCATGAGGATCTCTCTCTTTCTAACTGAATTCGTAGGTTTGAACTCATATACATTTCCATTTTAAATTGTAAGCAACGTCTTTATTGCTGAAATTCTCACAAATTTATCCGTTATCATAATTTTTAATTTTACCCATAACCCAGGGTTACTAATCGACATTCACGAAGCTTCCTTGCGTAATGCTGATCTTTAAAACCAAATTAGTGTTTAGCTCTAAAGTTTGATTGTGAAAAAGGAATGTTTTTTCTTGGTTAAAGTCATAAACTTACTCACAGGATCCTTTGCATCAACTCTTGCAACTTCAGTGGCTGAATCTCAAAATTTCCCACACACTCCCAACAACAACGGAAAGTAGACAATAAAGGAAAGCGTTAAAGTATCAAGTAGTTTTTGACATTATAAGCAAACATTTATGTTAATCATAAGGATCTGATATGAGGTTTAAGAGAAGGTTGTAAAGAGGGAAAACTTAAACTACCCAAATGCATTGCAAATTATTAAATTTCCGTTATTTATATCCTACCACCTTGGGAGTGAAACCTGATTAGTTACGAACAACATCACATAGAAACTACAGGTTTTCATTAATAAGTGTTTAGGAATCATATACAGAGTATATTAGCCCATTACAATAAACAACAATGACCTATGGAAGCTTACTATAGTGATCACAAATTACAGCTAGAATTTTTCTAAACCGCTTCTAAAGGCTTCAATAACGAGTTTAAAGATTTGAAAGATCAAATTTATGAAAAACTTGGTTTTACCGGAAATTTGAATTTTTTAGTAGTGATCACGAATTAAAGCTAGAATTGCTTGAAAAACGAGTTTAAAGATTTGAAAGACAAAATTTATGAAAAATTTAGTTTTACCGGAATTTTGGATTTTTTATAACCTATGGAAGAAGTAAAACCGATTGAGCAAGAGATTAAAAGAAAAAAATGTAAATGTATAGGACACACACTTAGAAAGCAGCAGCTAGGGAAGCACTGGAAGAGAATCTACAAGGAACCCGAAGATGAGGTCACTCTAATAACACCTGGGGTCAAAAGATATTAGTAGAACATATCTTTACTTGCAACTGGAAAAACTTGGGAGGAACCTTCAAATAGATTCAGATGGAGATGCCTAGCAGACTTCCTATGCTCCAAGAAAGGAAAAAAAAAAATCAATCAAAATTTATAAAAAAAAAATTCAAATAACCAATTCAAAATATGTAACTGTAAATCCTCATCAAAAAAAGGAAATCCATTGTATTCAGTTTTAAGAATTAAATAGAAATTAAATATCTTGTTATTTTCTTATCATTATTTTATCGTATTAAAATTAACACTTAGACTTTAAATAAATTTTAAATTTTGTTTGTTCAATTGAAAAGAAAAATTAGAAAATAACAAAAGGGGAGAGGGTACAACACAGACTCACAACAAAAGTATGAATAATATAAAAAAAAAAACAACAAAATAAGAGTAACAAAAAACATGTACCACCTAAAATAAAATGCAAAACAAAATAAGAGCATTTTTTAAATGAACAACACTAAGAACAAAAAATTCCACAAAGTCGCCAAATTGTCCGAGAAGATGTTTAAAAAAAAAAAAAATTGTGTTTTCATCAATGTTGTTGTTAAGCATTTTTTTTTTCTCTTTCTGTTTGTTGCTGTTTCTAATAAAAATGACGCCTATACACAATTTGATAATATTATATATATAGTATATGACTATATACATATATAAATTTAGATATAAACAAATAATATATGTACAATGTACATACTTCGATACTTTATATCTGTTGCTTTTCAAGAGATTTTCTGGCATCATTATATTATATCATCATCATCATCAACATCATCATCAATATCAATTTTATTTAATCATTATAATCATCATTATCATCTCTAATTGAATCAACAGACTAAAAAAAAAAATTTAAAGGAATTTTCATTTAAATACGGTGTACGAAAAAATATAGAAAAGGAAAAAAAAAAATATATAAGAGTCAAAGAGTCACCAAACCCATGGTGAATGTGATTTGTGAATTTTTAATCAAAACGAAATTTAATGACACATTTATTGAGACGAATTTTTTATTTATTTAAAAATTTGTTTTAAAACTTTTAAAGGCTCTTCAGTAAAAATATTATTATACATTATATACACATAGTTATAAATATATATATGTACCTATATATAGGTAAATAAATCAATGGACAAAGATGTTAGAGAAGTATTTGAATCATTTTAACAAATAAATTTATTTTTAATTTTAATTTACTTTGACAACCGTTATGAAGAGTTATTTTAATTACTTTGAATATAGACATACTTTTATAGAGTACAAAAGATTGTCATAAAGGAAAGAAGTTTACCTAAATGGAAAGTGGATAATGGGAATGATAATTATTAAGGAATTTAGTGTTTATTTCCAAACGGATTTCCAGATAATAATTCATGGGAACCGAATATTTTTAATAAAATACTTTTTTTCAATTGTCGAAATGTATTTTACAAGAATTGGGTATGTCTCCTTGTGCAGAGCTCTTTCGGACCTTATAAAAGTTTAAATGAGCTTCGAAAATTGAGTAAAGAATTGGGAGAGGTGAAGTGCATGAGTGAAAAACTTATTTAATGAAGAAGTCGCACAAAGTGTTGGTATCGGTAGTTAGTTCAACACTTATGTTTGTAGTTAAGACCAGGGATCCGGACCGAAACGATATTAGTGCAAAATTTAATTGTTCTTTAAGAATTTTGCACCAACATTTTTGAGGGATATTTTTTGGGTTTAAAAGGCGAGTTTTTTCAATTTTTCTTTTGGTTCTATTTGATGGATAGTTGTTTTTTGGTTCTACTGAAATATCTGTGATTATATTTTTTAAATTTTGTCGGTCCGGCTACTGGGTCCCAAGAAATAGGGATTTTGATTTTCTGAAAATTGTAAAAGGATTAGGAAGTTTTTTCTACCGGTACCTTATTTTTTGGTTTTTGTGAGTATAGAGCCAAAAAATGGGTGAATTTTTATTATAAAACTATAGAATTTGACTAGAATTAAACACTTGCAGTTCAGTCTAGTAAACCACTGGAACTGTGTTTAAAGGTTGGCTTTAGTTATTAAATATCCATAATAGAAGCTATTCGTGGTAATATCAACTGAGAGATATATATCAAATGTGCAATTATCTCAAAAAAAAAAAAAAAGGATTCTAGAAAGGAATGCTAAAAAAGATGTCAAAATGGTGGCAATATTGGACTGAATCAGATTATCATACAGACTAATGGCTCGTTTGGGTTTGATTGAAAACTAAACTTTTACTTAAATGATTTAAGAAATTTCAAATTTAACAGTCAAGCTTTTTTAAACTATGGAAAACGTATAATATTTAGATATTTATTTGGTTCTTGCATCTGCTAAGTATTTCCATGTATTTCATTCCATTGGTTCTTGTCTCTACTATTTATATTGAAAAACCAGTGCCAGAACCCGCAAATATTTATACTACTTAAGTGAGGCAAGAGTCTATATGGGGGAGTTGTATCATATTTGCTTTCAATCTAAATTTTGTTGGAATATGAGGTCAAAAAAATATATATATGTACATGTATTTTAATTTTAATAATTTTCAACATGCATGTTCCCAAAATGTAATGATTTTTTTCATAATTATAATTGGAGTGAACATTATAAAATAATTTAACTCACAAAAAATATACTCTAAAACACTTAGTAATAAATATAACGAACTTATTCAAATTTAAAAAAAAAAAAAAAAACAAAAAACGATAACAAACCAAGAGATTAAGTTACGCTGATAAGTTTATATAGTGATTATAAAGATAAAAATCATCACTATTATCATCATCTGAATCATCATTTATGTTGTTTAAAAAAAAACATCAGAAAAAACATAAAAACATTTTACAAGTCCACGCTGATTTTATCTGTTTACTTGACTGGACTGCTTGTTCTGATTTTATCTCATTCTCTTCATTTCCATCTCTCCTCTCTATCTAGTACCTATTACTATACATATTAACATATTCCATAGATTTTTAAATTTTCCATGTATTTTTTTGTTTTCATTTTGATTGCTCTTGTATTGATTCTTACACATTTGTTTTAAAGTTTTCTAAACTAAACATCATATCTCTTTCCATGATGATAATGATGAAGAAGAAATGATGTAAAAAATTGGTTGGCGACAACATTTTTAATTGCATTCGAGAGAAAAAAAAATAAAGTACAAAATAAAAAAAATCATTCAACTGATGCTTAAATTTGATTTCATATGATTTAACATTTTTTGTCTCTTTCTTTCATTTCTGGAAAATAAAAAATAAAACAAGTAAAAATGTTTTTTTCAATGAAATGTGTATGAGTGAAGGAGATGGGGAAAATTATAAAATAAGAAGAAAAACATTAGATTGGAAAAATGTAAACAAACAATTTCTGATGCAACAGACTGTTTTTATATTTTTATTATTATTTAATTTTGGTTGTTATGATTGTTGTTGTTGTTTTTGTTTGCACGTATATTATGCAAAAAATTTTTTGCAATTTAAATTTTTCAGATGAAGTTTTTCGAATTTAGAAGAACTTTAAAAAAAAATTAAATTATAAATTAATGATAATTTAATATTATAAAGTGAAAAGAATTTTTCGGAATCAATTTAAAAAAATTTCAAAAGTTAAATGATATATTTGTTCGTGTGGACACGCTTTAGAATGGTTTGAAAGGTAAACAATATGTAGCTTAATTAAGAAGAATGGATACTTTGTTAAGACAGTGTTAACAATTTTATACAAGACTTTAAAAATGATATACATTTATCATTTCATTGTACGTCCACATCATATGTGATCAAATAAAACTGATCAAATAAAATGAATTGAAAATTTAACTGAAATTTAATCAGTTTTTCAATTACAAACTGACAAAATATTGAATCGAAAATATTATAGTGTAAAAATAGGTTCTATTTAACAGTTTTATCGTATCAAATAAAATGTACGATTTTAAACGTTGTGTGTATATCCCGCTTAAATTTTTGAAAAATATTTGACATTACTTCCATTTGTTCCCAGTTCCAGTATTACTTTGATTGTAAAACTTTTCAAACAATAGAACCGAAAACACATTCATCTTTCTTAATTAAGTTATTGTGGAAGTACAGTTATCAATTTGATCGAAACTTTCAATTTGTCAACTCATTTTAAGAAAATTGCTTTTCATTTTTAAGAATAATTAAAAGTTTCAAAATCAAAAAGTCTTTTAAAATTTTAAAGTTAACTTATTATTTTATTTCATATACACATATACAGTGGTTAGAGTGCTGACTTTCATACTAAAGCCCCGGATTCGAATCCCAATGAAAGTGAAAATACTTTTCAGGTTTTCGACTAGACTCAGCTACCATATTCCATTGGGTTCAAATTAATGGCTTTGTCAATAATTAATAATTATATATCTTTAGCAAAAAATACATTAATATAACAATATAATAAAAGGGGTTCGCACAAGTGCTAAGCACTTCTTACAGCCTGTGAATAATAAGATAAATAAAAAAAAAAAATCTAATGTGCCAATTATGCATTTCAGTTCCATATTTTATTTCTAATGAAACGTAATTATTTGACGTCAATTTGCTAATTATATTTAATTATTAGCTGTCATTCTTATGATATTGGAGGAAAATGGCTCTTGAAGTATTGTCAGCAAATAAAAGAATTCCGACTCACTATAATTATGATGATCCTTATATTAAATCTTTAATTTTACCTCTGTTTATTATACGTTCATACACACATACCAGAATAAAAAATTATTGCGCAAATCTTGTATATTGCAAAACATTATCCTGTCTTTTAAAATGATATAAATTGATAGAAACTGGTTCATGTTCATTCATTATGCGAATATGAGAAGTAGAGTGTACATAAGATTATAAAAAAAGAACAACAAAATATTGCAATACAACATATAAAAAACCAAAAACCATACGGAGTAAATTAAAATAAAAAACGTTAAAAAATGAATATGGTGCATAAAAATATATATATATAAATATATGTGTGTTACAAAATATATAAAAAAAATTTTAACCATTAAAAAAATATTTTTTTAAGTAATGGATAAAACGTGTTGGTTGCTATCCTTGAAAGGCAAGTTAGTTAGTTAAATTATTTTTTTTTTGTTCTTCTTGTTTTGTAAATATTTTCCTTCCTAATTCTTACTTACACATGATGTTGCTGTTGTTGTTGTTGTTGTTGCTTAAAAAACACACACACACACAAAAAAAAAATTAATTTCGTTGAAACTAACTGGCGACTAAAAAATTTAATAGTACTTGTACAGTATGTACTTCAATAAAATGAAGTTCATAATGACTTCAAATTAAATCATTATTTTCAATGACTGTAATTTAAGTATAAATACTAAGATGATTTCTAAAAGATAGTCTATAATATTTTCTGAGTTACAAAATGGTAATTGCATTAGCGTATGTTATTGATGGAAAGCGCGGAAGAACCAATTTTCTTCAATCAATGAAGTAATATAATTCGGTCCTAAAAGTATGCAATTTTTATGTAACAGAGTTTTTTTCTTTTAAGATAATTAAGGGATCCACTTCTCGGTAGTAAGGTGGTGGGGATACTCATGCTTGCATAAATAAATCAAGAAACTTCTTCGATGGCTGAGTTTTAGAAATTGATTATCGATTCCGATAAATTTCCAATATCCCAATAGATATCCTAATGTATATAGATTAAGTAAGAGAAAGGCTGTTATCAAATAATATAAGATTCTAGTTCTAGAAAACTAGTTATCAAATTTATTCCAACATAGAGGCGCAGCGCAGCCTCTTTTACTTTTTCCTTAACTACAGTACTGATTATGACTTGATTAACACTAGGTAACTATGAGTTAAATGATCTCAAATTATATACGAGTTAAGTACCTTGCAAAGATATAATACGGCTCTTAAATTCTATAAAACCAATTTAAAATGAAATACAAATTGTTTTACGATCAGTCATACGTTTTACGATCATGCACTGGAGAGGAAAGGAGAGGAAAATAAAGCTCAAACGCTACTTGGGGTCACCGATCATGAGGACATATAAATTAAATTTTATACCAATCGGTGTTTGTACTTGAGCTTTTACATTTGATTGATTTAACATTAAAAACATTTTCATTTATCCTAGTTGAAACATGGGAAACTTCGAAGGCCACATATCGGAGCTGCGCGTACTTCCTATAGCTAATGTATAATACCAAACTCTAGAAACGGACAGCTGCGTTTCGAAGATATGAAAAGATTTTTGAGAATCGGGTTTGGTGAATATAGGATTCTTGAATTAGGGGGAAGAGGAAAATTGGATGGGATATTATGAAGATGTTAAGGTTTTTCTTAAATTTAGATAATTTTATAATTAAAACAAATTTATTTTAATAAAATAATAACTAAAAGTGACTAATAAGCAACTAAGTGAAAAATATAAACTGTCATATGAAATGCACAATAGTAAGTAATGCATATTGCATTCTATAAGTAGAAAATATTTTTAATGCACCACTTTTTAATGTTTTCTGTTTTTTTTATTTTTTTTTTTTATTTTCTGAGTTTCAATCTGGTTTGTTTTAGGTTGTGTAGCGTAGCAATTGTACCATTAAGGAAAAATAAAAACAGAATGAATAACCTGCAAATACCAAAGTCTTTGTACATTAGACTGGTTTTTTTTTTGTTTTTGTTGTATGTATAAAGAATGCAGAAAATAAAAACAAGTTGCGCACCTAGTTTTGATGTTCGGGTTTTTTTATTTTTTTTTTACTCATATTTTAGTTTCCCTCATTTTTTCACTTACAATTTTTTTGGTTTTAACTCCCCATATTCCTGCAAATTATAAATCATGAATTGAATGTTGCATGTATGTATATAGATTTGTATATAAGCATTGGTTTTGCAGTATATATATATATATATATATATATATATATATGTACAGTTTGTAATTACTTGTTCTTTTATTTTTTTTAACTTCTAAATAATTCGGTATGCAATTTTTTTTTATTTTTTTTTTATTTTTTATTTTTTTTATTTTTATTATTATTATGGGATTAAAATGAGTTCAGTTTTATAAAGCTGAGATCCAATATTGGTGTTCTGCTGTTCTTGTTCTGTGGTATGAATTAAAACAAAACCCAAATTAGTGCTATGTGGGCTGGAATGGAATTACTCTCTTTTTTTTTTAAATAAGTAATGAAACTTGAAAACTTGATTTTTTATTAAAGGTATAAAGTCTACATATATGGAAAATTCTTTATTTAGTAAAGAGTGTAAGATACTTTATAATAATTACTTTGTATTTGATTTTTATGATCGGTTAAATTCATTGATGTTTAAAAGACTTAATCAGATTTTATTAAATAAAATTTTAATTAAGTTTCTACTTGGTTTTTCCTTACAAAATCAAGAGAAGCTTGTTTTTGTTGTTGTTCTTTTTTTATATCACTCTAACACTTAGGATTTGGGGCTTGTGTTTTGACTCTGCTTTCGAAGGTTCTCGTATCTGCACATTGTCTTGCCGAGGCAAAATATACCCCTGCCTGCTTTTGAAACTGCTCGTATTTGTCAGATTATATCACTGAATAAAAAGACGAAGCTTCTCCGGTATTTTCCTTATAAAGTCAAAAGAATCTGGTTTTTCTTGTTATTGTTATATTATACCACCTCAACCCTTAGAATTTGAGGCCTGTGTTTTAACCCTGCTTTCGAAACGGCTCGTGTCTGTAGATTGTCTCACCGAGGCATATTATACCCCTGAATAAATGGACCAATTTTCGGGGATAAAAATCTTCGACCCTTAGTCTCTCTTCCGTAGAGATTCTAGGGTTTCGCATTGACATAGGACATGAACAACAGTTTCTTGACCACTTCCACTGCACTTTTTTATGACTGCTCTGCTTTATATGCATGAGCATTTAACATAAAATAGTCCATGTTTAATTCTATTATTAATCTTAGGCTCATTAGTCGTTACTATTCTAAGACTGTTCAATTTCAGAATTCTTTTGGTTTTGCTGCTACTTGGTACCCTTATCTTCCATGAAGCTTGCCGTCTGTAAAAACAAAGAGTAATAACTAGTAGTTAACTTTTTTGGATGAACTAAAAATAATTTTTTATATTTCCAGTCTACAATAATTTATTTTGCAATTATTTTCTTAATGAAGGTATTCAGAAGGTGTAGAAAAAAATTTAATGATTATACCTTTCCAATTTCATTTAATTAATAAAATGTTCCAGATTTAAAGATATATAATGATCAAGTATTAATAGGATACATTTTAATTTTGTATTACTGTTATAGGAGTACTAGTTGGTAGCATTATGACGTCAGATCAGATCTTAATGGATAAAATCACTTAAGTGCACGAATTACTTAAACAGCTTCTCATATCTGCGGATAATTTTATTACACATTGGTTTTTTTTTACAGATCATTTAACAAAAGTCATTTAAATTCAAAGAGCTTATTACCTTAATTCTGATCTTGCTGATCTTGTTGATTCAAAAAAAAAAAAAAAAAAAAAAGAACACTATTTAAAAAAATTAATATAATAATAAAATTCAATTCATTCAAAATTGCAAATTCTTGTAGGCTGTAAAATTTCCCATTCCCATACTTTTATGGAAACATTATTCACAAGTTTATACTTATTATAGTTATTCGTATCATTTACAACTTCAAATGATCGTAATATTTATGAATGATCGTATATATATAAAAAGATTTCGTACTACAAGATCGTATTTACATTTTTTGTTTTTGTATTGTGATTTGGGATGATGACCAACTCCATGTATAGACAAAGATAAGTGTGATGGAGTATAGTAGATTTAAGAGAAAAACTTGATTCTCATATCATCAAGATCTGAATCATAAACAAGTTTGTTTTTTTTTAGATTTTTTTTTCTTAAATAACGATGACATGTTTTTTGATTAAATTAATTCAAATTTTTTTCTTTATCTTGTCATTTTTTTTTTTTGTTTTAACGTTGACTCAATTCCGGTTCAAATAATTTTTTTGCTTTTTTTTAATTAATTTACACGATTTTTTGTCTTTGATTTCTTAAGATTTGTTAGTCATAAGTTGTTAATAAAGATGCTGAAAATCAAGTGACAATATGATAATATACATATGTATTAATAATATATGTTGTTGATGGGGGATCCTTACTTTATGTAGATTTTCATTATGTCGAATGATAAAATGTCGTAAAATGTTCCGAAAATGTCAATTGTACTATAAATGTCAACTTGTCAAAATATTGACTGAGAAATTGTCAATTTTCAGATTATCGACAAAGTCATAAATTTTTACAAGTTTTAATTTAGTGTCAACTAAAGGATGAATTTTAGAGTTGATTCCAAAATCGGGGTTATAACAATTTTCCAAATATTCTTGAATTTCTATGGATTCAATAGCAGGATTATCCCCCTTTTTTAAAATATGTATATATATTTAATGTGTGTTGATTGGGATACTGAATTTGTAGGGATTTTATAGTTGGTTACAAAATCAGGATTATATGAAAGCTGGGATTACATAATATGAGCGATTTCAGCTTTGGTAATAAAATCAGTGTTATATACGCTTTTTCCAGAATAATCCTATACATCCATGTATAGGATTCAGAGATTTTAGAATTGGTTTAAATAATTTGTTTAGCGGAAGTTTGTGGCCAGTATCCCTCGCTAATTTTTGATGTTGAAAAATGTACGAAATTGTTTTATGTTTTTTTTTTTTTAACGTGGATTGGTGGGAATCTTCGAAAGATACAAACCCTTCTAAACGAGCTTTATGACATGTCTACATATTTCATCTATAACTTTGGGAATTTGTAAATCTCTATGAATGTCACTATTACGTACATACCAGGGAGCACTTACTATTTTACGCAGGACTTCATTCTCAAAGGTTTATATTTTTTAATATGCGTTTGCTTGGCACAACCCCAAAGTTAAATGCCATATATCCATATAAGCTTAATTACTTGTTTGTAAATGAACACTTTATTATATATTGTTAATTTAGACTTACGCCCTAGGAGCCAGTAGATTTCTTTATTTTATTTACGAAAATATAATTCGGAAACATTGAAGATATGGTTCCAACATCAGGGTTTCAAAATTTTTGTCTATTCGAAAATTCTTTACTTTTAGAAAGCTGACATTTTGTTCAAGTTGACATTTTAGAATCGACATTTCAAGAATCATAATATTGTGCAAATCGATATTTTAAAAATCGACATAAATTATCAGAACTATATATTGATGATTTATTTTAGAGTGTCTCAACATAGGTATATTCTCAATTTTTTAATTGATTTCAATTGATACTTAATAAAAGCTTCTAATTTGAAATTACAAATTATAAATTGTAAAATCATTCTAAATAAGTATATAGGTATAAAAAGATTGAATCAAATAACCGCACATTTTACCGCGCAATTTTTTTTTTAATTCTAAAGTCTGAGTCATTAAAAACAACTTTTTTTTTATTTTCTAACCTAATAAATTTGAAAGTTCTGAATTTTTAAAATAAAAATCTTTCGATATTTAGAAATTTTTCTAAGAATTTTTTAATTCTACTATACTATATGGGTAATTAAATGTTAAATCACACCTCTATTTCATTGTTTCTATATACTTATTATATATTGTTATAAACTTTAACTTTTAATTTCTATATAAAATGACGTAATTTTTTTGATATTAGGTAATTCTATGGAATGTTGGAATTGATTCAATTATTGATGAATGATGACGTATCTAACATGATTAAATATTAGTTATTATTTAATTGCTTTTTGGCATTGTTTAAGAAGAATTCAATTTATTTTAATTGAATTTATTGTGAAATATATTTGAAATTATGAGGAATTGTTTTGGAGTTAGATGAAATATAATTTGTAATAAGTATTTGTTAGCATAACTTGGGAAAAGTTTTAAAAAATTCTGAATTCATTTCAGGGATGGGAGGGAGGGGCGTGTGCTTCATTTTTGCTATTAATTAAAATATTTTTATTTAATTATGATCATTGAAAATTCAGAGAAGGAGTCGGAATCGATGTTAGAGTTAAGTCGGAGTCGGAGTTGGAATCGTTTGTTTTGAGTTTTGATTTCCCAGCCCTTATTCACCATATGAATAATTTTAATTTTTTTTGTTAGTGAAACTGTTTGTATAATTAATAATTAAAAATATATTAATAAAATAGGTATCTAAACACATAGTAAAGTTATTTTAAAAACATGTCTATTAAAATAAATTAATATTAAATAATTTGTTGTTATTACTTAATTTATAATTACGGCTACCGTTTTAATAATTGTTGTAAATTATTTAATTAACAAATTAATTAGTATTTTAAATAATAATTTACTTATAAAGGGTGGCGCAAAACGAGCGATATGGTTTGAATATTTAATAACATTTTTATTTAATGGTTAATTATTATTTTTTGTTATACAGTATATCAATGGGAAATATTTTTAGCTTAAGTAGAAAAATTGTATCCCGCAAGCGGTGACCATTTTCGGCTTCGAACATTCATGTTCTTTCCAGTACATTTTGCATAACTTTTCGTAATTGTACTGTTCCATTTCCAATTCCCCAAGTTTTCTTCACAAAATTCTGAAATAAAAATAAAAAATATAAGTAAATTTAAAAAGTTATTAAACATTCAAACCATATCGGTCATTTTATGCCACCCTGTACTTTAGTTTCTGATATGATTTACATTTATTTAATGACATAAACTTTGAAATTTTTCGTTTTAATATAAATTGTATAAAGAATTTACTTACTTTGGTTACTTAGTTTACTTTTTTGAATATTTTACAGCAATTCAGATGAATAAAACAGATATATATATAAGTCTTCACTTTAAATCCTATTTTGTTAAACAAATAACACTTACTCCACCAAACACTCGTCGAAGTATTAACTATTTTTTTATATTTACCCCCTTTTATACATACTCTATACGTAAATTGTGTGTAGGGTATGGTATATTAACTTTGGTACGGTGTTTATAACCCAGTAAAAGGAAGCAAGATAAGTACATATATTAAAAAGTACATATGTTTTTGCTCAACGTCACCTGCTGAGTCGATTTAGCAATATTCGTCCGTAAACACGATAACTCATAAAATGAATATGCTATCTTGATGAAATTATACTGTAGGTTTATAATGACAAAAGTACGGCGGGGATTAAACCTTCAAATTTCAAAGATGTTCCTTCACATTTTGCTTGTGTTTCTAAAATTGAGATCAAATCAATGAGATCACTTGAAGTGGTGGTTCGGGTATCTCCCACACACCTCCCAAGATTTAAAAGCTCATCTTTGATTTTAATAAAAATAGCTTGGAATAAAGATAGAACCATCAAATTTGGTAGAAAGGTGTTTTTTCCTATTTGCCTTGTGTTCCTATAGAATTTGAGATCTATTGGAGCGATGGATCGGGTACCTTCCACGCACCTCCCAAGATCTAAAAAGCATATCTTCGAAATTAATAATAATAGAAACTTGAAATTTGTTCAAACGTGTTCTTTCATGTTTTTATTATATCCCTGAAATTTGGTTCAACAGGCAATTTAATTTGTCAGGTGTAGTGTATTACTAAGCCGGTTGTATCGACTTACTGTTGTTTCATTACTGGTTCATAAATATTTTGGGTAATAAATACCTACTCTATTGAAATTAAGTTAATTGTGCTACCTCTCTTAAAAACTTTCAACGTATCTAACCCCAATTTTGCTGAAGGTGCCCTTTTCTACACTGTGGTTCTAAAATTCAAAGTTGGTTATGAAAACTCATTTGGTCATAACTTTAAAGATACCCAACATTCTATCATTTCAGGCATTCCCGTCTGTCGATATGTTTTCATTCTACGATTTTAACTAAAACTTCATATACGATATGTGTAATCCTTTACATTCCCCTCGGGTGTTACGTTACCGTTAAAAAAAACGTTTGCACCATCATATTAAGTTTAAGTATTCCTTTATTTAACGATTAGTTTTAAAGACTTGTTTGTATTATTTACTATAAACAGGGTCCTAATGTATACCTATATTTAAAATGGTTTTAAAAATAAAATACACATGCTGTGATTTTTATTTATAGATAGATAATTTTTATAATAATTTATAGATAACTAATCATTAAATTATTGACATTTAATACATTAGAACTAAATGTGAGAATTTAAATAATTTTGAGATATCATACAATAAAATCTATTACCTTAAATGCTACCTATATAAAATTAAGAGACCTAAGCCCCTATCAAACTTGAGCATTACTTGAATTTATTACTTACCTAATATATTTATTACTTTATTTATACTTATAAGTATAAGAAACTTTTTTATAATTAGTAAATGGTGGCAAGTATTGATCCCCAATATTTAAATATTTTAATTAAATTGATTTTATTTAAATATTTAATTTATTAATTTATAATCTTTTTTTCTTTCTTTTTAGGTAAGTTCTTCATTTTAGATGAAACAATTTGTTTTGTTTTTATTTAAATATTGGATATAAATAAAATAGTTGGTAAGATTATCACATTAAATTTTATATTATAAAAGTATTGTATATAGTGTTTCTTATAAATATTATAAGATTATCAACAAGTATCAAATTCTAATTTATATTTTAAGAATTTATTATAAACTTCTATTCTCTTATCTTTTAATCATGGATAATAATTTTATATTTTATATATTTGTTGATATAAATTCAATTTGTTTTTTAACTTTTAACCCGATCATATTTCAATATAGATCTATGTATGTATGTACGTATTACATAAAATATATATATTTAATTTATATGACTGAACAGAATGTCATTTATGCATAAATAATTAAATTTATGATATACTGTTTGAAAATATTTACTGATAAGTAGTGGTTGATTATATTATAAGTTATTATATTTGGTATTTGATAAGTTAAAATTTTTTTCGACATTTAAATGTTTTTTGTAAAATTTATTTCCTACAGTTTACAGAGTTTCTAAAGCTAAGCACATATTCGAAATTAAAAAATGTAGAGTTGGTATAGAAATTTCAATAAGATCTACATGTATAAGTACTCTTTAGAATCCTATAACATTGATCTCTGCTACAGATTTCCTTTTGATCTTTACCGCTGATAGCTGCCGATCTCTATTAGACATGTTTCTACCTTATCTATTTTTACACTATGTAAGGGAATTTTTGTGTCTTAATTGGTATACATAAATTTCGGCTTGATGGCACAGTTATTAGGGTGCCGAGCTTTCATGCAAAAGGCCCGGGTTCAAATCCCAGTGAAGGTTAAAAAGAATTTTCTGTTTTTCGACTCGACAAAACTACCTTTCGCCATTGGGTACAAATTAATGACTTAATAAATAATTAATAATTATATATCTTTAATAAAAAATACATTAATTTAAAAATATAAACAAATGCAAAATATAAAGAATTTTCTGTTTTTCGACTCGACAAAACTACCTTTCGCCATTGGGTACAAATTAATGACTTAATAAATAATTAATAATTATATATCTTTAATAAAAAATACATTAATTTAAAAATATAAACAAATGCAAAATATAAACAAATAATTTAATTGAATAATATAACTCACAGATATAAAATACCATACAACTCTAATACAAAATATTTCAATATAAATAAAAATAGAATTGTATCTATTGAAAATCTAAGACATTTCTACATTTTATAGGGCGTAGTACTAATATATCCCTTCCTGTTCCGACATGCACATATATAGTCAGGCTGTTTAGCCCATCACAGTGAACAGTTAGCACGTAGAGGTACCGGCAAAAAAAAAAAATACAGAATTGTTAACCTGTTTGTAGATAGATATTCAAGGAATAAATTTTCATGGAATTGATTTTGATTTATTTTTAATATGTATGTTCGTATATTTGTTCAAGTAATCAATTCAAAATAAGTCGTACAATAGAATATTTAAATTTCTGTACATCTGTACATCCCTCTTTTGGATTAAGAAACTTGGAACCAAATTTGGAAAAACAAACTTGCATCAACGATTCCCTCTTAAGAATTGCAAATGTGTTCTTAGACTTTATAGTTTATTTTATTTGTAACTAATAATTTAAAGCCCGTGTGTGTACTTTACGTTTACAAATTTTTCTTTCAAAAAAATAAGAATTTTCCCTGATATTAAAAATGAGTTGGAAAATACTGAAAACTTATACTTCTGCAAGTGATTTTCAAAATGAATCGTTTCCTTTGATTTCATAATTTAAAACTTCAATTTTAGAAGAGATCTATCTGTCAATATACATATTTTGATTTAAAAATCCGCTAGAAAATATTTTTTATTTTATTTTTATATAATTTTATTTTTTTAAATAATTTATATTCAAATTCCTTTTAAATTTTAATTCTATTTTGTTAAAACAATTCTTATATACGCTTAAAAAAATTTGCCATTATACATTATTTTAAAATAAAATAAAATTTAATTCAATCTTTTATCAAAGCGTATAACAAAATAATATTAAAAAGCCATTTTATTTGTATTTTTACTTTTTTTTTCATTTTAAAAATAAATCAATAATTAAATTAATTTTATTGTGAGTTCACAACAAAGAAAAAAAATATTAATTTTTTTTTTAGTTTTAATTCAATTGTTTTGAAATTTTATTTTCAATATTGTACATATGTGCAAAGTAATATAAAAAAAAAATCATTAAACCTTGTACTACATAATATTGTAATATCATCCCTACGTCAATAACATTGATGGACACAGGGTGGGTCATTTAAATTCAGTTTTGAAATAATTAAAATGGAGGGTAACATAATAGAAAAGAATTGTGTATAATTTGAGATAATGCTCTTAAATACTTTAATTAAAAATTAACGGAGTGTTACATAGGTCTGAAATTATGGCATAATGTTTTCATATTTAAACGTAAGTGTTATATGAGTCCGGATGGTTGGCACGGTTTTACAGTTTAAGTGCGTGCAAACCAGAATTTGCCAAAAATTTTCCAAAAATATACTGCGTGCAACTAGAATTGTGTCAGATTTCAACATACTAAAAACACCAGCCCTGTTTCAAAGTATTAAAACTAGTCCTAAAGACTAACCATTAATTTTGCTCTAACTGTTTATAATTTACTGAAATTACAGTCCTGTTAAGGAATTCTGAATTTTTCGCTGAACTCGAAAGTGTTCTGAATTCGAGGAGTTCTTTTAAGTCTTCTATTGACGAAGATAAGAGTTTTAACGCTTCTATGTTTAGGTGACCTTCTTAGCTGGTCTTATGTTTTATTGCTTTTTTTTTTAATTCATTACGAGTCTCTAGATCCCTATGTAAATAGAAATTTCGTACGTAACGCGGAGTACACCATGTTACGTAACACTTTATTTTGAAATGTTTGAATTCTCTGAATATGTGTTCGTTTGTCACATCCCCAAAGTTTTATGCCGTGTAGATTTTTATATTGGCAATCTCAGTTTTCGACGATCGTAGTCGATACATTTCTTTATATTTGTGACAACCTGTAAAAAAAATAATAACAGATCTATTTTTCAATTTTAGTTTTGCTGCTTTTCGCCGGACGTTATTAAGTGTCACTTTCTGTCAAAATAGTTATATGCATTTTTAAATTTTTACAATTAAAAAAACAGTTTCCGATTTAAATTTCTCATTTTAATACTCTATCCAAGACAACCAAAATATAACTCCATAAATGTATAATCACCCTGTAAAATAGATTGAATATAACACAAATTAGTAAATTTTATTTATTGCAAATTTACTTATAATTTTAGTTGTTACTAACATACTACTTGCAATAAACGTATAAGCTACATACGTAATATAATATATTATTAATTATATTTACAATGTACCATATCAAAATTGTCAAGTTGTTTTTGGTATATTATTATTATTATTATCTCCTATACATGGTACACAGATTGTAAATAACTACATCTTGTCAAAGATAATAATAAATTATTATTTATTAAAAAAAAAAAAATCAACATGTGACAATTGAATCTTTTCAATTAAAATTATAATTTTAATTTAAATCTGTTTTTTTTTTTATTTATTTTAATTTGTTATTTTTGTATATATATGTATATATATATATATATATATATATATATAGATATATTACATTTGATTGATAATAAGTAATAACTAAAAATACATATCTGTCATTCATTCATATTTTATTCATATTACAAAATTATTATTAAAAACAAGTAATGCAAAAAAACTAGGGTTTTTGAAAAAGCACATTTCCAAAGTTTAAGAATAGAGTTGCCATGACATAATATTCTCGTAACTGGTTGGTTTCGACCATAATCGTCATAATTAGTCCTGTCACTACGGATGTACTATAAGTACTATTTAGTAATGTATATTACGTCACAATATTTTTTCAGTGGTTATAAGGTGAACAAAAGAGATTTCAGCCACTAATCTGCTAGAAGCAGAATATGGATTTCGATTAATAGTAATCTGTTCTGATAAGGAAATAAATGAACGGGATCTGACCATGTCATATCTGTTAAAGCAATGACATTCTGAACTAATTCAATTTTCTATATATTTATGAAGCCTTCGATCGGAAGACAAAATCTAAAGGGGATATTTTAAAATGTTTAATTTAAGCCTTTTTAAAAATAAAGAAATGTTCCTCTAACGACTCATATATTCAAAAGTGCCGTTAGACGGAAATTGACATTTTATAACGGTAAATTAAGAACACTCGACTAAAATATATACGTAATTATTGTACTAATATTTATAACACTGTCGTTTGGGGTTTCCCAGAGTTTTTATTTAACTTCGTAACGGTTAGCGCTCCGCAAAGCGTAGTGCCGTAGCTAAAAAGTTATTACTTTATTCAAAGTGTGTAGAAGTTTTGTAAACCCAAGAAAGGACAGAGTGACTTTTGTTTAAAGGCTTAATTTTTCAAAAAATTTTCCTTTGAAAATATGCTAAAAACATGCGAAAAATAAAATCAACATACAAATATACAAAAAAAAAAAAAAACAAAATAGAAATTAAAACGAAAATGAAGTATTCCATTTTTTATTTGTTGAAAAGCCTCGATCTTTATAATATAGTGTGTCTATACTGAATAACATCACCATTTCCTTTTATAGACTGTGCAGTCGCAATGTAGAATCCATCTACTATTCAATGAAATCAAAAAATTGTTTTTTTTATAATGTTTTTTTTTTGTGATTATACTTATTATTGCATGGTACTATATATAATATATAAATACATATTCATACATATATATATGTATATAAATATTACATACATACATAATTGTACATTTGTGCTTTTTGCATACGTTTCGCATACGAAATACGAATCATACAAAAAAAATCTTATTAAATTAATTATATATATACATTTATATACATCTTTATAAATATACATATATGTATATATACATGTATATAGGTAGTTAAATAAAAAAAATTTAATTCAATTAAATGTATACCTAGACGAAAATAAATATAAAGAAAAGAATGAAATAAAAAAAAACGTTTTTTTTGTAAACGTAACAGAATTGAATTGCATTCAATTATTGTTGGGGTCTTTTCAATTGTTATTGTTGAGAGCCGCTAGAGGGACATTGACATTTGAAATTATTCAGCTTTTTTTCTGTATTTTTTTTTTTGTTTTTTTTTGTATTTTTTTTTCGCAGCGTTGCTCTTTTTATTTTTTGTATTGTATTTTATTGACATTTTTTGCGATTTTTCATCATCAATTGTTTTGAATTTTCACTGAAAAGAAAAGAAATAAAAAAAAAAAAAAAAAAAAACATAAAGGTAAAAATAATATTGCATACAAATTTTATATATAAACAAAAACTTCAATTACAATTTTTTTTTTGTTTTTGTTTTGTACCACTTCATCAACAATATTATTGACAGTTAATTGTAATTTTAGTTTGTAGTATTGAATTGGAATTGTATTGAAATAAAAGGACAGTGCATGAAAACAACACTTTGATGAAAATTAATTTTCATTTAATAAGTTTTTTTTAAGCGCTTACTGTTCAACTGTTAGGCTAATAAGCCTGTCTATACCATAGATACATATTAAAACAGGGTGTCATATTATATTCGTGTTATTAGAATTGATCTTAATGAATTCCACATACAATTTTAAACATGAATGAATTCCACATACAATTTTAAACATAAGATATAGTCCTACGCCTTATAAAATATAGAAACGTCTTAGATTTTCAATAGATACAATTCTATTTTGTTTATATTGCAATTTTTGTATTTGAGTTATATGGTATATCTATATCTGTGAGTTATATTATTCAATTAAATTATTTGTTTATATTTTGTATTTGCTTGTACTTTTATATTAATGTGTTTTTTATTAAAGATACATAATTATTAATTATTGATTAAGCCATTAATTTGAACCCAATGGCGAATGGTAGCTGAGTCGAGTCAAAAACCAGAAAAGTATTTTTACTTTCACTGGATTCGAACCCGGGCCTTTCGCATGAAAGTCGGCACTCTAACCACTGTGTCACCCAGTCGATATTACGGTTTAAAATAGTTAATAAAAGCAATTATTTAATAAAATATATTTTGATGATTTCATTATGCAATACTAAAGTTAACTACCTATATTATAATATGTAAATTCTAAATAAGTTCACTGAAGGGTTATGATTGACAGTTATTAAAAACAAATAATTATTGTATGTCTGGAAAAAAACAACTCAAAGTTCAAACTTTTTTTTCATTAGAAAACTCTATTTATTTGTTATTGTTATTAATATTACCTATCATAAGTGATACTGTAATATTTTAAAAGCTATTATTTTTATTTAATTATATATCATACTATTATTTATTTATTAGATCATAAGAAGTTCAAATAAAGATTACTTTTTTCGTCAATTTCTTTAAAAAAAACTTACGACCTCTTTGGGGATAGAAACCGTCCTCCCTCAATTGGTTAGGAAACTATTTTGAAAGTTTTATAATAATCAATAAGTCATCAATATTTATTTTATTTATTTCATTATTTTCATATTTTCATAGGCAGCTTATAGGTAGCTTAGACTTTTATCTAAACGCCCTAAAAAACGATACTATTGAAACAGACTCATACAAATATTTCTAATAAAGTAACAACTTAATTGTGTGAAAAGTTCTCGTGGTATTATGACATGGCTTTAATCGAAACGCCCTGAAATTTATATATTTTTTCAACATAGTTCGAGCTGTAAAAATTTCTGGGGTCTCCTATTACTCGTATACTTTTTACGATGCCCGACTATCTTATTTTTTCCCTCTTGTATTTCTGTAGCGTCTGTCGTGCTTTTATTTCAAATTGGATTATTAATGAATCTGTTTGGCAAGAGTATTTAACAGATCATTCGGAGGAATTTGCTTTTGAAGACGTATAACTCTTTAGTAAGAATCTAAATCAAATAAATATTACATAACATAGTTATAAGGATTTATCAATAAAATTAGGCTACCTTGAATTCATATGGAACAAAATTTCACTAGAACATTGTTTTCTGCTAAGGTCTTTCTATTCAAGTTTATATAAAAATATCTATTGATTTAACGTAATAAGTCTTTAAGTCTTTTCTATTATTCTACTCTACTGGAACTTAACGTTCTTTTAATTCAGCATGAATCTTTAATTTAAAAGGCCTTGGGTTCAAAACCCCGCAAGATCATATTGAATAAGTATATACAGTAATATAAAATATATATATTTACTGAATCTTGATTCTTGAATTAGTGAGAATTTTCCACAAATACAATTTTTGTGTTAAGAAATGGAGAATTTATTGATGGAGGGTTAGAAAACGAAGGACTGAAGTTTTCTCTATTCTGACGCTGTATGTGCTGCAATCTGAATCCTACTTCCTACTATTTTGAATTGAAATAACAACGGATCAAAAGTTTAATTTACATCGCAAGTATTTTAAATATATTGTATAATAACAATTCTAAGTATTATTACTTATTATATTACTATAAAGCAAACCATTAACATTCCATAATTATTGTAAAACTTCCAAATTGAAAAAACAAAATTGACAATTAATTGGAATTGAAAAAAAATCAAATCAAACTTCCTGCCGGCTCTTTTTTCAATTAAATTTTTATTCCAAAAAAAACACATGTATTTAATTACAAAATTATTAAAAAAAAAAAGATTATATTGAAACACACTTTATTGCATAAAAGTTTAATAACCTCTGATATTGGACAAATTTTGAATATTATATTTAGATCGAATTTCGATTTAATGACTAAACTGTATTGTAATGAATAAATGGCACGATTAAATTAATCAATGATTTGTACAATAATAAATCTTAAGATATGACTAATGAGAATATACTTTGAATTACTTTGAACTTGTCGAAGTGTTATATCCAGATTTTTTAGAACTCCTCTAAATATTACGAAGAGTCGCAAATAAGTGATAAATACTTTGACCAGTCGATTTTTAAATTGGAAAATCCTATAAATTGCTTGCACCTACAAATTGTCAAACACCGACTTTATGTATTTCGCAAGCCGGTTGTTATAAGAATCCAACGAGGAAAGGGATAGTAATTTTGTACTTGTAAATTTTCAATACTTTTTAAAAAAAAATAAGCATTCCTATATCGGTTCCAACTTTTCCAACTTTACGCAAGCAGTTTCGGGGTTTTTATCTTATACTCTAGCTGGGAAGGAAGTGATTTTGGTGTGTAGAATCTTCTAGAATTCCCCACAAAAAATCCCCAAAATTAAGATCCTCAAAGACAAAATCCCCAAAACCAATTAAAATCCAAAACCTGGATTTTGTAACCAACCATGAAATCTTTCCTAATTTAGAGTCATATAGATATAAAGTATTCTGGTACAGGACTGTGCTTTTATTCCCAATTATGACATCATTCCCAACTTTGAATCTCAAATATATACTTAAATACATAGATATTTTATAAAAAGGTTTCGAGAGCTTTGTGTTCGGGGTTTTGGGAGAGATAGAGTTTTTGGATTTTGCCTTTGGTGATTGTATCTTATTGATAATTTTGTCCTTGGAGATTTTGAATTTTGCAGACTTCTTACCGATTCCCCAAATTTATCTTCCTGAATAATTTGACTAAAGTCTAAATAGTGAGTAACCTTAATCAGATCTGAGGTTCACCTAAAATCGCATGGTTCACAGAGTTCGAGATAATATGAATTGATTACCACGGAAATCGTTATAAATATCCTGCTTTAAGTCTTCACCAATATACCCGTTAAAATGCTAAGCCAATAAGACAGTCTTAACTTTAACAATCGGAAAGTCAATCCTTCCCTCACCTTCTTCAAAGCAAAACAACCCACTGATTCTAATCAAATTAACCAAAATCAAATAACAATTATTTAATTTATTAATTAAATTTTTTTTAAAAGTAATTCGCTTCTAAAATAATGATGCAGTTTTGTTGGATTATTGCAAAATTTCAAAAAAAAAAAAAAAACCCAAAAAGAAAGTAAAGTATCTCTTAAGTCAATTTAACGATCTCATTTAAAAGTTACTGGTTATAAGTTTCGAATTTCAATGTTGTTTTTTTTTCCTTTCAAATTTATTTTTCTCATCGGCTTTATCAAAAAGAAAAACCGCGTGTTTATATTATAAAATTATATACATACTTATATATATTTTATATATACATATATAATACTGTACAAGATAGACAGGAAGGTAAATATTCATCCAATTTTTCCAATCGACCATGTATTGTGTACATTGATCCGTAATTTATTTCTTATATCTTTCGTCTTCTCTCTCCTTCTTCTTCTTCCTTCCTTGTCTTACTCATACGTTATTAAAAAAAATTCAAGTGTTTTTATTTTTGGATTTTCTTTGTGTACAACAGGTATTTTAAAATAAATCTGTTGACCATTAAATAAAAGGAATCCCTCTGACAACATTTATAAAAAAAAAAAACCTGATACAAGTCTTCCCTGAATTTTTATTATTAAACAAAAGAAACCTACATACATATATAATTAAAGGATTGTTGTCCAAAGAATTCTACCATTGTACCTTGAATTATATTTATATATGTATGTATTAATGTATCTTTCAGATACTTTAAATTTTTTACCTGTTCATAATTTCGCGATATGATATTTTTTAAAAAAAGGTTGAAATCTATTAACAGGTTTAAAATTTTTATAAATAATACAACAAGTTGTTCAACATTTTGTTTTTGTTATTCTGAAAATCTTAAATGAAGGGATATTATTATTTTTATTTTATAAATTTGTGTTGTACTTGTTGTATTTGTTGGAATTGTTTTTTTTTTTTGATGTTGATTATTGTTTGGACCAAAAATAAGTTAAATTGATAGGAATCTTTTGAAGTCTTTTGGTATTTTTTTTTTTTTTTTTTTTTTTTTACCTGGAATCAATAGGGATTTTCTCAGAATTTTGACTGAGACTAAAGACTAAATAATAACAATAAGAATTGAAGTTGAGTAGATGATATTACGTGCATTGAAATTAGAGTATGTACTATGTGTATATATGTATATATATAGCTATTAATTTGGTTTTTACTTGTATTGAATCAAAGATAAAATCATTATGATGATGCGATGCGATGCTCATGACGATGATGATGAAAATTCCTTGTTTTTTTTTTTTTTTTTGAGTTTATTATTTAAAGTAGTTCGAAATTAAATTTTTGTAGTTAATGTAAAAAGGTATTGGGTTATTTGAATGTAAATTTATTGATTAATATAAATTGAATTATTAAAATCGAAGATTTGGAAAATTATATAATAAAGTTTTAATGGGTCCTTTAACTAGACTTTATATTGAATATTTAGTAGGATTTTATGTTAGTCGAACTTACTGTTTAAATTAAATTAAATACTATAAAATACAGTGATTATCAAATAATTATTGAATACTTGGACCATATAGGTGATATATCACGTCAAGGGTCATTTAATATGGTATTAAGTAAGTTTGTTACAGTTTTAACCTTTAATTTAATGAATACTTACGTCACGAACGTGTCGTTGATAAAGTACATTTTAAACGATTCGATTCAAAAAGCGTCATACTATTGATGTTGTAAGCCAGTAAAAGTAACTTTCAATAAAAAAGATAAAGACAATCACAAAGGTTTGATTAAAGTCAAAATTATGTTATTTGGAACAATGTGAAATGTCATTCTGATATTCTAAGTATAATAGTTTCATAACAGGTCCCATAACATTTCGGCGGTGACATTGAAGAGGTTAAGTGTCGTTATTAAAATTAGTGATATGAACAGGTCTTTTTTGTATCTTATATCCAGATAATGAAGAGAAGTGCTACGTGCACCATCTAGAAATATTCTAGTCTCAGCGGTGTTTTATATATTTGAAGCAGATTTTGAAATGTAAAGTATTTTCAACTCCTACTTTAGATTACTTACAGCCTGGGATCACTTCTCGGCATCTTTTGCGATCGAAAATATATACATATTTAAACAATTTTCCATTGATTTCGATGCCTAGGATTTTTAAGAATTCGGAGTTTTGAACGTTCACATTCATAAAAAAAAAGGACAAGGCGCAGAATCGCTTCGCTTGATTAATAAGAATCAATTTTAGGTTTTTGAAGCATTAAAACATACACTCTTCACGCTTTTCCATTCCTAAATTATTGAAAGATCATTATTTAAAGAACTTTGAAATTTGGGTTCGTTCATTACATTAGTTGCTAGATTCTTTGTTAGACGTATTTAGCAGATCATTGATAAATAATAGTAATCAAGTTTGGGAAAGGGCAGATCGTTGAGAGACACCAGTGTTGATTACAAATCAGATGATTATTTTTGAGGTAAAAGCATTAATTACAGCTTATTATGGTTTAAAAGAAAACATTCTACTCATGTTAATAATTTTTGCTAATTATATTGCTTCAAGCTTTTTTAGTAGGGCTTGGTGTCAAACGTCATGAAATGCTTTCTAATCTAGAGATTAAAGCAAAAGGAACTTCTTATAAGATTTTCGTTAATTTTACTTCAAATTCTCTTGTAATATCCTTCTTATGTTCACTTTTATCCTATATATTTTTAAAGTTCTTCCGGTTTTAAAGCAACTTATCAGATACTTCAATTCATTATTTTGGGAAAAAATTCTTAATTTCTTAAAATTCCGTATTCGGAAATTAATATTTATTCGAACAATTATTTTTCGAACAAATAAAACATTTTCCTTTCTTAATTTCTAAAAAAAATACGAAAAAAAAGTACAGATTAAGTACGTGAATGTTTTTTTTTTTTATTTCAGTCATAAGTTAAGAGAGTCTTTAATAATAATTGTATAGAATCTTGTAATAAGAAAAAAAACAAAACTAAATAAAAAAAAATGATTCGCACTAGTGTAATCAATTTCATAATATCAGATAAATCAAAGAGAAATTCCAAGAAATATTATTTTGAATTGAATTGTTGGTAAAGATTTTTGTTTTGCTGTTGTTATTTTTAAAGGGATTTTCTTGGTTTTATACTTCTTAACACATTCTATTAATATTGAACAGTTTTTTTTTATATTCTTTAGAATCTAGATAATATAAATTTAATCTTTAAGAGATATTTAAATAGATTCAGTTTTCTTCAGAGGAAATTGAAAATGTTTAGACATAAGGGAATTGAACCAATGGTTTTGAATTTTTAGATTATTACACAGTAGGTACGAGAAACTCCTTCTCACAATTATTTTCGCATAATTCTTTTGAAGAAGCATCAGAATTTTTAATTTATAAAAATTACAAATGACATGGAAAGCTTCAGATGCCACCTATGGGAGCTGTGCGTTGTTCCCATGAATAGTATTTGACTTTAAGACAACAAAACCAGAACCCTTTTTAAACCAAAACTTTAAAATGTGGCTTGTGATACAAATGCACAGCTTGGCTCTGAGGATGAAGATGTAAAAGGATGATTGGGAATTGGGCTTAGGGAATATAGGACTATGGGATTATGGTGTCGTAGATGAGGGAAACTGGATGGAATATTAAGGAGAAAGATGATAATGCTCTTCTTAAACTTTTCTAAATCGTACACATATGTATTACCAACTTTGGGGAACACATTTGACGAGATATGGTTCCATATACGCAAATATCGCATGACAAACGCTACCTGGTTAGTTCAACTTTGTATGGGGTAATCATCTGTTTGCCCTTCTTGTTTCCCGTTGGGAAATCTTGAGTGGAGACGTTGCACTAATTAGGTTCAACAAAGCTACAATTTTAACAAGCCATGTAATCAGCCAAAATCCACCCATTTTAAGCTTGATAACTAATCGTTTAAGATAATTATAAAGTTTGGAGTTATATATTCTATAGGATAGAATTTAGATCAGTATATTGATACAAGAAAATGTTAATAATCCTTCTAAATATTAATGCATCGTACATGTTTTATGGTTCAATAATTGTGACGTTAAAAGTTTTCACTATCTTAACAATTCTACAGTGTTAAGATGAGCATCTGCCGCCCCCATTTTCACTGAGGTTTCCATAAGTTTCAAATAATTTAAAATTACAAACTCAATTAATTTTAATTGAATCCATCAATTAAGCTGGTTAAATAGGATGACATTCACTCCTTAAAATAATAAAAAAAAATATCTAAGTATGTTATTAACATATTAATTTTTAACACATTATATACTAAGTTCAATGTATCATATATGTAATACAAAAATATAATACAGCACATCATATCACTTAATGTAATATAATAATGTATAAAAAGTCATATTTATTTATTATCATTATTGGCAATAAGTCGTATAAAAATAAAATGAAATTAAAAGAAAAATGAAAGCATCCATAAAAATGTTCACGTTTTTTGTCCTTCTCTCTGTATGAGAGAATATGTTGCAATATGTTTCAATGTTAGCAAAGTGGAAAAAATGATACAAAATATACAGTGTGACATGATAAATGAAATTCTCATGAATTAAGTGATAATTCAGTATTATTTGAGTCCTCCTTGAAGTGTAAGATCTTTTTTTATTTTTAAAAATTTTTCAATTCTACAACAGACTATTCTGAAACTAAGTCAGTCCTTGAATCAAAAAGGATTTTTCACATTTAAAGATCTGTCAAATTCCACCCAAGAAGTCTAAGGTCTTATATAAATTTATTTCTTTTTATTGTCAATTTAAATTTTACAATAAATTAAATAATTATTAATTACAAATGTATATTATATCCACATCCAGCCCTGGAGCAGTTCTACACTTACAAATATGTGATAGTATCTATAAAAACTAATAGATACAAAAAGTATTACGTAGATATTGGTTCCGAGATATATTTATACTTAACCTCCTCTGATCTTCTTTTTTATATTTCAACCTTTATCAGTCAATAAAGGCAGTAAGCCTTTATCAGTTTATTTACTGAAATTAAGTTAGTCCTTAAATCCTTAGTAATAAATTAAATAATTATCAATTACACAATGTATATTGGAAATCATCCAGGCCTCTAGCAGTTCTGCACTTACAAACATGTTAACCTTTATCAGTCAATTTACTGCTCTTTATCACTTTATTTACTGAAATTAAGTTAGTGCTTAAGTCCTTAGTAATAAATGAAATAATTATCAAATACACAATGTATATTGAAAATCATCCAGGCCTCTACAGTCCTGCACTTACACATATGTGATAGTATCTATAAAAATTAATAGATCAAATCAGATGTTTCAAACTAAAAGTTTTGTCAAATTCCAAAATATTACATATAGATATTGGTTCCGAGATTGGCTCCGAAATTGGCTTCGAAATTACTTATACTTAACCTCCTCTGATCTTCTTTTTTAGTTATCAGTCAATTTACTACCATTTACCTAAAATCGTAACAAAACACTACAAATTAAAATAAAACGGTAACACTAATATTAAAAAAGAAAAAAACAAACAAGAATAATATGGAAATTTTTTTTTCACTAAAGATGTCGCCGATTTGGTTTTTTTTTTGAGCCTTTTTGTCTCAAAAATGTAATTCTTAAATACAAAATTTTTTGGTGTGAGGATATTGAATGGAGTGGGGGAAATTGTCAAAAAATTAAAAAGGAATAAGTATTGGAAAAGAACAATAACAGATTTGAAAGCACGTTCATATAAATTCGTACAAATAATAATGGGGGATTCCATAAAAAAACAAAAAAATGGAACATTAGACTTGTTGTTTGTTGCTTTCAATTTATTTTTGTTTTTCCCCCCCACTTAAAATGATAATGATATTGATGAACTGTTGATTATGATTAAAAGATTGTTTTTTGATTATTTTAATGATTGGTGATGCGGCAAAAGTTATAAACTTATTTTTTGTTTTTTTTTGTGATTATATTATATTAAATGGAAAATTTTTAAGGAAAAATTATTAACTTATATATTTACATTTATATATATAAATATATATATATGTAAGTAACTATGTATGTATACATAATTTAATAAATAATAATTGTAGTATGAAAATGTCTATGAAAATTTTTTTAAGGATATTAACATTTGGAAATTTTATTGTATGCATGTATATTCTATATGTATGTATGTATAAAATTATGTATGTATGTTTTTGTACATAGAAACATTTAAAAACAATTTTTTTTTTAGGAAAATTTTTATGAAATTCCATGGAAATTTTAAAACTAAGGATAAAATTAGAAACGGCGTCAAACAATTACACATACATTCGTACACATTATACGTACCCACTACCCATCAATATAATCTTGAATGTTTGTATATATAAACATATATACAATCTACAAGTTTAAATTAGAATATAATGATTATCCTATTGGAGAACATCTAACAAGTGAATAAAAAAAAACAAGTGAAATAAAAACAAAAGAAAAAGTCAAAATAAAAAAAAAAAAAAAAAAAAGGATAATGGAAAATTGAATATGTAAAGAAAATAAGGATATAATGAAATAATGAAGTAAACAGAATAACGAAATAATAAAATGAAATAGAAAGTCTGCAATAAAGAAAATAATCGAAAAAAAATTATTAATTTTTGTTTTTCTTGAAAAAATTTATAAATTTAAATAAAAAAAAAGGAAAGGAATTAATGAAATAAGATAAAGAAAGAAATACATAAATAATATTTTTAAGGTTAAGGGTTTTATTTATAAGTTATGTCTTTAAAACTTGTTGAATAATTTTATGATAAATGTTTTGAGAGAGAATTTGATTATGGTGTTAAATTTTGTTATTATAATTAGGAGTCAGTTTTTAATTAAATATTTGAATTTAGAAAATATATTTGAAAATTCATATTATATCATATAGTTCAAAGGTTGTTGTCCTAACTTAAATCTAATATTTTTTTTAGTATTTGAGTTCTGTACGATTTTCAATCTATGTCAACATTATTAGATCAACTCAAACCAAAGTGGTCTAATGATAACTAAAACCAAGCTGTAAAATTTGGTTAAGATTACAAAGGATACTGGAGGTTTATTAATTATAATTAAATTTTATAATTAGAGTTTAAGTTTGTAATTAAAAAACTTGAATTAAAATTTTTAAAATACTAAAACCAATTTTTAATTCATTTTTTAAAGTTTATAATACTCCCTGTATTACAATTTAATACTTGACCTTTTACTACAGTGTACTAAAACTTAATACTTGAATATGATTGAATAAGATAATGTAATATTTATTTAGGCTATATTGTAGTAGCGAACATGGCATTTAATATATTCATACAAAATCTGTAATCGTCGTAATATATTTAATGTCTTGGGCACAACGAGCGTAGCTATGATGCTCATCGAATTTCGTAAAATGCCCAAATAACGTAGCTATAAAAATTTTGCAAGTAAAATACAAAACGTTGAAAGCGTCGAAGTGACATTTAATGTAAACAAATTAAGTAAATAGGCATAATTAATTTTTAATCAGTCTACAGTAAACTGTGTAAAGTAAAGTAAAGATGAAATTTTATTCCAAATTTTTAATTTTAATATTTTAAATTTGTTTTATTTTTATAATTCGTTATTCTCCAATTTCAACCTAATAAGTAATAAGAGGCTGACAAAACATAATCAATTAGCTGTCAAAGTAGCGCAAAGGTTAAAAGTTGAATAACTTTTGCGTCAAGGCTGCGTTGAAACTTGGTTTGCCTTGAGAGTTGTCGAAGATTGAAACAGTAAAAAATCTATAATCTTCATCATCGGATTAAAAATTAAGCGGTTCCCTTCTTACAGAATTTTTACAAAAATTTAAACGTGGGCGAATTAAATGACTTGCACGAGAAACGTCTTCCTCATAAAAATTAATAAAAAATGGAATATATTCTGCGCCATTTTTATGATATTAAAAAGCTTTTAAAAATATTTATAGACGTAAAATTTATTAATTATTTTTAATAATAATTTGCTTTAATTTTTTTTTAACTAACTGATCTTAATATCAAACAGTTCCAAAGATTGAAAATTATTTGACAACATCCTTTATTTCTAGAAGACTAATTAAAAATACCTAAATATAATATGCAGGATATGAACATATATTTCCTTAATATATATTAAGTTTTAATATTATACAAATTAGTAAAGAACTCAACAATCCAATTTCAATATATTCGATATAAATTAAATTTAAAAGTTGCATGTATATTTTCCATTAAGATAATGGCTCTACATTCATTCGAACTTAATTTCGGAATTCAGTAATATTATTTAAACAATTTGCTACCACTGACTAAGTTTAAATAATTGAATTAATTACTGATCTAACATGATTTCTATAGTTTCTTATAACACTTTGTCTATACTATAAGATAGATTCCGTCCAATTAACTAATAATAATAAAAGTGCAATGAATAATAATTAATTAAATCATAATTATTTAAGTTCATTAAGTATAAGATTAATATTTCTTTTGTTTTCAAATCTTCCCCCGTTTCTTTAAAAATAAAAATCAATGAAAAAAAACACATTCTTAATTTTAAAAAAGTAAGGAGAGGTTAGTTTGTTGGCTTACAGCCATTTTAAATAATAAAATAATACTATTATGTTATTATTAAATTATGTATTCATGAAATTTGTTTGTACTTTATATACATATTAACATAATATATATATGTATAACTACATATGCATATGAAGTTTAATGCTGCATCGTCATAAATTAAAAAAAAAAAAATGAAAGAGAAAGAAAACATAATATATTTCAAGGTAAGCATCATCTTCATCAACGCCTAAAAAAAAAATTAAAAAACGAAAAAGACAAAGACAAAAAAGAAAAGACAGAGATAGAAACAAAATAAACAAATTTGTTTTTGTGACGGTTTATTGACAGTTCAAAAGAATTTTTGTATAAGAAAAAATTAAAAAAAAAAAAATAAAAATTTTAAGTAGGTGAAATAAATTTAATTTGAACATTTTGTGGTGGGTTTCACATGAATATATGATGTAATAATAAATTTATTAAATACTAGAAGAGAATGACCTTTAATCTGAGTTTAAAATGAAATCGAAAGTAATAAACAAGTAGTTATTTTATAATTAAAAATGAAAATTTTACTTAATATATGTTTGTTAGGTCTATCGTAGCTTTCCGAACTATACTACTTTCATTCCTCTCAAATTTCAGAAACATAAAAAAAACGAATATAACAACAAATTTCAAGTTTATCTTTATCAGAAAGAACTACAATTGATACTTTCTGAATTACAATTGACTAATCTGAATTACATTTGATACTTTCTGAATTACATTTGACTAATCTGAATTACAACTGATACTTTCTGAATTACAGTTGACTAATCTGAATTACAATTTATACTTTCTGAATTACAACTGATACTTTCTGAATTACAATTGGAAAAGGTGTAAAATAGAGAGCAACCAAGAAAAATAGATTGCGAATGTATTTGATATATGAAATTGTTTTGTTTTTAAACCATAAAACCATGCCATAATTCTAAAATTCAATTTGTATCAAATTATTTTTCCATAAGTTTTTCTATTTTGGAATTTTTCAATAAAAAATCATTGTTATACAACGTCACACTATAATATTTGATGCCTCAAATTTATCTCGACCTTTAAATAACTTCTAAATCAAAAAGTCTTAATATATGTATATTAATACATTATTTAATAATGCCAAAGTAAGAAAATATTTTTATATTTATCTATAGATATGTATATCCACCTAAATATCTTTTAATATATGTGCATGCTTCATATATTATATATAGTAAGATATATCTATATGTTTGGTTTTGTTTAATTTCCGTATAATAATATATTAATTCATAGCTAATATGTATATATATGTACTCTGGTACATATTTATGAATAATATTTTTTAATATACATAATATATTATATACAGACATTCGTTTGTGTCTTTATAAAATGTGATAAATCTTAAAATCTATTTTCATTTCGATTTAGCAAAATAGCCATAATTGAACGTTCATTGGAAAAAAAACTTTGGTTATGTTATAATTTTCATACTTGATTTTAACAATTTCGCTCACACTTGATTTTGCTCAATTTTTTAACGCAAATGTATCGCTCAAATTTTTAGCAAACTCAAGTATTGAGTTATGAAGTTATAATAATGTACTTTATTAAACAAAAGAACTAGACATATTCTTATACAATTTTGGAACATCAGTTCAAGTTGTACATATACATACATCATATATATATTATTGTTATATTTTGAAATATTAACCTTCAAATTATACTCGACGTCATAATGTCATAATGTTCATCTACAACAAGTGTCAAACGTCAAACAAAATTTTGAAATGTCAAAGAAATGTTAATTTCAAAAAAAATAAATAAAATCACTAACTCTGGTGTAATCACGCATTTGCGACGTAAGGAAACGAGCTTCATTTTATATATTAATAAAAACAGTTATGATAACGTTATTGACATTTAAAATTGTTACAAAAATGAAATCAGCTTTGATGAAAATTAATTGTAATAATCATAATCCAGTATGGTTTACATTAACAGATATATGCTACGGCTATTTTGATTATAGATGTAAAGTTTCCAGTTAAAACTTTTCATAAAGTATCAAATAATTTTTGAAAAATAAAATTGGAAATATTTTCCAAAAAAAGAAAAACATACAAACAAAGAAATTAAATAAAGTAGGAAGTCAATTTTTTGTGCATTAATCATTTTGAATTTTGGTTCATCAAAATAAATTAATAATGTATTATACACATTTTTATAACATCATATTGCTTTGACAGAAATTAGCTGCAGTGATGATATGCAGGGTGGACTAAAAGTCACTATGGGGTTTAAAAATTTAATAGCTTTTTGACTTAAATCCTTTTTTTTATTTTGGATTTTGAGTTCCAATGTTGGCCTTGAGTTCAAGGATTGTCTCTTTTACTTATTATACTCGTTCTTTAATATAAGCCCAAAAAAATAGTCGGACGCTGACAAAGGTGCGAACCGTTACCTTTTAATTATTCGCTCTTTAAAAATTTGTCTTAAAAGTACCATTGTGTTTTGGGCAGTGTGCACAGTGGCTCCGTCTCAGGACTATTTTCAGGAGCAGGACATAAAAACTGTCATATTATAAACCGATACCGCTCTACATTTACGATTACAGCATTTCCATCTTCATTTTTGAAGAAGTAAGGACCAATGATATTTTCAGATGAAATGCCAAAACTTACTGTATACATAATGGGGTGTAATTTGCATTGATGACGGCTGTTGTGTTTTCACAACCCCAGAACCTACAGGTCTTACTTATTAACAAAGCCATTTAAATGAGAATGAGCTTCATCACTCATAATCAGATATTCTTTGCATTAAAATAATTGATCGCTGATTTAAATAAAAAAATTCTATTATTCTGGTTCTTTGTTCAGTTATGAATCTCTCCGTTATTTATTCTCCGGCTATTATTTATATAATTTGAAAAAAAAAAAAAAATTAAAATAATGTTAAAACGAAAAAATTAGTAAATTTTTAAACCCCATGGTGACTTTTGCCCCACCCTGTACAGATAAAGTAGAACAACTTATATAGAAATATAACGGATTAAGAATTATAACCAATTGAATAACAAAAATAAATTTTTAAAATGTCAAAAAACAAAAAAACTTTATGATAAATAAACAAGAGAAGGGGAGGGACTCCAATTATGATAATAGATTCGAAAATTTAAAAAATTAATATTCATTCAATAATTATTTATTAATAATAAACTTTTTTAAAACTTTGTAATCTTTCAGAATTGTGTAACTTTTCATCCTGACCTTTTAAAAACTTTTAAGTTTACAAAAATTTACAAAATTTAAATGGATTCTAATGAAAATAAGTAGTACTTAATTAATTAAAATATTTAAAAAAATTTATAATTTTAAATTTCAAAAAAATATTTTAACCTAAAAAGGAAAAGTTTCACCCTATTTTTCAATTTTTATGTACATAAAATGGAAAAATATCAAAATACTAATGTTTTTGCAATTTAAATTATATCAAAAACATTTAAAAAAGTTTTCAGTTAATATAAATTTCCAAAAATAGTATGAAAAAATGTATCTTTCATGACATCTTTTAACATTAATTCACCTTAAAATTAATTTTCACTGAAAAATATTTAACTTCAAAAACATTCTGAGAATTAAAATTAAAAATATAAAAATCTTTTCATAGTATGTATTACCAATCCCAAAATAATTTTATGTAAAGGAGTAAAGTACTCTCCACAGATGGATCTTTTCTTCAAGGCGACAAGTATATAATGAACTGCTAGCTAATCTGATTTTCCAATTGCAAGAACTTCTCGTAAATTTATTTTAATACTATATACTTTTTTATTATGCAAAATATTCCTTAATTTAAAACTTAATAATTAACATTAAAAGCCTTTGATAACTTTAGTTGAAACTTTAAACCTTTTATTCCATATCAAATGCAGCCATCATTCTAATTTTAACTTTACATATACTAATAGTTCTGTAGTTATAATATATTTTAAAGTAACCCTAAGATCTCGAATTTTCAAAGTCAATCCAAGATCCAGCGTGGTTTTTAGAATAAATTATCGAACATATATACTAGTATTTATATAAGCGACAAGCTATTACAAAATTATATTGACCAGTAACGCTTGATGTATGCTGATCACGTGAATCGTTTTGAGTCAAACACAAATAATTCTATTGGTATCAAAATACTTACACCTTCTTTATGTAGTCTCAAGTGACATGTAATGTTTTGTACAAATAAATAATTGTGAGTGCATGAAATATGCTCATTCCATTCCATTACATTTGTTCGCAAAAAAAAAATCTATCGCAGAAAATCCTCGCTCACTTGCTGTTTGCTTGTTCGAGGCCTTATAAAGTTCGAGACTTTTCTAACCCAAAAAGTTTCAAGATTAACAACTTATTCACTCAAAAATTAACTATATATACAGAGTGTCCATTGCTCAGTGGTCCATAAACCTTTAGGTGAAAGAGACAGTGCAGACGAACACCTTGGTTTGCAGAAACTAACCATTCACCATTTTTAGAGTTATGCCATTTTATATTGATTTGAATGACACATCGTACTTCAGGACTTTGAAGTCGTATAACTCGAGAAGAAGACACAATAGACCTCTCCCTTGTGAAATAATTTTTTGTTCGTCTGGTCTCCTATCATCTCTAGATCTATGGACCCCTGATATCTGTATACCCTGTACGTTATCAGCTTCATAACTTCTTTATTAATTCCAAATTTGAAAAAATTCTTCAACAAAATTATGTGTATACATTCAAAACGAGGATTTACCGTTATTCACTGATGATTCATAAGAAATAAAATTATAAACAACTGAAAACAGAAAGATTTTGATATATGTAGGTAGGTATGTATATTTAAAATCATTTTATAATTCTAAAAAGAATATTTAAAAATAAAATATATTCATGCACACATACCTACTATACTAATACATTAAAAAAAGAATTTTTCCATTCACCCTCTCACCGCCACATCATCAAAATTTTAATTAGTTTAAAAATAAATAAATTAATTTTTTTTTTTCACCTTTAATTATTATTTTATACTTTCTACCTGTTAAATTAATTTTTTTTTTTTTTTTCAAAAACTTTATTACACAATTATTATACAGTTATATATATTATATATATGTATATATGTGTACATACACACATGTGCACAAATGTAATACATATTTTGTATTAAATTATAATCATACGCAATAAATAGATGATATATATATATAGATAGATATATAATATATATGTATACATATTATAATACATATAAAAATGAAAATCACATAAACAGAATGTTTTATATTGTATATTTGTATATACTGGTATGTATGTATGTATGTTTAAATGATGATTGTGGTCAACTCGTCAAGGTCGGAAAACACCATCATTGATGAATTGTTGAATGTTTATTTATCGTTATTTTTTTTTTGTTTTTCTTCTGTTATTGTTGGGTTTTTTTTTTTTGTTGTTGTTTTTATTATTGTATAGCTTTTATTTTTTTAATATTAATTTTTTCTCTGTGTTTTTTTTTTAACTGTTGTTTTTTTTAACTGTTATAAATACATTATACCTGTTATGAGGAAAATTTCTTTTTTTTGTTCTTGTATTTTTCTGAATTCAGTGTTTTCTGAAGAACATGAATGATTAATAAAAAAAAAAAAGTGTTTGTTATTTCAGTTACAAAATTAAACCATTACACTATAACTGTTATTTTGTTTGATTTTAAATGGTAACGGTATTATTGTACATTTTAAAATTGCGTTTTATTGTATTTAAATATTTATAAGAAAATATATATAAAAAATATTAACATTTGATGTGTTATATAAATACATGTATAATAAAATGTAAATAGAGTATTTCTGAGTATCTTGGGAGCGGTATTTGATAGTATAAACATGGCCTCATTTATATAATAAAGTTTGATGTATATTTGAAAAAAAAAATTTAAAAGTCTAATTTTATTCAAAAAAGGCAGGCAGTTAATAGATTTTTATAGTCTATTATAGTCTATAGTTGATTAAATTTAATATTTATAATATTTCGTGGGAATGAATAAGTTGTTCTACAACTATACGTATCTATTGTTATTTTAAGTAATTAGTTATACATAAATTTTATTAGTAAAACTAAGGTTACAGCTTTTTTAGGGTTATTGCTATATATAATTTTTTATTTATCATTCTAGTTATTTTACTAAGTACCCATATTCAAATTTATTTTTCATTCTGTACTAGTCATTATTTGCGCCAATTATTTTATATTTTAAAATAGTTTTTTATTTTGTTGATCTATTCAACTTGTTTTTTTCTTACTATAGATCATTATGGTGAGTCATTCTTTCGCTTTTTTAAATAATCATCTAATAAGAATTTAAATTTTTTTTTATTGTATTTTATGTTATTTTTATTAGTTAATCACATTGTATAAATAATTTATGTGTTATTATTATATTTAAAATTTTAAATATGTTATATTTAAATATGTATTATTTTTAAATTTTGTGCATCTAATTGTAAAAATTCAGAAAAAAAGCAAGTGGCACAATAAATCGGAATATAATTTCAAAAATATCCAATAATATAAAAAAAATTTTAATTCATATCTTATAACTCACATATGAAATAAATTAAATCGGGGGTTAATTGCAATCCTTTCAACAAAATTGCACTATAAATAGTAATATAAAATTTCATTGTGTATAATCAAATCCATTAAAACTTCGAAAATATCCAAAAATATAAAAAAAAATTTTAATTCATAGCTTATAACTCACATATGAAATAAATAAAAACTTGTTTATTTGTAATAGGTTTGAAATGATTAATTAATTAAAAGTTCCTTAATACATAATGTATAGGATATTTTTTGCTCTAATATAGATCAAAGTCCACCCATTCGCTCGGAAAATCCGTAATGGAAATATTAGGAAAATTTTATATGAAAATTTGTACATATAAAATGTTCTTATGTATATTCAGTGAGTGTTTGGAATTTGTATCAATCACTCTGTTCATTTCTTTTATTTTATATATTTATTATTTTTTTTTTTCAATTCACACTAAAGTTAAAATTAAATTAATTTATTCAGATTTGTGTGTATGTGTGTTAATTAATAATTTTCACGTGCTACTGAGTTTTTGTTTATGCCTGATTTAATTTAAAATATCATACAGAATCATTTTTGTTATTTCAAATTAATTCTGAAATTAATTTGCATATTTCTTTATTGGATTTTTGTTTATATAGCTATGTATGTATGTATATATTTTTTTATTTTAAAAATTTATTTTATCATTTTTATATAATATTTTTTATGGTATTTATAAAGTACATATTTTATATACATACTAACTATATCTTCTTCTTCTATGGCGCAACAGTCCGTTGTCGAACCTTGGTCTCCTTAATCATTCACTTTCATTTCACTGGATCTTGAGCAGCAGTAATCCAATTTTGATTTGGAGCTCTGTGTCAATGCATCTAACTCGACGGCATCAATCCATCGATCTCTCGGCTTCTCTACTGGTTTTTTTTTATCTATTTTCTCATTCAATACCTTCTTTTGTCTTTGTATTGTTCTGCATTGTGTCGCATCCTAAATTGGCTCTGATCGATAATTGACCCGATAATTTTATGCAGTATTCTTATCCCGAAACGGTTTGCCGTCACTTGGGTGATCGTCCACGTTTCACTGCCGTAGCATAACACTGGCCTGATAAGAGATTTGTACTCAAGTTTACATTTTCTGCTCACTTCTCGGGGTCTCATTATCTTCAACGCAGAGCAGTATGCATTGTTTGCTTTACCTATATTTCGAGTTACCTCTGATTTTTCATCGTTTACACTCGTTATCTTGGACTCTAGATAGACAAAACTTTTTACTACTTCCGCGTTGTCTTTTCCAAAGGTAATATTTTGCTTCTCTCTTTCTTGGTTACGTCTGGATATCACTAACATTTTTGTCTTATCGATATTTATTCTCAGACCCAGTTTTATAGTGTGTTTTCTCCAACTTGATATAGCATTCCCTGACATCTGCTTCTGATCTTCCAAGTAAATTTAAGTCATCTGCTTATGCTGCTATCTGTGTGGTTTTATACTAACTATATAACATGTACATATGTTAATAAGCGATTACTAATCATATTTTAAATATTTTTTTTTATTCTGCCATTTGAACAAATAATAAAAACGTAAATTTTATAGCTATTTTTTATTATTTTCTTACACTTTTATTGTTTTTTAATTTTTTTATTTAGAAAGGTGAAAAATTTAAATCATTTTTTTATTTTAATTTTTATTTTTAAATCATCAAACTTGTTCGTATCGAATATTAACATATTTTAAAATATAATAATTATAAAAACGTTTATTTATTTAATTAGAAAATAATTTTTTAAATGATTAAAAGTGCTTTACAAATTTCAATTTTCGTTAGGAATTTGTATCAACAAAATGTTGTAGTAGCTCTCACAAGGGAAGCGCGAAAGTGCTAAAATAGGGTTGAATTTTCACGAATTAGATCTTATTTCTCAACTCAAAAAGTTCGAGCAGCTCTAATTCTTTTAAGGGAAGCGCGAAGGGTATAATTAAGATAGGGATAAAATTGCGTGAATATACGTCTATTGGGTCTATTGTTCTAGACTTAATTTCCCCCCGCCGATATCTAATCTAATACCAACTTATACTTGGAACTTTGCTTGTATTAACTCCTTTGCATTTCTAGAACTTGAAATTTAATTTTTTTTAATCTCTGGCACGTTTTTTTTTAAACTTAAGTGAAGATCAAAAATTTTTCAGATTCATAGTCATCTTTTACGCAGTTAATAAAGGAATATAGAAATAAATTAAAAAACTAATAACTGTTGTCAAATTAATAATATAATTATTTATAAAAGCTACACAATATAAATTAGTTTTCTTCTTCTGAACACAAAAAGTGGTTTCTAGTTCCTATTGTTTAGATATCGAAACATTAAAAGAAGTTTATGATCAGATAAAGCTACAATAGTTATTCAAAAGCATATCCGGGTTAAATATTCTTAAAAAAAGCTATCTTCCTTTAATGTATGCAATCCTCTTAAAAAGAACTTTTAAATTAATAATAAAATTAATAATAAAAATTAACTATTTATGTCTTTGTCTCGAGCCTTTGAATTTGTCTTTAGTAATTGATTTAATCAAAATAAATAATTAAAAAATTTAAATAAGTGGCAAATTTTATATATGTATATATATGTTTCTAAATTGTTCAAATTATTGTTTATATACATTTATAATGTATATAAACTATATGGATATATTGCATATGAATGATATATTGCATAACTTTTAGACATTTCATTTTAATAAATATAGAAATACTTTAATGAGTTTTAAAATAAATAGAAAAGTATTATTAAGTATATTTTTTTGCAAATTTTTCTAAAATTTAAATATTGAAAATAAATTACTTTAATAAAATTATTTAATTTTTTTAATATCTGAAAGCAGTTTTTGGCATTTTTAAATTTCTTTTTTATCGGATCAGTGGTTAAGAAGTTCGATTTTTAATCAAAGGATCTGCGGTTTAAACCCTAGTTAGATCAAATATAATCAAAAAATATAATCTATAATTTATATCAAAATAGTTTATATCTTAATGTAAATGAATGTACCTGCCACACCTGAAAAGGAGGGGATTACCCAATCACTTATCACATTGAATATACGAGTAGTAGTAGATTGTATAAAAATATGCACAAATTTAAAAAGAATCTTAACGGTTTCTACCATCTAACTCCCCATCATCCTCCTTTTTTTAATCCCTATTTCATCCCATGCAACTACTACAACGTTAAGTACAAAGAATCTTATTTCTAATTTGTGGGATTTAGAATAAAAAATAAAATTAAAATAAATAATAATAAAAGATATCATTACAGAAATTATCATTTTTAAAACTTCAAAGTTAAACCGAATTTTCAGCATTACTCTTTGGTAATAATTGTAAAACAAAAGAGACTCGAATTACACTTAAATGCATTTTTAAGCACTGCACATGTTTAAACCCAAAAAAACTTTATTTTCCATTTGATAATTTTATATAATTATCTTTTACAAAAATTTAAATTTTTAATTAATAAAATTTTATTTATAAAGAATTTTTATATTTAAATCCATTTCCGGATGATTTCATTTCATTTAAATGGATTTTTATTTCTTTTTATATTGAATTGCATGAAAACTTTTAATTAGCATAATTCTAAATCTTAAACCTTCAAACGAATAAAATTCTTCAAACTGAATTGGCATTTGGAAAGGGAAAGGTGCTTTTATAATAACTATATACTTCAAAAAGGAAAAAAACTCAAGAACTCGAAAAGTGAGCAGAAAACTAAATTTTATGCGAAAGTCTTTCAAACTGTTTTCTGACAAATAATTAACCCTTCTGATCCTTAGATCAGATTCTAAAATAAAAATTAACGTAAATTTTTTATTTGATATTTTTTGCAGTAATAAATACTTTTCAAAACTTAATTATAAATATTAAAGTGAATTTTATATAATATAGAAAATTGCATACTTTCAGGTAAATTTAAAATAAATGTGTTCAAGTTATATAATTCTTATTTCTTTTTTTTTCAACTTTCATTTACAATTTAAAATTCTTACATTTTTTTAATATACAAATTGACATCCATATAATATTTTGTTTGTTAATTTTACTTAATATTTTGATTTTAATGATTACATATTAAAAATATATATTTATGTATTTCCAAGTTTTAATTAAAAATTTAAAAAAAAAACTTAATATGTATAACAATTTACATAAATTTTAATTTAAAAGTTATTGTAATTAATCCTAAGGAATTTCTAACCTAATTTTCATTGTAATATATGTACAATATATTCTATGTAACCATTACACATTTATATTATCTAAATTCTAAACTACCTTTGTAGAAGATATTCGTGTCCAAATTTCAGGTCTTGGAAATTAATATTAATAGGATTAAATGTAACATGTAGCATTATATGATAAAAATAATCGAACATTGTGTAAAATAGAAAATTGCATACTTTTAGGGAAATTAAAAAAAAAATGTGTTGGAATATTTAATGCATAATTATTAATTTTGCACGTATTTTGCTTGTATCGTGTCTTACATATTATAAAAACAAACTTTTTTATTTTATTGAGAATTCCTACGTTTTACTAAAACAAATTAATAATGATATTTCCAGTTTTTGGTACAATTTTAGATATATTACAATATTAATAAGTGATAACTATCAGAGACACTCAATTAAAAGAAAATATATTTATATTAAATGACTATTTTAAAAATCACGGAAGATATTCAGATATTATTATAAAATCAATTCAATTTTTACTTAATTCAAATTAAACTATTATATTTCGTAAACTTATACTAAACTTAGCATAAGTTAGCAATTAGAATTAGATTATTCATTTAAATTTAATTTAAATAAAAACCTCTATATTAAATTTTATATATAATTTATATACAAAGTCATAAAAAAAACATTAGTTTACTTATTTTAAAATAATCTAAATCATATTTAAAATTCACTTCATGTCTACCATAAAAAATTTATTATTCGTTCCATATAAAATTTAACATTCCATCAATTCTTTCAATTTAAATTTCATCCCTTTATTATTATTTAACTTTTTTTCTTTATTATTTTGTTCCTTTTTATTATTTACATTTTACAATATATTCCCATCTTCATTTCTTATTACATTTTTTTTTTTATTTATGTAATTTTACATTCATTTTTAATCCATTTAACATGAATCACCCTGTTGAAAGTATTAAAAAAAAAAAAGACTTTTAAAATACACAAAAAATACATTAAAAATTTTTTTTTTTATTATTTAAAAAAAAAGAAAAACAAAAAAAAATTGTTGCTGATACTTGTTGCGTATTCATCATACATTCTTCTTTTAAATTTAGATTATGATGACGTTCTATAGAATATATTTTTATTTTTTTTGTATAATAATAAATATGTATATATATATGTCTATATATATATACAGATATTTTTATAAATTTTAATATGAGTATATAATTATGTACATATGTATGTATGAATGTATGTTCGAATGAATCTCTAGATAACAGGAATTTAAAAGTAAAATTTTAAAATAAAATAAAAAAAAAAAAAAATTTGGCTTTTTTGATTTTTGTTGAACTGCTACTGAATGAAACATTTTTAAAGATAAGATTTTTTTTTTATACACCAACACCACCAACAAATTATAAATAATTAAAATTAAAAAAAATCAAAATTTTGTTGTTTTGGACATTTTTTTGGCATGAGATTTAAAAAAAAAAATTTAATAAAAAAAAAAATTTGCTAAATAAAAATGACGAGAATATGAGAAATTACAATTTAGAAGTTTTTTTTTTCAATAAACATATATACATTTATACATACATATTAATACTCATATGAATTATGAATGTATATAATATTATTTAATAATAAAATTTTCTCATTAAGAACATATAAAAAAAAATTCTTAGAAACATTACGTGATTTCAGTTGAAAAAATTATTATTTAATCGTTTCTCATCAATTAAGAGTTGCCACTCTATAAAAATTTTGTTGACCTACTAGAACTAAAAATAAAAATGCTAACAAATGGAAAAAAATTAAAAACATTTTGCACTTTAAGTCTTAATTTTTTTTTTTAATTTTAAGTGGTAACTATTCAATTGGCGAATTAGATAGACTGACTAATTATACTACAGATATATGCCAGACCAAGGGCGGACATATTATATTCTTATTATTAGATTTGATCTTAATGAATTACATATAATCACATATAATTTAAACATGAAATAGTACCTAAGCCTAATAAAATAAAGAAACGTCCTAGAGTTTAAATAGTTACAATTCTATTTGTTTATATTGTAATATTTTGTTTTTGAGTTAAATGGTATTCTCACAGATATAGAGTTATATTATTCAATTAAATTATTTGTTTATATTGTTATATTAATGTATTTTTTATTAAAGATATATAATTATTAATTATTGACTAAGCCATTAATTTGAAACCAATGGTATAGCTCAGTTTATTCCAAAACTTCTACCGAGAATCGAAATAATATTGAATATACATATATTATATTTTATATTCAGCCAGTTTTTCTCAAAATCCATTTACTTATAGCAGTTTATCAGTTAATACTTATATTTTAAAATTTAATTCGGAATTGAATTCTTTTCCATTGTTAAGCAACTGAATCAAGTTTTCCCAATAAATTTAGGAATTGACTGAGAAATAAAATTAGTTAAAGTGAAGCTCAAGTAGTTATTTATTAAAGTAACTAGTGTTAATTGCCCAAAAAAATGAGGAATTCTTTATTTATTTTTTTGAATTTCTCATATAGGTACCTTAATTTTTTAAATTATTTTAGAAATAAAACTTCACATGTGGTAATACCGTTGTGTCATCCTCATTTTCCCCTCTTTTGGTTTAGTTTAGTATTTTGTCTTTTTCAATTCATTTGTAAAACTGGAAAACCCCAGTTTATAACGCATAAAATTGCTGAAAACGAATGCCTGAAAAATTATTTAAGAGTTCTGAAGTATTCGAGACATTAACGTGTTAAAATTAAAAATGGTTTCTTCAAATTATTGAATTTTTTATTGAAACTTGAATTATGAATGATATTTACTTTTAAAAAAAATTGGATTCACAATCCAATATTATTTTAATTATAATTTTTATAAATTGCTAATTACTATACAAAAGTACCTAGTCTAACAAAACTTAATTAAATTAAATTTCGAGATAAATTATTATTGAATTAAAATTATAAAGACTAACTAGATCCTATTATTTTTTAATTTTCCCGAATACGTATATTTTAAATCCAACAGAGCTTTCTAATTTAAATCAAATCATTATAGTCTTGATCTAGAAATAGTTTGTTGAAAGATGTCACATAGATTAAATTTAGTCTCATTCTTAACACTTCCTTAATATTTTAATATTTCGTTTTTTGTGGGGTATAATTAAAATTTATTTTTGGATTTGTTTTTTATGATGATCATTTTTCCGCAGAAGTCTCATAATTTTTCGAAAATACCCAATTTAATTATTAACTTTTGTTATTGTTTCTGTATTGAAGTAATAAACAAATTATATTTAAATTGTACAATTGTATGAAGTTAGTAGATGAATATATGAAAATATTATCAGAACATATTATATTAATTATATAAAAGAAATGATAAAGATTAAATGGAAGTAAAATTAAATAAAAAAAAGGGAATTATAAATATTATTATCGTTATTGTTTAATTTAATATGAATTAATATACAGAATGAATAAACAAATCATATCAACTTCAAATAAATTTAATACATTGTAGGATTAAGTAGAAATATACGTCACCCTTTACTAATGAAAAGGCATTGTAGGAGTATTAATCGTTTAGAGACACTTTTAAAATGAAATGGCACTGTTTAATTATTAATAATTAAAACAAACAACTATAAAAAAAGATCATTTAATTTTAAATTTAAAAAATTAATTGGGAATAGTTTTAATATATTATTTAGTTATAAATTTCTTTGAATTTTTTACAATTAAAATTGTGCAAATTAAAAAAACAATAATAATCGGTTAAAAAGTAAAAACTAATTAATTTAAAAAAAAGGCCGAAGCAATGAGTAGAGTAGACTGTGTTAACTTTGGGATATCCGTACAAACAAAATATGAATATTATAATATTGATATTACAAACTTTTGAATCACTTCACTTACACTTGCAACTTTTGACTCATTTCCTAAAATAAATAGATCAAAGAGTCCAATGAGACACCTTTCTCTTTGAATTGAAACTATAAGTTCCCTAAAGCTTTTGAAATATTATGTAAATATGATTACGAAAAGTTTTAAGAAAACTAACATATCACGATTATATTATCATTCTTAACCTAAAATATTTTAAGATTGCTTGAAAACTATACTAATTTTGGAAAAATTTCGGACACTTAGCTTTATTACAAATGTCAATGGAGATTATCTTTATAACACCTACACGAACCTCATGACTAATTAAATTGATCAGAAAATGATGCCTTAAAACTGAACATCCTTCTTCACAGTTTCAGAAACACAATTAATTTAGACCCTGAACTATGCATATGACTTTTATTATTTGTCATATAAAAACCAATTTCTGAAAATTTCAAAATCCTAGCTTAAGTTATCGTACAACGTACATACGGAAGAATTTTTTTTTTTTTTTTTGTTAACGAAGGTGAAAAAGCATCGAAAACCTCCCAAAATCACTGTATGTGTTCATATGAGCTGTGTTGTACTTTAACCAACTAAAGTCACCAACCTTTTTTTATAAATCAAACTTGGAATGGTCTTTAAATACATATGTATTGTTTGTTTTTAGGATCGGAATTAGAAAAGGAAATTTGGGATGGGATTTTGTTGTTATGAACTAAGTTGAATAGAGGGAATTTTGAGGGACTGATACACACTTTTCATTACTGATCCGATCCATATTTTATGTCTATATCGTTTCCTTTACAGCGTCACAAACGCTATGACAAATTTAAATATACACTAAGTAGAACTACATTAATATACGAGTATGAAAAGGTAATACTTCTTGGTTTTTTTTTTTTTCCAAGTTTATTTCGAAAAAAACGTGTGCGTAGCAATAATATTTTACGCAATTGCGTATAGAAATTATCATTAAATAGAATTTCTAGAAATTTCTTATCTATATTTTAATAAAATATTATACTTTTTCTTATAATCAATTAATTATAAGAGAATCTAATTATTGTATTAGATTAATTAAATTTGTAATTTAATTAGAAATTTACATTATAGGTATTAAATACTTATTTTTTATATTTCTTTAGTTTTAAAATATTTGATGATAATTACTTATCCTTATCTAGATTCTTTTTAAATTATGTACATATATAAGAGCATTAAATGCCATTCTACAGCTTTGCCATATTAATTAAGTAGTATTAGTTCTGTCAAAATGAAACTGTATAATAAAAGAGATGTCAACTTACAAAATCGATTATCGATTATAATTTCGATTATTGTTGAGAAAATTTTCATAATCCATAAAATCATATGTATTAAATAAAATTAATTATTTCTGGTTTTTTTTTTTCAAGAAAAAAATGGAAGCTGGTGTTGGTATTTATGTCTAAATGCTTTCGCTAATAAATGAAATTTATATTTATAAATGTATAAAATTTTAATGGTGGTAATTTTTTGAATATTTATAATAATCAATAATACACTTAACTTTAAACCTAAACGTATACTTATTATTGTCTAATTTTTGAGGTGCTTATTACAGACTTATATAAATATATTACTTCGTAGACTAAACGACATTTAGTTAAACAATTTTTCTTTGTTTTTTTTTTAATTTTAAGAATTTTAAATGTTTTATTAAAACTCAAATAAATTAAATTCTTAAATACGAACAAAGTTTTTACTACAAAGTCTATAGTCCGTGGGTAGGTATACCAATATATCTTGAATTCTTGAATCTAATCTAACTTTATAAGTAAAACAAAATATTAATTATTTAATTTCTCTATACAAAACGTATTTAATAAAAAAATTGATAATAATTTTATAAATCATATTTTGTCTTTATCATTTTAAATAAAAAAATTAAAATACAATTTGTTATTGTTGTTTTGTTTTTTTAAATTTGATAAAAAGCAAATAAAATAATATTATTTTTTTTTTTTTTAATATTTAATTATAACTTATGTCGAACATATTATATTATATATATTTTACAAATATATATTATATATATTTTACATATATATACTAAGTACATAAGTATATTGACGTACTTATTTTTACTTAATAAGTAGCTATTTATGAATTTATGATTAAAAATGTATAATAAAGTAAAGGTTAAAAGTGATAGCGATTTTAAAAAATTAAATAATTTAATATAAAATAATATTAAAAAAAAAAACATTTGTTTTTTTTTCTTAATTAAATTAATTGTATTTTTGTGTGTCATATCGAACAGATTGTAATGTTTATCGTTCTAAATGACCTATGCTATGATTATGTTCACAAAGTATTTTACTAATGTATGTTCAGTGTATTGTTAGTGGTGGGCAATGTTTTTAAAAATAGGGTAGCAGTAGTAAGTATACTCAGCTCAATTGAATGTTCAACCCTTATCATCTGTTTAACTCCTGCTCATCTGGGTTCGACGTTTCCTAATCTGGTTCGCACAATGGAATCATGTTGAGTGTATTGGTAATTCAAATGAAAACCATGATAAAATGAAAACAAAAATTTCCATGTAAAACCAAATTTTTTATAAATTTTGTCTTTGAAAACTTTAAACTCATTTTTAAAGCCTTTAGAAGCGTTTAAAGTGATTCTAGCTTTAATTCGTGATCACTAATATTGAAATGAAAACACTTTCTTTTCTGTAGTAACTCTCCATTGTTTGAGGAGCAAGTTTCTTATCCAGAGAGGTAAATTCTTTAAAGTATGAGTGATCATTGCTCCCCTGAGTATTTGACAACATCTGCTCATTTTCTTACCCCAATGGAATCATTTTTGCAAATCAAAAGGTAATTCAAAATATATCTAGAGGATGTCTCTTTCTTTTTTGTAATAACTGCCCCATATTGTTTGATTTCTTAATCACGAATAGAATTAAAAAGTTCTTCGCCAGAATTATTTCGTCATTGGTATTAGTCGATGTTTCAGGTGCTGCTGCTGAGTGATGACAAATACAAATTTAAACGATAATAACAGTAAGCTGAGTTATTTATGACCATAAATTACTATTTGTGTTAATAATTTCTTATCAAATAAAAGCTAGACTAAACTTATCAATAGTAAAATTCAAAAAACATTAAAAGCAAAATTTATAATCTTTTAGTATTGCTTTTTTATTCAAAATTTTTCGCAAGTTTTTAAAAATAAGTTTTTTCTTTTTTTGATTAGATTAGTTAAGGTGGAATAAAAATAAATGGTGTCTCATAAAACTTTTACAATATTATTATTGGTATATTTTTAAAATTAAAAGTTCTTTGAAGGTTATATATGAGAATATTGACGCGATAACAAATCAAAAATACATTTCTAATTCACAAATCATTTTTCAGACATTATTTAGTTCTTTGTTGCAAAGAATTTAAAGTAACATATTATATACAACATTTATTTCTATTCTCTAAATGATTTTGATTTTATAATTAATAAATTCCTATATTATTGTAATCGAATTTAACGTGGAATCTTTGATACCTCCTTCGTTTTATGTTATTAAGAATTGCAAAATTTTAAATTGCAAAGATGTTCATTAATAATTTGTATTCTGCAGTCTAGAGTAGGCTTCTGTACAAAAAGTATTTTATTACAATATTTATTAATTTTATTAATTTTTATTTTCTTTGTAACTCCTGCTGCATTCTTTTCAATTTTTGTTGCATTTGATTTCATTAAAAATTAATGCTGCAAAAAAGTAAAAAAAAAAAAAAATTGTTTTAAAGTAGGAACATGATTTTCATAAAATTTTTAAGAGTTAATAATAGTAATTCTTGAATTTTTTTTCATGTTGAATATTCATCAAATGAATCTTACAACTTTGCAACCCACTCATCAATCAAAATTGAATATTGCATTGTGTTTGAGTTCTTATTTTCTTAATCCAACATAGTCTGTAATCTCATATAAATTGTACCTGTTCACTTTTCAACAATTAAAGAATTTCTTCTAATATTCTTTGTTTTGTTGCATTTGTTAGAGGAGTTACAATTTTGTTGCATTTGTTGTTGTTGTTGCGTTATTAATGAATTTTCGCCTCTATTGTAATGTGTTATGTGCGGGCAAAGCACTTTTAAAATTATTACTATAGTTATTACTATATTGCAGTATAGTTTTTAACCTCAATATACTTTAACTTATTGTTATTATTTTGTATAATGTTGAATAAGAGTATCACGTTTTATAATTTTTAATATTTTTTTAATGATTTTAAAAATTTTGTGCTGTAAAATTTTTTATAGTTACTAAAAATTCCAATAATTGAAAACTTGTTTTTCAAATATTCTGACCTAAATAAGTTAAAAATCTTAGTTAAATTCTATAAATTAGTATACTAATATAAGATATTTTTTTCATTAAAATTACAATTTTAAGATTAAATATCTAAATTTCTTAAGAAATGGAGTTGAAAATTCTTAGAACGTTTTATTTAGACGACGTTTTATTCTGATTTATTATGAAACATACTGATAATCTAAACGCTACAATTTGATATAAATTTACAATAAATTTCAGCGCCGTCCCACTGCATCCTATTATAAACCCTTATCCAGCATTTTTAAACGATTATCATAAAATACTCATCCTATATACATATATTCAAATGCTTGTGAAGTTTTCCGAAAAATATCTTTGGGGGTAGTTATCTTTGATTCTAAAAGGAAGTTTCATTTGCGATTTTCACCTTGTATCTCTGTAAATTTAAGCCTATAATAAATAAAGACTTAAAATAGTTTTCTATGAGTTAATAGAAGACCATTTATTGATTACCGAACAAAAGTTATAGAGTTCAAGAAGGCCTTTTGCCTAGGGATAAAAAGGTTGTGGATTTTGTGTGTTAAAGTCGCACACTATTCCTGTATAGGAACTAAGCAAAGTTCCAATACATTTCGAAAGAACTCTATTTGATGAAAATTTGTTTGAACGGTAAATTTCTTTATTATCAATATTACATTTTAAATCATTCAGCTCTTTTGATTTACTCATACATTTTTGACTTTATAACTTTAAATGCTTCTAGTGAAACTACATGTATATACATATTTTTATATATATAACTTCACATCAATCTGAGAAGAAAAGTTGTTAACCCGATAGGTAGAGAGAGAAAAACATCTTCTAGAACGAATGAATCACAAAAGAAGGAAATCATTACAATTCTCGTGAATATTGTAAAGAACATGAATAAAAACAATGAATCATGTTAGTTTTGTAAACATTCATGAATTGTTAATGATGATGCAATGAATATACGAAGCATAAGTGGTTGTTGATGACCGTATTATCAGATTTTCAAAGAAAACGTTTTTATTTCTCAGTTAAACTTAATTGAATTGAAAAACAGGTTATAAGAAAATTTTTTTTACTGTTAAGAAAAACTGCATAAATAAATATGAGATTATTCTGAGATCATATTTAAAAAATTATCATTTGTGCTGTTGTGAAATATATTCATCATTTGATTTTAAATATACACAGTATATAATAGTAATGCTTTAATAATATTACAATCGAATTTTTAACTAATAAAAGTTGTTAACTTATCAATGGAAATTTGAATCTTAAAATAACAAACTTGAAGCTAGTTTTGCCGGTAAGTTTTGAAGGTTTTGAAAAATATTATAAACGTTGGGCAAGGTTGAGCTACAGACAAAAGATTTCAATGAAATTATATACAATAATCAATTCGTAGGTTTTTAGAAACTTGTAAAAACTAGTTTATTAATCAAAATTAATTCTACTTTTAGGTTCAATCGAATACTTAGAGGGCTGATTCAACAATATTGAATCACGTAAAATTCATTTTGATCTCATAATTTAGCTCTTAATAAATGTGAACTTCTCATACTTAATTTTGTTTATCCTGTTACTCCACTTGGAAGCGTAGAGCTTCAAATTAAAATCTCCATCCATTTCCATTCATAGATTAATTCATCTAGCACCATTCTTCTCCATATAGTTCTGGATCTACCTATTAACCTGGATCCCCCTAGAGGATTCTAGGTAAGCGCCATTCTTATTATACATCCTCCATTTTTCCTTAGTGTATTGCCAATCCACCTCCATTTCCTTCTGATGATTTGTTTCACTAATGGTTGTTCGTTTGTTAGTGCCCACAAGTTTGCGTTTCTTATTTTGTTGGACCAGAATATTCGAGGTGCTAATTTATGAAAACCTGTAATTTATTTCTTAATGAAATTAATGTAAAATAGAATAATTCGCCATATTTAAATGTAAATTTTATACACGAATTATAGATTGTTAGTTTGGTTCGTCTTCGTATTTGCAAGCTGTTCCATACGGGGCGAAGTCTACCGAAGGCTTTTTAGCTTTATCGATTCTGTTTTGAACATTTGCGTTGATGCAACCTGTAGACAAGATGATACTTTTTAGATAACAAAAACTTCTTGTACATTCAATGTATCGATCATCTAATTTGATGAGGTTGTCATTTGTAAGGTATACATACATACATACATAACTTTATTTCTCATACCTAACACCCAATTAGTTTTATTTAATTTTTATTAATTGCGTTGCACACTATCTCTTGATTATTTTCAAATTATTTCTAACTAATTTTTAAAAGACTTTTGAACTTTTGAAAAAAGCCCTCACAACATACTTTTAAATAACCTTTCAGAGTTATATATTCATGAATGAATGCTGCTTGAATTTTATAAAAATACAATATAAGTTTGTACAAACATTTCAGAAAGTTCAAAATAAACCTCTTTTATTTATAATCCAATTATCTTACATTAGTTTGCAAGAAGTTGGTTTTTGTTGTATTGAAATTTAAATCACAAATTTTGTAAAAAAAAAGAAAAACAAATCAGAAAAAAGATACACGCGTAACGAAAAAAAGGGGAAAAAATCAACAGACAGGTGATAAAAAATTTATTCTTATTCTTCGATTTTTTAAAAACATAATGCCTTTAAAATCATTCATAAATTCTTTTTTAAAGTTCTTCAGACTAAGTTCTAGGTATTTGTTTTTTTTAGTATTGCAACAACAAGTTTGCAGTATGTATATACTTTATATATATAAAGTATATCTTGTAGCTTTCTTGTAGCTCTGAACATATAAAGAATAAGCAAAGAGACGAAAATAATTTCCATATTTTATTTCTTTTATTTCCCAACTTTCCCAAGTTCATTGATGCTAAATTGAAGGAAAACAATATTTTATTTTTTTATTATTTTGTTTATATAATTTTCTGATTTAATTTTTTTGTTTTTTTGTATATTTTGTTGCAACTAACTCCCTCCAAATCTTCTAAATTGTTTCATTCTTAATTTTTTATTATTTTATTTTTGATGTTGCCAGCATTCCAATTCCTAAAAATTAAAACAATGTTACCATTTGTGTTTAACCTTTTAATAAAAAAAAAGGTTTTTTATAGGAATAATTTGACCTTTCATTTGTTTAATTTTTTAGCCCATTGCGTGACATGGCCTAGATTTCATATAGTAATGGCTTGTTGAATGATTGATTGACAAACAAAATAAAAGGAGAACATTGAAGGACGATAGAGATCCAATGAATTTTATAAATTAGAATCTTACTTGAAAATGAATCTGACACAGGCGTAATGGTAAAGACCATATCTAATAAAAAAAAAAACCGTAAACTTTTATAAGTATATTGTAATATAAAATGAGTAATAGATCCCATCAGACCATGTAGAAGTACCCACCAATTGAACTAGTTCCGTAAGTAATTCTAAAGCAGTTATCTATGTATTGTTTTTTCAATTATTGTAAGAGGTAGTGACAAGTAATGCAAGAGGTAATGCTGGTTTGTTTTTTTTTATTTTACCTTTTCAATCCATTATCTAGAATCTAGATAATGAAGAATACAGTATTTCTAGTTCAACTTTTATATATTTGCATACGAAATACTTGTAAGTAATGCAGAATGGAATTATATACTTACTATGACATCGCTGTAAAAGGTCATATGTTCTCTTTATATTAGGGGTAATGAGAAATCATGACAAGGAAGTACTTCGGATCCTGCTGAGATGAAGCACTAAATTTAATGGAATGGAAGTATATACTTACTTCCTATGACGTCGCTGTAAAAGATCATGTGTTCTCTTCAAATTATAGGTAATGAGAAATCATAACAAGGAAGTACTTCGGATCCTGCTGGAATTGTGTAGGTATTCATAATCTTTTAAGAATTAACTAACAGCCGAGTTATCAACGGCTTAATGGAAACATAATCTAAATGACTTGGTGGATGCTCTATACTTCTTATGGGAGTAAGGGAAAGGAATAAAAAACCTGTACACTGAGGACTTTAAATATATTAAGCGTCCAATTTCTTTAGTGTCTCTTATGTCTACCGCATTTATATTCATGTAAACCTGGCCACTCTAATTTACGCATTTTTTATAGCACAAAAGAAAGAATTGAAAAAATATCTTTCCGCCAAAATCATCGTCATCATCACCAGTGATCAAGTCATCATTTTCATCATTATTAATAGCATTTTTATGAAATTTAATTTTTTATTTTTTATTTTTGCAAAATAACATACAACTTCCTTTCAAAATAAAATTATTTCTTTCTCTTTTCCTCTCTTATACTAATATTCGGATTCGAACTTTGAGTACATTTTCTCGAAATTTTTGCACTCAAATCTTATGTATTTTGAATTCAAAGAAAAAAGGAGGCAAAAAAAGTTGACAACATGATCTGATAATCATTACAATAGAAGCAACTGAATGTATAACTGAAGAAGTGGGGAGGGGGTGACTTCATATATGCGTTCTCCTATATGTAACAATTTACAAATATATATATATACAACACCGGTTGCTTTTTTTTCTGATGTTGTTTTTTTAAATTTTTTTAGAATTTCATTAAAAATAAAATCAAGATTGTGGGAAAAAAACAACATGGTAGGTAATACCATTGATTCTCTTATTTATTTTTCGTTCAATTTAAGGTAAAATTGTTATGTTGTTCCTTTTCAATTCTTTTTTTTTCATTGCGAATATATTTTAAAAATATATATATACATAGTATATATGTATACACATATAAGTATGTATAAGATTTTGCGAAATTTAATTCAATTTTTCAGATGCAACAGAAGGAGGAAACATTTAAATTCTATATAACAATAACCGGTGTACAATTTAAAGCAGATTTTGATTTTATTTTTTCATTTATTTTTGGAATTTTGAAAAGATTTTTATTGAATGTTAAAATGTGTGAAAAATTAAAATATAATCTAATCCGAAAAATAAAAGATGATTATATTATTCAAATTATAAATTTGATTTGCATTCTTTTAAGTTATTTTTAGATATTTGAACTATGGTTTCTACTATCTAATACACGATGCGTGTTGGTGCGCTTCTCAATGGTTTCTCAATTTTTAATTAGATTTGATGTTATTCAAAAAAACTAACACATTTAACACACTTTTTGCAAATGACAATCACACATGGTAAATTGTAGGGCAATTGTAGGGCTTCCAAAATTTTTTTTAGATTAATCGTCGTGCCAATATGAGTTAACAAACTTTAAGTCTATTAATAGAGTCAATTCTATTATCAAACAGCAATAGGTATTTAAAATATGAAGTCAATCGGTCAAATCGTAGTTTCTTTTTTAGCACAACTTCAACTTGGAGGTCTATTAGAATAACATTTTTAGCCCAAAATTCTTGCTGGCCAAAAACTGTTTATATAAAAATTTTCATGAGATTCAGCTGAGCAGTTAAGGAATCTTTAAGCCACATACAATTTATTCCACATACATTCGCTTTTATATTTTATAAATATTCTTGCTGAATACAGGGCCTCGGTGATGGAATACAGTGGGCATTTGGCTTACTTTTTGAAAAATAATTTTTTTTAGAAATTTTTTTGGTAACCAAATATAATTTAAAATACAAAATATTATTTTCTGTTGTGTACTGTTCCATTTCCAATTCCCCAAGTTTTCTTCACAAAATTCTGAAATAAAAATATAAATAAATTTAAAAAGATATTAAACATTCAATCCATATCGGTCGTTTTGCGCCACCCTTTATAAAAATAATTAATATTGTAATTAAATTACAAATAAATAGAAAGTATTAAAAATACCCCACATTCCACTTAGAAAGCAGTGATAAAAGCTATCTGCAACATTTATGTTTTAGATCAAATAATTTTTTAATCCTGCTTTAGCCTAATTTACTTGGAGTGACACATTTTTTCCAGGGACAGGAAACCTTTTTAAAATTACCTAAAGTAAATGTCACTAGAAACAAATCTAAGATTAAAATTTTATTTACATTTTTACCATTACTTCTCTACACCTAAAAACTGGTCGGTTTTGACATTTAGATTTCTTGGAAAAAAATTTTTCTTACTCAATTTTGATTTTAATATATTAAAACAAAGTTGAATTCAAATTCAACAAAATACTTTATCGAATTTTTCCAATTGAAAATTTTTTTCTAAGAATATTCAAGTGATGTTTCGAAAATTTCCTGAAAATTTCTATCAAAATATTTTTGACGAGATTTTCTAGTGACATTTAAATCTTATATATATGTATGTATATTAACAAATATTTTGAACGTGACGTCGTGCTCGTGATATTTGAATATAAAAATTATATCTCTATATATAATGTATTATATACATTCATATATAAATAGATAAATACTAAAATAAAAATTAAACGCTTTTAAAAATAATATTTTAAAAAATTCAAAAATAAAATTAATTTTTTTTACAAGTGTTCAGAATTTAGTGATCGCAGTCAAAAGGTGTAAAATAAAAATAAGTAATTAGTAATTACAAATATATTACGCAATATGAATGACTTACGCTTTTATATATTAAAAAAATTGTTTACAAAATATTAATAAAAAAATACTTAGAAAACTATTATGGAATGTCATTTTTAAAAGGAGGGGTGAAATAAAGTCGAACCGGCTTTATTACACAAAAACAATGGAAGTAAAGTCGAATTAGAATACTTTTGTATTTCCAAAAAAAAAAAAAAAGCAATTCTATTTTATTGTGGTAATAGAGTCGAATCGCCTTAATTACAAAAAATAATAAAAATTAAATCCAATTAGCAATTCTATCTTATTACCCAAAAAAAAATGTTAACTAACTTAAATAAATGAAATAAAGTCGATTAGATTTAATTATTAAAAAAAATCTAATCCAAAAACTGAATAATCAATCATTTTTAATTTTGCAAAAAAAAAATATTCCAGAAAAAGGGAATACGTTATTTTGAAACAGTCTCAAATTCCTTCCTTATGGTTTTCTTCGTACATATATTCTCAAGAAAGCATTCGAAGGCTACTCTAAAGTCTTTCACTAAACAAATTATTGAAACTTTAATGTTGAAAATAACGATCAAATCTTTCCATTTATTCTTTTAAAATATATTTTTGGATACTGCAACCTTCTGTTAAGCAAATTACTTAAATCCTGACTTTGAATTAAATTGTTATTTATTAACAATATTTCATATAAAAATATGTTAATATTACGGAAAAGGGGGTAACCCCAAATTAAATAACCAACTAAAAAATCTCTTCTAGTTTATAAATATTCTGAAAAAAGTTTTCCAGAAATTCTGGCTTTAAGAATTAGATACATAATCAGGGTATTTCCCTTTTCCGGAATGTTTATATCCCTACCGATTATACGAGATTTGTAATTAGATATTTAGGAGTTAGATTTGAAATCAGTTGCCCCTTTTCCGTTTAATTTATTTTTTGAACTATTTATTTCAAGTAGAATGTACTGGCCTGTTCGACCTTATTTCGATTTTTCGCATTCGTCTCTCAATTTTATTGGAAATAAGATGTAATGGTTTTTTGGACTTTGTTATTGATTAAAAAGTCGAATCGACTTAATTTCACCCCCCTGTTTTTAAAATGCTTATTATTAATATCTTAAATATATATATATATCTATCTACTGACTTGTTTGTATCTTAAATTTTACTAATTACAGTGCAAGTACTACAAGTAATTATTTCGTTAGTTTTATATAAATAAATTATTTTTATTAATTTAAAATTTAAAGTGGAAATTCTAAACCATTTTTTTTATTTATACACTTAAAAAATTCCCCATAAATTTTAACCTTAAAAGTTAAACGCTACTTTTAAATACATATACATATATGTACAGTCACTACATTATAAATATATTAAATAATCAAAATAAATCATTTTTTATTTATTTATACTAATGAGAAAATTTTATGAACCATATGACATTTATTAGAAAAATTTTTTTTAAAAAAAAAGTAAACATCATTTTCGTAGAATAAATTAATTAAAAAAAAAAATGTTAATCGGAGAAAATCGCAAAAAAAAAACGATGACTAATAAAGTAACACTTGTATCATTAAAATAAAAAAAAAGTTGAACAAATGTTATAATAATTTGATTAATTAAAATAACAAATAATTAAGCTAAGGTATCTATTGTCAATTCAGTATTTTAAATTTTTAAGTTAGTAATTTAGACTACAATCGAATTGGACTTTATACATTATTCTGAAACGTCAAAATTATCAATAGATAATAGTTGATGACTTTTACAGTAAAAATAAATAGTTGCGGAACTGCGCTGCTCTTATCAACAATTTTAACAATCACACAGTTTTGGAATTTCTGATTAGCGTGGCAAAAAAGCTTAAGAATTTGTGACTAAAATCACCGTCGTAAAACGTTTTGACGTTTTAGAAAATTACTTAAGCAAAACAATCTGACATTAAGGGAGTAGAGATTTCTGTTTTCAATTATACTTAGTGAAGAGCAACATTTGTAGAAGAGCTGAAGAGGAAAATCAATTTTTGCCATGAAAGTCAATTTCCAAGGATTATTAAAATAATTATTTGATCAAAGGCGTAGTGGTAAAGACGCCGCCTTTCATGTGGAAAGTCTCGGGTTCAAACCCTGGTCAGATCATATCTAATAAAATATTATCGTAAAATTGTATTATTATACCGTATTAATTAATATCGTAATATAACATAAGTTTTAAAATAAATATATAAATAACTCTTGTGTAGGATAATAGATGGCGCACATTAACATTTGTGTATTCATAATCCTATACAATAGCTGCAGCCTATAGTAATCAACGGCTTATTGAATATAACGATTAAAGAAACTGAAGTCTAATCTAAATGGACTTGATGAATGCCTTATACTCCTTAAATACGAGTGAAAAAGGAATAAAAAAAAAATTAAGAAATATAGGCGAATTACATGAAATAAATGCCAAATGACACAAAATTAAAATAAAATACCGGCATAAAGCATGTTCCTTTAAAATTATATTTCTTAATAGTTAAAAAATTAATTTACATCGTTTGATGAAAGGTTTAAAGGCTATATTTTATTTAAAATACAAATTATTTAACTTTTCTTAAAAAATCCTCCTCTAGCAACCCAGAAAGTTAAATATTTTCCTTCAATATTTATAAAAATATGGCACTTGTGTAAAATATTATTAATAATATTAGAAATAAATTTACTTATACCGAAGGCTTTAAAGACTGTTTATAATTTAGTAAAGTAACCATATAATATATATGTATATGCATTGCACTTTTATACATATAATCCATACTTTATATACATATATGAAGATATAAAGCGATATAAAATAAAACTCATTAAGTTATAACTTTAAAGAGATCGCTTAAAAATAAAATTTACTTCATTCCATACACTTAAAACACGCTTCAAAATTAAAATAAAAATAGGAAGAATTTTTTTAACGTTGGTATAATTGCAGTAAACATTCTATAGAAAAAAGCTTATAAGTTCCTTGATACAAGAATAGAATTTGTGTATCTATGTATGTGAGTCTGTGAAAACTATAACTTACGCTAATTTAAACCGATTTTGATGAAATTTGGTGAATGCTTTTTTTTTTCAAAAGTAAGGACCACGAGATCTGGATGCTCTCCTATTGAAAAATACCAGATTTTCCGAGAAATATCGAGTTCTAATCGTCGCAATTAGTTCAAATTGTGAACAAAGAATATTGAAATATAAAGAGAAGCTGTGATAAATTCAAGAGATTCTAAGAGTTTCGGTAAAGTTCTAATAATTCATTAAAATAAGGAAACAATTATTTATTTTGAAAAACGTCATGGTTACTATAGTTACTAAAAACGTGACTTCTTTTAGTCTTTTAACTTCTTCGTTACTTAGTTATATTGTACAAAATATATAAAACGTTATAACTCACAGACATTATAATCATAAAATTTAAACTATCAAATAATTTTCTGAGCACATTTTAGATTTAAATTTTTACACGGCATTTAAAGGGCAAATTATTAATGCATCTGAGATCATTATTTCACCTCTTCAGTATCTATGCTTCATGTAATTTCAAATTATGTAACATTTAAATTTTATTTTTTTTTAATTTTCTGATTATACCTACCTTTCCTAAAGGTATTCGCATTATGAATGCATCATAAAGCTGATAAACTTTTTTTTTCTTTCTTTCTTCCTTGAAATTTAGCAGAAAAATCTCTGCTAAATGAGTACATATATATGTATATACACACACGATTGCAATATAATAATTTACTTCATCCGGAAAGAGTTAAAAATCCAACTTCAAAAATAAAAATCCCATTAAGTCATATATATTATATTTTCAACAGTAACATTTAACATTAGAATGTGCAACAGCAAGAGCAATAACAACAGTTTAACTTCAGTGTGTAATTTCTCGAACATTAAAATAAAACCCTAACTTTTAAAAGTGTTCGCAGATTTATTTAAAAAAAAAAAACTATACTTTTTTTTAATTTAGTATTTCATTTTATTTAATATTCTCATATACGTATATGTTTTTATATTGGTCTTCCTTTCCAGCATCCATTCAATCAAACTGTCAAGTAAATCATTATAAAATCTTTGACTTTAAATCATTGATCATCAAAAAGTTTCTAAAATAAAACAAAAATACCAAAAATAAAAGACTGTGAAATAACTTAAGCAACATTGTATAATATGTATATAACATAAATATTTGTTGTCATCATTGTTATATCGTCTGGTTTCAAGTTATCATCAGGTCTCATCCGTTTTTAGCACATTTTCAAAAAATTTTGTAAAAATGTGCCTATATAGCTTCACTCTGTCCGTCCGTCTGTCCGTCCGTCCGTATGTTTACAAAAACTTTTACACCGTTTGAAATAGAGTAAAAATATTTTAAACACGGGTAGGTATTGCAAAAAAAATAATTTCGTAGAAGAATTTTTTTCTGTAGCCCCACCTGTTACGGGGCTACAGCCCCCCAAAGTTGGAAAAAGCCCTATATTTAAACTGTTATAACAAGAGTTGTGTTGGATATATTTTCAATCTGAAAACGGCAAACGATAGCTGGTTTTATAAACTTTATAAAATTTTAAAAGGCAAATGTTTAAGGTTGCCATACGGTACTAAAATTTAACATTACACAAAACTCAATTTTTGCAAAAATTTTGGCCACACATATCTTCCGAACGGTTCAAGCTAGGGTCTTGAAATTTTGGAAGAAGTTAGATACTCAAAAATTAGTAGGAATCGGTTAACAAAATTTTTTTGTCCAGACCCATGTTTCGGAGCTATAAGGGCTCGAAAATTGAAATTTTTCTATTTTTAAACACCTGTAACTTGAATACCTGTCTATAGGGTTGCCATATGGTACTAAAATTTAGCATTATATAAAACTCAATTTTTGCAAAATTTTTCGTCCCACATATCTCTTAAACGGTTTAAGATAGGGCCTTGAAATTCTGGGAGAAGTAAGGTCCCTAAAAAGCTAGTAAAAGTCGGTTAACAAAATTTTTTTGTCAAGCCCCCTGTTTAGAAGCTATAAGGGCTCGAAAATTGAAATTTTGCTATTTTTAAGCATCTGTAACTTGAATACCTGTCCAATTTTTTTTTTATTAATATACAAAATTTGAAGGTCCAACATTATATTTTAACATATGTTAAAGGCTTTGCTTAAATTTAAAAGCGGTTCCTTAAACTGAAGAAAGTGTCTCTCAGTTTTACTCATTTTTGCTTAGATAATAAAATTCTAAGAAAAATTCCAAATTTTGGTTTAATTCCTAGAAACTACAAAAGTGGAGAGGGAGGGAGGGGGGGGGGGGGGGGTAAGATAAAGTTAGGTCCTTGAGAAATTTGGCAACTTTCCCCATAGAGCAGCTAATAGGGCTTAAAAACTAAAAATTTACTGTTTTTATAGGTAAGCAGTAACTTAGTCACTAACGTATATTTTTCCTAAATTAAACGTTAATATTGAAGCTTCAACATTATATTCCGATAAAATACTTAGTATGAAACACTTTATTATTTTGGAAATGTGCTTTTTTAAAAACCCTTGGTTTTTTATCATCACTTGTTTTTTTATTTTGTTGCAATGCCTTAATTAAATTTGGGAAAATTCAAATTATTCGAAATCTGAAGATTTGTAGGAAATTTTAAATAATTTCAGAAGTTATTAAAATTTGCTGACCGAGGTTTCTCTGGGTTGTGTCGAATTTAAATCAACTGTGGTTTGATTATGGGGAGTTTTTGGAGTAGTCCTTTATTATAAATCTAGAGTTTCGTTTTTAAGATAAAGAAAAAAAATAAAGTGAAAACCGGTAATAGAGGCTTCGGTGATGTAGTCAGTAAACATTTGGCCTAACTGAGAGATGGCAAGTTCGATTCCCTTTCAGATCAAAAATATTTAATTGAAAAACAATTTTTCTTTACAAAATCGCCATGGCAACCAAATAGGTATATAAAGTATAATATAAAATATATAACACAAACAAAATAAATTACACTAAGTACTTCTAAATTAATAAAGAGTATTGGATAAACAACGGATCACAAGACCTAAGCGTTAGGATACAGGGTATACCATCCCCCATGTATTAGCAATAACAAGAATTTTCAGTATTATAAAATTTTAAAAAACTTTTCTAAAAACAATCAAATTTGACTTATAACATTTCCAAAATAGAATTACACACTTGTTACAGTACAGAATCAAATTGTTGTGATTATGTTGATAATAAATGATGATTTTTAATTTTGTCTTTTTTTTGTCCATTAAATATTTCGCGCCAATTTAGTTTTGGACTTGGAGAAAAATATGTTTTAAATTTATGAAATAAAAAAAATTAAAATCTTTTTAAATATGTTGGGCTGGCAAATAACAAGTTCATCTTAATAATAATGTATACATAATGATACAAAAAACAAGAAATAAAAAAAAAATCAAAGACAATCGAATACGAGACAGGAAAACGCACAAAAAAACAAAAAAAAAAAAAAAAACATTAAATAAAAATTAACTAACAAAAAATATCAGCGTTCAGGATGAATGGAACCAGTCCTCAATTAATTCAATAAATGAAAATATTCAACAACTGCAACAATAACAAAAAAAGGTGCTAAACATATCAAATGAAATAAAAGAATAGTGGGGAAAATAAAAGAGGAGTTGGATAGAAAAGGAGAAGAGTTGAGGAGGAAATGTGGAAAGAAAACATTACTTTAATTCTTTTTTGTTTTTTTTTTTCCTTTGTAATCTTCCGTCGCACATTATTTATGAAAATATATGTATATACTGTATGTGTGTGTATATATATACTGTATAGTATGTATGTGTATATAAATATTCCAGTATATATTTTGTTTGTGTAGATACATTTTCTTTTAAATCGAACAACAACTTGCAATCATAAATTCACCGGCATACAGATGCCAAATCATCATCAATATTATCATTATTATAATCAATATCATCATTATCATCATCATTATTATTATATTATTATGAATAAAAGTTTAACGAAAACAGTGGGTTTTTTTTTTGTTTATGATTGAATTGCAGAAAATAAAAAGAATCGCAAAATATAAAATAAAAACAAAAAAAAAAAAAAAACATTAAATTCCAATCATCATTGTGACTTAAAAAGAAGTTCGCGAAAAAAAAAGGAAAAACCAAAGCACAAAAATAAACAGAGCCAGGCAGGTGGTATTTCTCTGATTGTTTTATAGAATTAATGAAACCTTTTATATACTTATATAATTTTTTAACAACAGAAGAGTAGTATATATACATATATATATATATTTAATACAAATTTCGTATGAAATTTTTTCTCACTTTATGCATTTGATTTTTAAACGAGGGATACTTTAAATTAAATTCGAGTTTTAAGGTCGTAGTATTTAGAAATCAAGTTTATAACATGAAATTTTCAATTTTATTATATTTCTAACCTTAAAATCCTATTAAACGTTGCATATTTCTAAGAAAATATTAGAAACCTAAATATCTCCCGTATAGAACTTCAGAGACGTTATTATTAGAACGTCCTAAAAAGCGCCCCACTGTCACCAATCCTCTTCACAGTAGTGCTAGATGACATCATAAAAGAGATCAATCTCAAAAGAACTGGAATAACATGAAATCTCTTTAGGCAATTGGAAGATCTAGATAATGCTGATGACATCTGCCTGCTATCACACACGTTAAATAGAATACAAGGTAAAATAGCCCAACTAGTAACATTAGCTCGAACTGTGGATCTTGAAATAAATAACGAGAAGACGAAAGCAATGGCCGTAACATCAACAACCCTACAACTTTAAGGCACGTCATCCGGTGATAAACAACACACCACTCGAATATACTTATACCAATTTGATCGGCCTGTTTAACTGTATTATTTAACTTATATTGTTGAAATAAAAATATTTAATATTGAGCTTTTTTTATTTTATGAACCTCGTCAAAAATCATTTGCAAGTTAAAATTTCCGTTTTTTTTATTTTAAATCTCAACTCTTTGTTTTTATAAAAAAAAATCCTGTATATATACATTATGCCGAAGGTACATTGGATCAGTACATGAACTTAGTATATTAAAACCAAATTTCAAAAAAACAAAAAAAAGGAGGAAGAGTTTAAAGTGGACAGTGTAAACTATAGGATGCGAGCACGAATACAATATATGAATATTATAATAGAATCTTGGTTTAAGGAAAGTCATATTCCAATCCATCCATACGCTTGACTCTACTGAATTTTTTTAAAAAAAATTTTAAGATTGCACTTGACGAACCCAATTTTGTGTGACTTTCATTATATATTTAACTCTTTAAGGCACTAAGAGGCGATTTTAAAGGAAGTTGAATGTCGACTACAGGAACCCGCTGAGTGAATTGGCTGAATTACAATAGCAAATAATAGCTATTGCGTAAAAAGGATTTTCTGAAAATTTTAGAATCCTCTAGCTGTTTTAATTTTTCACAAAAATGTAGCCAAATGAATTCAGTTTCCAATACTGTTCCAATCCATTTCCATACACTTGACTCTATGTCTATTTCATAGCTTTTACAGCATCACAAACGTAATGGCAAATAAAGTATACCTTTAGATCACCGTTTGTAAACATTACTATGTATCAAAAAAACATGCCAACAAGAAAACCATAAAATCGGTGTACATTATCATTTGGACACTAAGTAAAATTGTATTGCAATGCAATGCTAATGCAATGCAATGGTCAACAACAGGAAATGCGATAAAAAAAAAAATATTAAAAAACAGCTTAAGGGTTTTCAATTACAATAACGAATAAGGTAGAATTTCGCTGCTTTTTTATATTTTTAATTTGTATTAAAAAAAAAAAAAAAAAAAAAAAAACATTTCGTTACCTGTACTACCTGTGTGCAATAAGAAGTAAATGGAAAACTTATTAATGGATTTTCTTATTAATGTTTTTTTTTTTTTATTTATTATGAATAGGTGCTGGTTTCAGATTTTTATTTTTTTAATATTATTATTTTGTTTTTTAATAATTATTTAAAAACAAAACGTTTTATGTTTAATGCTCCCTACGTTTTTCTGTTTTTTTTTATTTTTTTTTTCTATTTAAATTAACATGAAATCCAAATGCAATTACAAAAGTTCTTATGTATATAAAATTTAAAATAAGCTGATTCAGGTGATCCAATAAAATTAAATTTTAAAGAAATTATAAGAAAAAAAGATAAATTATGCTTTAGTTATATAAGTACTTATAAATAATACATGTGATTATTTTTTTTTTAATTTAAAATGAAATTTTCAAGCGAATTACTTGCGTTTTTAATTGTTAAATTAAATAAATTTTCAGGTGTAAGTAGGTATCATATATTCAGAATTTTTGTAGAATTTTACTTCTACTGTACAAATTAATTAGAAGGAATATCAAAGCATTTTATATTAGTATTGTAGGTGTTGTACAATACTTTTTGTCGGTAATTTAATTTAAAATTAAAATCTTAGTCTAGTTGTTTTACATGAATCCACAACATATCGTGTTTCTATGAATTTTTCTAAGTAAAGTTATATCAGTGTACAATATGTTAAGTAAAGTTATCAGTGAACAATATGTTTAATTTTTGAAATAACTTAGATTTAATTCAAATATTTTCTAAAAAAATTCTAATTTAGTTTTGTATAATGAAATATGATTAAGGGCTGCAAGGCACAGTGGTGAGAGTTTTTCGAAGGCCTCTCACTAGAAGTTTCAATTATCATTGTGTCAAAAATAATTGCTTACCAAATATTGGTTGTATTTTGAAGCACATCCACACGGATCATTACCAAATTTTCAAGAGTTAAAATAGAATTAAATTCATGAATTTTTATGGGTATTGCGTTTGACGCGTATGGTTTTAAGGTGTCAACATTTTCATTTGGAAAAAGAAGCACATACGTACCATTATAACTGTAAATGTATCCAAAACAAGAACATTTAACTAACTCTCCATATAGGTATAATAAAGATAGATCTTATAAAAACTTTCAAAATAATAAATCCTATAGTACCGTAGGTACCAATTGCGACCCCCACAAAACTTCACGAATTTCATTGTTAATTAAAATCAAGTTTCAAATCGAACTGTGGTCAATTCGATTAAAGTAGGTACAAACCAAATAATTAAAATCTCATTAATAAAAAAAAATATTTATACAAATAAATATAAAATAAAAATAATTAATTTAATTTCAAAATATAACTCACAGAATTAAAAAAGAACTTGAAATTTTGAGTGATCAAATTTGAAGAAAAATTTGACACGCGCTTAAGTTATCGAATTTTAATTAGGAAATTCAATTCAATGACTGATTGAAAGGGTAATAAAAATAAATATATTATAAAAGTTTTTAAAAGACTTACCTACTTAAAGAGGTAATCTGTCTTTCAACCACATTTTTTCAAATACTTCATTGTAAAATTTTTTTGTTTTATCTTTAATAATTAAATTGAAAAATAAACGTTTAAGTACATGATTATTTATTGTTGATTATTATACAATATTAAAGCGGTTTTATAATATCATGAACAACACACACAGACTCTTTTGAGTTAATTATTAATTAATATTTTTTTTTATGGAATGTTGACGTATTCTAAAATCGAAAATCCTAAATATATATATTTTTTTGTAAATTTTAATTAAAATTAATAATTTCTTTTTTTTTCTTATTTTTAGAAAATGTTGCTGGCAAGAAGTCAAAAACGAAAACTGCTAAAGGTGAGTTTTTAATATTTATTTTTTAATATTTATTAGTTAGAATTAACAAATCTCATATTTGTAATTAAAAATATTTACAAAAAAAAATTGTGTCCATATAGGTATCTTTGATCTAAAATGACAATAAATTATAAGAGATTGAAGAATATGTTCATTGTTTCCTTTTTTTTCTAACTTATATAGTAATTATTTACAACTAGGAAAACCCCTGTGCAATCAATTGCACAAATATCATTGTAAAGTCGCTGGGTTTAATTTTTTTTAAACACATTAATTCTCCATTTAGTTGCCCTTTTCCTCACCATCTAGCGGTAGGACAAAATGTACTATTTCAAATCCACAGAACTAGTTGCTCGAAAAATGGAAATAATCAATTGACGATAAGCAAATCAAGATTCTAAAAGAAAAATGCCATCCTTTTTAAATGTTTAACCTTGTTTAATATATTAAAAAAAATAGAAATTCAACCTTATTTTTTAAATTTAAAACATATTATGTATAATAATAAATTGTGAACATTAATGATCGAGTACTGAGTATATAGAAAATATTAGAAATTTCATTCAAAATAAATGTTTTAAATACAAACTGAAAAAATCATGGCGACCACAATTTAAAAAATATTCAAAAACAATCAACGTAGGCTTCGAATTTCAGTTAAAAAATAAAAAAAAAAATTATTTTTAATTCGCACATACATTAAAACTAAAATAGTTTTGAATTTTTTCGTATTTTTTTTGGTCCCCTTTTTTTTTCATCATCAATCGTCATTCGTCATAATTAATAATATTTAAAAAGAAAACGTATTATGAAATATCAATGAATAAATGTAGATGAGAATAAAATTTCCTTAAAAACTCTTAAAATTCCTTTCTTCTGTAATTATTATATAAATATCTAAAGTTGAAGTTATTTTATTATTATTATCAAAGCGAAATCAGAATTTTTGAATCATTATTTCATCATCATTTTGATCATCGAAAAGTTCTTGCAAAATCGCTCTATGCCGCGGTTGAAACTGGAACAGTATGTTACGATTATTGAGAATTACTGGGCGTAAAAGATTTTCCAACATTGTCCAACATATCCCCGCAGAGACTGTTTCAGAATTCTCAGTTTCATTTTCGAAAAAGTATGAGCCAATAACTCTATATCTGTTATGTATTTCCACAATTCCACATAAAATTGGACAATGCATCTGAGAAGCTGTGTAATTGCCGCTGATGCACTGCTCTCGTATTATCCGTACACTAAACTTGGCAGTTCTATTTATCTGTTTGTTAGTTCAAGTTGGCCCACTCTGTATTTCTGAAATTCTAAATAATTTTTATACTTAATTCTGAATTTTTTACCATATGTTTCCATTACTTTTAAAATGAAAAAAAAAAACAAATAAATCTTAACTAATCAAAAACTAAAATACTAATTAAAGTTGTAATAAAATAAAGTATAAAGTCAATATTTAATAGGTATTAAATAATAATAAATCAATAGAATTGTTAATGTAGTGTAATAAATAATGTTGAATAAAATTTAAAAAATAAATACCTAGTTACTGAAACTACTGCAGATTATTTGAGGATTTAAAAAAACAAAATTTAATTAAACTTTTTTTCATATTTACAAGCTTGCATTTTATTCATTTAATTTATATTTTATGCTAATTAAAATATATTTCCATATAATTTTAATATTAAAATTAAAAAAAAGTAAAAGAAACATTTACTTTTAATTGAAACCGACAATACAAATTGCACCCACATGTTCTTTTTTCATTTAATATGAAAAAAATACCTGTATATAACAATTTATATGCAGTCGGTATGGTAATATAGTATATATATAAATTTAAAATGTCATTCAATTTAAAAATAAAATTTTAACTTGAAAAATCTTAAAAAAAAACTTAAACATTTCTAAAAAAAAAAAAAAAAAAAAAAAAAAACAGAAAATTAAAATAATTTTAATACCAATTTCCTGTATGCATTTAGACAGCTAGTCGCTTCTTATAAATTGACTTAAAGATGTGTAATGTGTATCTATAACAATATATGTATGTATATACATATATATAAAATAATTTTCAATTTAATTTAATTTTGTTTAAAAAACACCTTTACCAAATTATTGAATTGTAAATGTGATTTGTTTTTTTTTTTGTATTTTACCTTGATCTATATTTAAACAAAACTACCTTTTATCAATACAGCACGACAAACGACAACAACAACAATATAGAATGACGTAAAACCACAAAGTACTACTAAATGAATAATTAATACTTGTTCTAGTACTACTTTTTGTATTATGACAGTTTTAGATAAAGTATAAACATTTTTGTTTATTGAATTTTTTGTTGTTGTTTTTGTTATTTTGTTTTTTCATTTTTGGTCGATTTTCAGTTTTTAAAAATAAAAACAAAGAAAATTTTGTATAAATGGGGGAAAATTCAAGTTCACGAATGACGACACGTGCGAAAAATTTTAAATGTTTTTCTAATTTTTTATTTTTACCATTCGTCTATTGGAATTTTCTTTTTTTTTTGATGAGATTTGATTTTTGAAAATAACAAACGATTACGGTAGGGTTGATTGGAAAAGAGGTGAATTATTATTAAATAATTAATTATTAATTTTCTTTTAATTAGAGTAGGTATAACAGTTAAAGAATATTCTTAATAATTTAAATACGTATATATGTATGTATATATGTAATGTATATGCATATTTTTTTAATATTTATTTTTGGCTACAAATCATTTTGGGGTAGGTATTTGTAGAGTGAAATAGTACGGGATATTTTTTTTCTAATAAAATAAAAGTGGATGTATATGCAATATCGATATAGTAAATCAGTTTGGTTTCCAGAAACTCTGCAATAGTGATGCAGCTGCTACATAAGTAATTCATTTAATATATACCCATGGTGCTGTAACTGTGCATGTGCTGTATTCATAGATCTTAAAAGTCTTTCGATACTATCAATCATGAGCTACTACTTAATAGACTGTATGAACTTGGAATAAGGTGTAAGTAAATACAATAACCTATTAAAGAGCTTTTCTTTCAAATTAAATTGTAAAAAATTTAATGGAGTCACCAGTACCTTTTTATCTACTAGTGTTGGCGAACACAACTTTCATTCCTGGGTCCTACATTATACTTATTATTTGTAAAAAATTTAATTCATGTATAGCTAAAAGCTGACTGCATGTGTCTCTTTTTGCTTATGATACGTTTCTGTTCTACTGTGGTGATAATATAAATGTTTTAGAAAATAATATTAATGAAGACTTATCATAACTTCCTAATTGGCATTAAATTGACGAATAATGAGAAAACAAAATTAAAAATAAAAAACACTCTGTGGCAGTGAAACATGAGTGATATTCAGCATCATCATCCAAAAGGCTTCACTAACTGCATCAGAAGCATCTAATTAAAATTATACGAGATGGATTTCGAGTGCAACCCCCAAGGAAGTAGATGACCCAATCGTTTAAATTACCGCTGAAGAAGCATAATAACAAACGGACAAATCTAATGTAACCTCAAATGCAACCTCACATATGTGTGTATTATTGCAGTACTATATAAATAATCTGTACACCTATAGATTAATTGATAGATTTATTTTCTACAAATCTAAAAACAAAACACACGGGGAAAATATTCTAAAAATTAACACTTATCACTTAAAATTACAAATTACCTACCTACATATTTAAAATATATTTTAAATAAATACCTAGCTACCTATACAGTTATACAAAATTAGGTTTGATAGCTACAAATATGTTTGTACAAATATATTACTTATAGGTCTATTATAAAAAATTCTACAGATCGAATGTAAAACTATTTATAATACCTACTTACATAATAAGAATAGAACGAATAATAAAACTCAAATATGTATTAAGTATAGATATGTACATTGAAACATAATTTTTTTAAGTAGCAAATGAATGAACAAAAAAAAAAGTCATCAACAAAAGGCAAGATCACATAACAATTAACATTATATCAACACCAATCAAGCAAACCTGAAAAATACAAAACCTAACAATATAAAAACGAACGACTCGAACAACATCCATACAAACCAATAATTAATATTTGTTGATCTAATTAATTGTGTGAAGCTTAAAGAAATACAAGATCACAATTTTTTTTTTTGGATTTTTTTTTTGACTGATCTTTCCAGTTTTACACAGTCTACATTTTACACTGAACACTCTAAAAACTGTTGTTGCTACAAAAATTTTATCTCCCTTCTCCTTCTTTACTGAAATTTTTTCTCGTAATTCTCGTTTTTAATCAAAAAAAATTAAAATATTTCTTGAATAGCTGATTTTATTTTCGCTTTTTTTGAATTGAAATTTCTATATTACGATCAGTTTCGTTACGATCACTTTAATACCAATTCAATTTAATATAAAGACCAACAAGTGTATTATATTATAAATATATAAAAAAAGAATGAGATAGACATACTTTATTAATATAAACATTATCATGTTTTTCTCTTTTCCTATTATTTTATATTTTAATTCCAATCAGAAAACGTTATTTTTATTCCTCTTTTTTTTGTATTTTTTTTTATGGCACTTCGTTTAAAAATAACAAAAAAAAACTGAAATAAAAAAAAAACAAGTCGCGATCGCAGACTTATGTCGCCAGTCGCTATATAAATATGACGACGACAACGATGATAATAATGATGATGATCGTGATATTGATCATAATGATGATTACAAATTACAATAAACGAAAGACTCCACTTAATTCATCGAATCACTCGATCAACATTAAAAATTATACTCTACTACACTGTATATAAAAAGAATAACAATAGAAGAATCATAATAAAAAAAGGCCACAAACAGTCAACAACAACTCGAATAAAAAGTAAAGAACACACGATCATTAAGAACAAGTATGTAATAAGAGATAAAAAAAATTCAAAATTTAAAAAAGAAAAAAACAACAACAATACGATCAAACAACACGAATACTACAACTTAAAATAAAGTAGTTCTTCCAGTTTTGCTATGCTGTGAGAATATAATTATCAAATTTGATGAATGAAGGGATCAAACAATCAAACAAATTAATAAAAAAAAAAAAGCAAATACATACTATGAAATATTGTAATAATGGACAAAATAATTAACAAAAAAGAAACGACTAAAAATGTATGCAGTTTAAAACTGCATTTTTGAATTTACTGATATAAAATCAGGTTTAAACTTTAAATAAAAAATGAGTAGATATTGTTTTTTATATTCACTTATTATTTTTTTTTTAAAGGTTTTCAGCACTTTTTAATAAACCTGATAATGTTTTCCTCGTCTTGATTATTTTTTAATCCAGTTATTCAGAAACTGTTTTCTTTTTAATTAAGGCTTGGCTTAAGGCTTTTAAATTTAACAAGATTGGTTTTTTTTTAATTCTTTTCCAATCAGTTAAGGAGTGTGGGGAATTCTCCGAGTCATTTAGACTTAGTTTGGATCTCTTTAATTTATTATTTTCACCAAAGGTTATAGTTTAAAGTGACCCACATGTCGAAGAAAACGCCTAAAAGAAGATGCTAGCGGATTTTCTTTTTCAAAGCTTGTTAACGTAAACAACCAATTCTAAAGAGAAAGTGAATTTCTTTCCGAAAATTCTTTGCTGCCTCGGTGAACTCAAAGACCACCATAGATTGCAGAACTTGGTGAACGACTCCTATTCCTCCTTTGGTAGAATATACTTTAAGATGCAAATGGAGAAGAAATTTTAGGAAAAACTTAATATTAAAAAATCAGCCGGCCCTGACGGTATTACCCCTATCGGCCTTAAAAATACCTTTATTTCCATTTTAAAATCGCGGCGCAACTTTTTTTTGAAATGGAAAAAACTATTAACCAGAAGCTTTGGAAATACCCAGATCGCAGAGATTTGCTTCACAATAGACAACACGGGTTCAGAGCTCAAAATGTTAAAGATGTTTGGTTTTGGGCTACTAGTTGTTTGAGTTTCTTGTATCGCTGCAAAACTTTCTTCTCGCCATCTGAATTCCTTAACATCTATAAAACTGGAATTATATTAAGCTGAAAATTAAGTGTAATGCACACATTTGCACTGAATCTCTTATACCAACGTCACCTCAACGTTGGTATAGGAGATTCCGCTCAAAAATTGTCACGCCACTCAGAAATTGTCGTACAGTTGAGTCGCCTACCTTGTTTTAGAGATATCTTGTAGGAACTAACGCCAGTTCTAAAGAAATAAAACAACTAATACCTCCACTCAAGGTTTTCCAACGGGAAACAAGGAGAGTAAAAGATGCTCATCCCTGGACCGTTAGACTATTCACTTAGCGCAACACAGTTTATGGGAATTAATTTGTCGTGCACTCATCTCGCTTATTTGAACCATATCCCTACAAAATGTTTTTTAATTTAAAGAAATCGTAAAATGCGTAAATAATTATTTCAATAATTACCTATAAAAGAAAAACTAATATAAAAATAGTTCAGTCACTCATATAAAATTTATTGTATGAGAAATTTTCCGGAAATACCTACCAAAAATAAAATTTTCATTTCTTTTGTTTTTATTAATTTTAATAAGAACAATATATGTGATGAAAACTTAATAAAATATGAGATGAGTCAATAATTATGATTCATATTCATTAAATGAAAATAAGTTTTAATTGTTCTTGGCATTCAATTTAATTCATCGTAAATTAAAATAATTTGAGAATCTCTGTTTTACATAATGTTCATTTAATTTCGTAATTCACAATTTTTATACATACAGTTTTTATTCAATATGTTACATATACATTACAGAACAGTACAGTACAATGTTGAGACTTGAGAGTACTTAATTGAATTGAAAAAGCAAAAGGCAGAGAGAGAAAGAGAAAGAATAAATATATACATCGTATGTATTCAATAAAGAGTAAACTGCATTTTAAAGCAATTCACATTGCACTTAGTTGATAATCACTTGACTGAACCGATTACCAAACCGTTTTATAATACTTGTACAAATGTATACATTACATATTACTTTGATATCTTAGGGTATGATTGTTAATATTAAAAAGTTTTTTTTTTTTAGTTTTTCAAACTGATTAAGAAGTGGTGTGGTGTGGTGGACTATGGTGAGTGAATATTTAAAGATCGTGCTTAAGTAGAAGAGAAAAAGAGAGAAATAAATAAAAGAAATAAAAAATTTATATTTAAGTTTTCATTATTTAATTTTGATTTTTAAATTTTATTTAAAAAAAAAAAACTAAGTAGCAGAAGTCGATATTATAGATTTTATAATGATTGCTGTTTATAAGGTCGCATTTTAGGTACAGGGTGTTTTTAAAAAAATATTTAGGAAATCTTGTTGTTTTAAGGGAATATTAATTACCCTTCTAATAAAATTTAAAATAGAAAAAAGTGTTTGTTATGCGTTAAGTGAAGTATTCAATATCCACCTTGTCTGGGTATCTGGACATAGTGGAATTGTGGAGCTGATGAGCTAACTAGAAGTGAAACAAATCTCCGTAGATGGTTTTCAGCTAGGCCTTGCGCTAAAGCCAAGGAAACCTTAGACCAGGTACTGGATATAAAAAAACCCACAAGACTTTTATCCCTATATCGCTGGATAACCGGCAATGTAATGGGGTTAGTAACCGGGAACTGTTCTGTCAGCAAACAGGCCGGAAGGACTTCTCTTCCTTCAAATGCTTTAGGAGCTGCAAAGATTCCGTCCCTCACTGTTAAAGGAAGGGAAACCATGAAAACTTATATTTTGTCTTCTATATCTGTCGGTCGTTAATAAAACGATATACTAAGCTTTTTTTAAAAAACTAAAACTAGTCTAATTTAGAAGAATGAGCTACATAACTACAATCAAGGTACCTTATCAAATACATTCATGGAAATATTGAATTTGTAGGTGTATATCTTAAGGAGTAAATTCTTAATTTTCTCTATTTAAAGATTTCGTAATCTTTGTTTTTCAATTATGTATGTATGTATATAGAAAACCTATTGATTAAACAAATTTAAACAAGTAAAGAAACAGTCAGTCGGTGCAACCGACTTAGAAATACCCTACACCTATTTGGTTCAAATTTAAGGACATATCCATAAGTCATTTTAACACCATAGAAGCTGTTATTAATTTGATCGTAAGACATAGCTAACCAAATTAACTGTATAATACTAAAAACATTTTCTAATTACCCTATCTATTTATATTCTTACTAATTTATCTATTTAAAAATATTAAAAAACAAACAAACTTGAAATAAATGAAAATATATTTATTCCAATTCAATTACAAAATGAAAAAATTCTAATTATTAAATTTTGTGATAAAAAGATAATCAAAGCATAATATATTTAATAATCCAAATTTTTAAAAATTGCAATTATTTTAAATGGTTAGTTTATATACCTAATAGAAAAACTTATAAACGCAAAATATGCAATAAATGTATTTCTCAAATACAATTAAAAATTTATACCTTTTCATATAATTCATTTAAATATAAAAATAAATTTTACATAAATGCAGCAAATACCTTTGAACATAGCTGAACCACTACAATTAAGTCTAGATTTCGGAGACACATAGGACATAGGAAATATATTCTTTGGCTTCGAAATTAAACTCGACCACTACCAATTCCCATGGTACTTTCATTACTAGTAACCTACTGTTAAATTTCATCTAAATACCGGCATTATTTTTTGAGTTATGGTGTTTTTAAGATATATGTTTGTTAGTCCTTGAACTTTTCAAGGGTTCCAGGACCCGAAATTATGGTACGATTTCGCCCATATGCAGTCCCGTCATACTTTCAATACTAGTTAACCCTTGTACACAATTGGAACGCTCTATCTTAATTTTAAGTTACTAGTTTTATTAATTTCGATGATAAGCTTTTACACATTGGAGGGTCTAAGAGAGGTTCTGAACCACCACTCCAATTGATCCCAAATTAGGGGGGCACGCAAGAAATAGTAAAGAACACCCTTGTGGCAAATTGGAAGCTTCTACATTTGTTTCAAGTAACTATCTTTATTAATTTCGAAAATATGCTTTAAGGGCCTAAGAACTGAGTGGCTGGTCCCCGATCCACTACTCCAATGGGGCCCAAATTTCAAAGACACTTACGAAATAGGAAGGGACACCCTGATACCAAATTTGGAGGTTCTATCTTCATTGGTTACGGAATTATGCTCGTTTGGCCTAAATTCGATCAAAAAGTTCTAAGTTCCGAACCCATTGTCCAATCCTCACCGTACGTAATCACCGCCGTAGTTTCGCTGCCAATAACCTACAGCACAAATTTCATGAAGATAACCTCATTAGTTGTTGAGTTATCGTGATTTTTTATATATGTTCCTTAGCCCTGATATCGATTAAAAGGTCCGGAATCCGAACCGTTGGGCTGATTTCGCCCTTATATAGTCCGCGCTGTACTTATAGTACTAGTTAACCCTTGTACACAATTTGAACGGTCTATCCTAATTTTAAGTAACTATTTTTAGTAGTTTCGATTATAAGCCTTTAAAACTTGGGAGGTCTGAGAGGGGTACAGAACCACCACTCCAATTGATCCCAAATTAGGGGAACACGCAAGAGATAGTAATGAACACCCTTGTGGCAAATTGGAAGCTTCTACATTTTTTCAAGTTGTTATCTTTATTAATTTTAAAGATATGCTTTAAGGTCTTCGGAAATGTGTGGCTGGTCCCCGACCCACTACTCCAATGGGACCCAAATTCACAAGACACTTAGGAAATAGGAAGGGACACCCTGATACTAAATTTGGAGGTTCTATCTTCATTGGTTTCGGAATTATGCTCGTTTGGCCTAAATTCGATCAAAAAGTTCTAGGTTCCGAACCCATGGTCCAATCCCGACCTTACGCAATTCCCGAAGTATTTTCATTACTAGTAACCTACAGCACAAATTTGATGAAGATAGCGTCATTAGTTGTTGAGTTTTCGTGATTTTTTATATTTGTTCGTTAGCCCTGAAACCGATTAAAAGGTCCAGAATCCGAACCCATGGGCCGATTTCGCCCATATGCAATCCCCGCCGTACTTTCAGTCCTAGTAACCTACAGTTAAAATTTCATCAAGATAGCTCCATTATTTTTTGAGTTATCGTACCTACGGACGGACGGACGGACGGACATGGCTATATCGACTAAGGCGGTCACGCTGATCACAAATATATATACTTTTCCATATCTAGCTCGCTTCCTTTAGGTGGTTACAAACACCATACCAAAGTTAATATACCCCTTTACCTATTCTATAGGTGTAGGGTATAAAAATGATTTTACATCTGTTTAATTTTTTTTTTTTTAATTTCCGTAAAAAAATAGGTTCAATTCCTATTCTAATATATTCTAATATAGATATATGTACATATATGCTAATATATATTTCAAAATACAGTTTTTGTCCCTACACAATAAGTGTAGGTATATGTATGTATATTTACAATAACTAGGTAGTTACCTCTTCATATCTATAAATTTTTACAAATTGTTTATGAACCTTTTAAAAAAAATTTGTAAGAAACAAATAGAATTGACTTTCTAAATAATAGATTTGTTCTAAAATAAAATACTATATATACTTTTATATGTATTTTGGTTTATAAGGATTTTCCTTTTCATATTATTTTGTACTTACTCATCAGTCATCACTCATCATCATCACTGTATTTCTTCTTTATGCCGTAATTCTATGTAATTTTTTCAAAGTACAAACTACAAATGTATACATAACAATAAGTACAATAACACATATCTACATTCTAGAGGGTATCTACATTTTTTTTCTAAAATTATCATACAAAATAATATTTAGTAGATTTAAAACTAACCACAAAATAATGTCTACAACAAATAAAGTCGACAAAAATCTATACAAATAATCTAATTATAAACACTCATATACATTAAATTATATATGCATACATTAAAACTGTATTAAGAATAGATTTTTTCATATATTCTTGCATATCCATATGGGCACGTAATACGTATACAATTCTTAATTTATAGGTACATATTATGTTTTATATCCAAATACAGTATTCAGTATATTCTACACAGTCATTGTGAACATGCAATCAATGTAGACGAGCCAGATATAGCGTCAAAGGTACGTATCGGATCAGCATCGAAAAGTAGCTATGTATGTCTGTTCGTCCGTCTGTCAGCACGAATAACTTAAAAACTAAAGGAGCTAGAGTTTTGAAACCTACACAAAGTAATTTTTAGACTGTTTGTAGATTCCCTATTGTTTTTGGTTAAAATCGGACAAAGGCTCCGCGTAGCTCCCATTCAAATTTTTTGAATTGATATGAATATTTTCAAAACTAATAACAAAAGGAAATACATAAATAGAAAAACAAACAAAATGTAATTAAAATATTAATCGCTTCATGGTGTAGTGGTTAGGGCGTCGGACTTTTAATCAAAACATCTTGGTTTAAAGCCAGACAAGGTGTTTTTAAAAAATGGATCTTTTTTTTTTATTCTCTAAGTAATTAAATGTTAAAAAACAAATATTTTGAATTAACTGTCAAACTGTTCAATTGCAATTATATATGAAATTCTTACTTATGTAATACATCATAGTGGGTATGTACGGATATCTAAAAGTTGACAAGGGCAAATATAATCTTCCTTGTTTTTTTTATATTTTCTTATATTTCATTTTATTTTGTGAATTGTGACCGCTGCTGTTATTAATTCCACTTTGGCAACATTGTTTTTCTCATTACTTCGCAACCAGTTTACGGAAAATACATCACTTCAACGAATCGATTCACAATATAAAACACAAATGATTTGTTATCGCCTTAATTTTTTTCTTTTGTTGTGCTCTTTTTTTAATTTTTTTATTGTTGGGGTTTTTGTTTTTGTTGCTTTCAGAATTCAGACTCAACAATTTTTATTAAAACAGAACTAGTCAGGAAAAAAGGAGACGTTTTGTGTTTTTTTTTTATTTTGCTTTGAAATATTTAAGGTTTTTTGAGTGAGAATTTAAGAGAATCGTTAGGAGAATAAAAAATAAACAATAAAACTGAAAAGAGAACCAAAATAAATAAAAACAGAAAGGAAAAGAAAATACAAAAAAAAAATAAGTAGATAAAAAAAAACTTACTTGCTTTCGCCACCCATCCGCGAACTTTTTTATAATTTTATTAATATGTAATATGGAAAAATTTTTTGCCATGCCATATCATCATCATCAAGTATCAACATCTACTTATATATATATATGTATATATATTTGTACAAAACTACAAAAAATCAAATAAACACTCTGTCATATCACATATGTACGTATGTACATATGTACATACATCTAATGTATACAGTATCTATAGTTTAAATATAGGAACATATATTTGATATGAGTTTATTTTTATGTGTTATAAATGAGACCAAATTGTATAAAAAGATACTACAAAAATATATTTAAAAAGAAAAAATTAAATAAAAATAAAACGAAACAAGGGCCACAAAAAAAAATTAGTTGATAAATATTTTTGTATGATAGTGTTGTTGAATGTGAAAAAAAAAAGTAAAACAATATTTAAAATTTTACAGTGGACTATAAAGTATTTTCTTTTAAAAATTTTTGAAGTTTTGTAGATTTATTTTGATATGCAATTTTTTTTTTTGTTTTTTCATGTCATTGGGCGTCATTGTTTATAATGTTTCCATTTGGCACCTCCAGTTTTCTGCCGCTGCTTTTACATTTTCCCATGTGAAGTTGCATTTATTAAGCTCATTAAGTACTGTGCGTCTTCAGGTATTATTTGAACACTCCCGTTTTTAAATTCTTCGGGGAATCCATTACAATTCCATGCAACTTGTATTATTGTGATTTTTTCTTAGCATATGAACTATCCAGTTCCATTTTTATTTTCCATGTTTTCTCAATTTGGGTTCCTCCCATACAAATCTTAATTGATCTTCGCTATTTATTCCGACAGGCTAAAATATTCTGCATTTAATGCGTAGACATTTGTTAATGAATACTTTAAGCTTCTAGCTGATGATGTTGGATATCAGCAATGTTTTGCTGCCACTGAAGCTTAGCCTTAATTTTCTAGAAATCTGGTTGTCACTCCATACTGGGTAAAATAGTTTGAAATGTGCCCTTGTGTTGTTGACTCTGTTGTAAATATACGCCTAAGCACCTTCATTATTCTAACAAGATAGTTGAACTGGTTTACGTATTCTGCCGCAGTGATTTCTCCATGATGCGAATGAGGTTTCAAGTTGTAGGTATACATACAAATATTGTTTTAAAATTTAAGTTAGGTATGTAGGTACAAGGAAAAGAAAAAAATACGCTCGTTCCGTTTCAACTAACCTAAAAAGTTTAAATCTAAAATTAATAATTATATATCTCTAAAAAAATATACATTAATATAAAGCTACTTATAAACATTATATAAGGCCTTCTATTTTTCATTTTTTTCCTGTATGTAGAATTAATTAATCAAGATCAATATTTCTCCCGACCCTATGGAAGTCGCAAAGCACTCAAAATTCAAGCGATTTTCGCACTCAAATAATTATAATTATATAAATAAATAATTGAGCCCCGATGGAGACAATTTTTAAGCCAATGATATAAAAATATAATGTTTCTCCCTGCCTCAACCTATTGTATACCTATTGGCTTATTAGCCTAACAACTTATCAGTTACCATTTAAAAAAAAATAAATAACACCGAAGTGTAAACAATTCCAGTAACTTGGAATTTCATTTATCAATAAAAAAAATCAACACAAAACCGAAATTTAATAGTCTAATGTAAATTATTAATAACCAACAAGTTAAATTTTAAAGAAAAAAAAAAAAAAATTAAATTATAAAAATATTTAAAGTAAAAAAAAAATTTAAACTAACTATAAAATATTTAGGTAATGAATAATATACACGATACAATTATATACGAATTACGAATTGAAATGAAAATAAAAAACTACAAACAATTATCAAATAAGATTGTTCTGTTCTGTAGTACTTCACTTCATATACAATATTTATTTTAAAATATCAAAAAATTGAACACACAAACACATTTAATAATAAAATGCCGACTTGACTTGATCATCAGACTCTGGTTTTATTTTTGTTGTTTTTTTTATAACAGTCTACTTCAAAAAAATTTTTTTTTATTCTACACAATCTACAGACAATATACAAAGCATACAAAGTACACACACACACACCACACTGTATTTTTATTTATTCTATATTTGTTTTATTTTTATTTTATTATTTTTATAATAATTTTATAAAAAAAAAACTAAACAAGTCTACTCTAAACTACAGTACAGACTACAATCTACACTCATTTCACCACACCACACTACAAAAACCAAAAAATAAATATTTAATATATTGTTTCTTAAATATATAATATATATATATATATACATTTATACACTACATGACTACAACAAGGCGTAACGTAAACGTAAAATGAATTTTTATATTTATCAGTCGGTAGCAAAGCGCGATGGCAAATAATTGTTGATCAGTGTCGGTCCGTTTTATACACAAAAAAAAAATAAATAAATAAATATTATTAAAAGAAAAAATTAATTAAATTATTTAAAATAATAATATATTTTTTATTTTTGTTTTGTTTAATTTCAATTCTATTATTTCTAATTTTATTACTAATAAATTAAATTTTTATTATAATTTAATAAAATATATTAGAAATTTTTTTTAAAAAAAAATATTTAAATTAAAAATAAATAAAAACAATTAATTGATGACTTTCATAATTATTTAATTAAACAAATCGTAACAATTTACATAGGTATATATATATGTATGTGTTTATATATAAAATTTATATACATATTAATGTTTATATATATCCAATAATGAAATAATTAAAATTAATTAAAGAAAAAAAATTAAAAAAAAAACATCGCGAAATTCCGTTAGTGTCGTCAACGCATATTATTGTATTTGTTTTTTTTTTTTTTTTCATATTTTCTTTATTGAATTCCTAAATTACCTGCTGTACTGCCGTCGTACGTTATAAATATCGCGATTAAAAATAAATAAAAATAAAAAACAAGCAAAGAAAATACAAAAATATAAAAATTTAAAAAACAAAAGTTTACAGTGATTTACAAAAAAAAAAAAAAAATTTTTTTTAATTTTTTTTATAACACAAAATAAATAAATAATAAAATCGAAATTTGGTGATTTATTTTAAAATAATATTTTAAATGTATGTGTTAAATTTGCTGAGTCAATTTAATTTTTATTTTTATTTAACTTCATTTAATATTATATTAAAAAAAAATTATTATTATATATATATAATATATACATATATCTAGATTTTCTCTGATTATTTAAATGCTTAATTGGCTTGAATTGAGTACATTACGCGTACTCAAAAAAAAATGAAAACAGAACAACAAATTAAAAAGAAGGAAACAAATGAAACACGACGACGACAAAAACGACTACAAACGAAACGACGTCTTATCAATATATCGCGCTCGTTAAAAAAAAGTCACAATCACAAACAGTATTTATACTTTTTTTTTTAATTCTTCTGATTTTTTTATTTCAATTCAAGCAAGAGCCATCTACGTCATTTTTTTATTTTCATTTTGTCTTTTTCTTATTTTGTTTTGTTATTAACTTTTCTCTTTTTTTTTTTTTTATTTTTAAATTTGTTGCTATTTTTTTTTTTTTATTATTGTTGTTGTTGTTAAATGATGATGTTGCTTATTATAAAAATACAACAATAACACATGCCTTAACTTAAAGTTTTTCGCAGTTATTGCCGCTAGGAATTATTGTTGTGAATTGTGATGTTGTTAACTCTGGCAATGACTAATGAATATATTTAATATTATATTTTTTTTGTTGTTGTTTTTGTTTTTTGTATTCGAATACACTGAAACGCACACTCAAACAAAAAGTTTTCTGTTTCTTGTTTTTTTATTACTCTTGGTTTTGTAATGACAGGTGTATTTACCTATAAAAATGAATGAAAATTTTTTTTGAGAAAATGATAAGAAAAAAATGAAATATAAAAAAAAATTTTTTTATGAGAACAAAATATAGAATATAAAAAAAAAAAATAAAGTGAAATAAAAGAAATATATACATATAATATAAGTATACATATAGGCTAGTTATAATATAAAGTTATATAAAAGAATAAAATCTGTAGGAAGTACAGGGTATTGTTGGTGTTGTTTCTTTTTAAAAGAATTTTTATTTATTATTTTTTTTTATTTTTATTTTTAAATAAAAGGCAACAATAATTAAATTAAAAAGAATGTGAAAAAAAAAAAATTATATATAAAGAATACAAGGTGTATGTAAGAAATACTATAAACAAATTATTAAAATTGAAAAGAATGAATACCTATGCATATAAGTACCTATATATATAATATTCTTGAAAATGAGTAATTTATACTTGTACAACAGAAATATTAAAAAGAATTGCGATAAACTGTTTCTTTTTTTTTGTGCTAATTTCGTATTAAGTAATTAAATAAACAATTACACTGTATACAAATTTTAAATATGTATATGTATAAGAATTGAAAATACTATAGAAAAATCAAGTACAAATTTTACATACATATACATGCACAATTTAAAATACCTTAAGTACTATAAATAAAAATCATCTGTTTATATTTTTATGCCTGATTATAAACAATTAATTTTTCATTGGAATTTTTTTTAAAAGTACTTACTATATAAATACATATACATAAATACGTGTTAATTATTCATATATACATATGTACTTACATATTTATTTTCTACAAAAGAATAATAAAAACTAAAATATAATATAAATAAATTGTACCTGTTGCATGGGCGCTTAAAAATTATCCATAAAATTTAATACACACTTTATTTTTATTTTTTTTTTAATATATATATATATATATAATTTAGGTGCTAGGTATTTATTTATATATATAGAATAGTACACATATATATATCGGTAATGTATTAAATTACATTAACATTTAAAATTGTACAGGTGAATTATAAAAATACAATTCTATATTTAGGTACCTAAGTACTTAAGTACTTAGAATTTTTTTCAGATTATCTTCAATTAAATAAATTTTTGCAAATGAAAAAAAAAAAATTGATTCTGTTTCTAGGCTAGTTATTGTAAATATTATTATTCAATTATACCCTATACCTATTTATATACACATAGTTAGTTAAGAAATTAGTAATTACTATATAACTCTAAATTATTATTTGCTAAAGTAATTTGAAATTTAATAACGCAATAGGTACTACCTGATAATACGGTAGTTAGTTGTCACTTGTCATTCTGTTTATCTTATAAAGTTAAACACGTTTTATTAATTATAGAAATATTATTTAGGTACTTAACTTTAATTTTAATTGTATTGTACCTAAATTATATTAATAAATTTAATTCTATATTATTTTGTGAACGCAAGGGTGATTTGTTAAGAAAGAACAGTTATTCAATAACATTGTAATTTATTGTGTACGGTAGCTTTGATTAAAGTCATTTTTGACAGTTCTTACTGTAATTAAAATTAAATATTTTTTGTTTTGGAATTCATGTACTCGCGATACTTAATTGACAGCTAGTGATAACTTTTACAATTTTTAAGCTGCATAATAGTGCAATAGGATCGGCAAAAATTTGCCTTTGGAATTTGTAAGTACTTGTATTTTGTATTAGATTTTTAATGTATTGCACTGTTTTGTAGACTTATTTAGATAAAGGAAATTAGGAAAATTTGTTTTTAAATCAGTGTAAGTACCCGATTCCAAAAAATTTAATGTAGGTACTCAATTACAAAAAACATGTAATTGTATTAAATAATATCGGATCCATAAATTTTAAATTCAATTATGCATTTATTTTATTTTTTAATTTATTATGACATAATCAAGAAATAATATTAATTATAGCAAAATATATATAAATTATTATTTAACTTGCGTCAATATAATTTGACCCTTTAATTATTGAGGTTATATATATAATAAACATACAAATCACAAATATATAGGTACCTACAATATATTTATATTTTTTTGCAAACAAATTATAATTCTTTAGATTTAAACTTTGATCATCACATACTACAAATACATTTAAGTACTACTGAAAAAAAGCAAAATATAAACATTGAAATATGAACGTACTACAAAACTAAAATGTAGTAGTCATAACTCATAATAAGTATTTATTTTTATCTCTCTATTCTCCACATTCTTTATTATAATAGCGTTTTTTATTTTTCGGTTCATAAACCCAATTACAATTTCATATAAACAAAATAAAATATAAAAATAAATAAGTATATATAAAAATAATCATAAAATTTTAATAATCATTTAACAGCTATTTATAAAAAAAAAAATAATGAAATGAAAATAAAGACTTAAATATAATAAAAGTTGTAATCAATTACAGCAACAATATAAAAAAGCAACAGAAACAATATTGTAATTAATAAGTTATAATATGTGGTAATATTATATATATATACAATATTTTTTTTAAATATAAACATTTAGGTAATAGATCTTTAATTAGAAGATTAAATAATTAGTTATTCTTTTCTAAAATAATTATTATTTTATATTTATAAGAGTAAGTATTTGTAATTGTATTCTAAATCGTTACTTCATACATATGTATTATGAATTATGATATCAAAATTATTAAGTAATTAATTTAAATGAGTAATCAAATTAAAATTAGTGTTACCATATCATAGTAAAAATTTAAAATATATTTTTTTTACTTCCCAAAATTTTTTTAAATGTAAAGAAATATGACTAAGAATATAAAAATTGAATTTCTACACAAAAAAAAAAGTACTTATTACTTATAAACAAATATGTATTTAATTTAAAAAATAAATTTATACACCCAAAAGAGTAATCTGTCAAAAAAAATTAAAATATGCTATTAACTTATCTTAATTTTTAAATGATTCTCTTAGAATTACTTTTTCATCTATTATTAAATGAATAGAATTAAGATTCGTTGATGAATTTAATCAAGGTCATTCAAAGGTCAATAAAATTAGAATAAACGAAGAAATTTCAGGTGAAAATACTAAAAAAAAAATTATGATATGAAAAATATCTCAATTTAATCAAAAAAAAATTTTAATTAAAAAAATTTTATCTGTATTTATTTTTGAAACTATTAAATTCTTAAGGTGAAAACCCAATGAACGCTTTGCTTGTTTTTCAAAAGCGTAAAAAGCAAGCGAGTAATTGAAAATTTTGCAGACATTATTAGAAACGGGCCTAGTTACATAAGAAATAATGTATTTTAACGCAGACGTCAAAGCGTAAGAAGCAAGCGAGGCATGCAAAGCATTCATTGGGTTTTAAACTTAAGAATTTAATAGTTTAAAAAAAAATAGTTTCATATTTTTTTTGGGAAAACCCCATGAACGCTTTGCTTGCTTTTCAAAATCGTAAAAAGCAAGCGAGAAATTGAAAATTTTGCAGACATTATTCGCTTTGCTCCTTTGTTTATTGAGCCTAGTAAACATATGAAATAATGTATTTTAACGCAGACGTGAAAGCGTAAGAAGCACGCGAGGCACGCAAAGCGTTCATTGGGTTTTCACCTTAAGTCTTAAAAAAATATCTGAATTCTTTAGTAAATACCTGAATTTGTTTTCTAAAAATTTGAATATTGTTTGTAAAAACCTGAATATATTTTGTAAATATCTGAATTTGACCAGAAAATGCTATACTACTAAATCATATGCTCAAAGTTTACAATATTAATTATACAATTCGCTGTAATTTCATTTCACCAGACTATTCATTGGTTTTCCCAATGTGGTTAAATTAAAAAGTGTTGTTTATGGCTAATTAGAAAACAAAAAAATTAATTAAAAATTAGAATATTTAACAATTCAATGAAAATTTTTACAAAACTTTGAAAATAAACACAAAATCAATTAATTTCTATTGTGTTTTTTTTTTTTATTATTGTATTTAAAGTGAAATTATTTATAGAAATTAATAATACAAAGATTTTTAACTTTGTACTGTCAGAACTTGAAAGAAAAAAGCAAAATAAAATAAAAATAAAAATCAAGAAAAACAAATGAAAAATTCTAGGGGTTTTCTTTCTTTTTTGTTGTTGTTTTTCTTTATGAAAATAGCGCAGTACAACGAGCAACAAAAAAATTAAAACAAAAACAACTGAAAAAAAATTTTATTTTTAGAATTTCCGTTATTTTGTTTTTGAAAAGGAATTCCAAAAATTTTGATATATGTATAAAATATATATCATATGTATATTAAGGAAAATCTTCAGATATATGTATATATAAATATAATTTTTTTATTTTTATTTACTCGATTCTATTTCAATGTTTTTAATTTAATTTTAAAATTATATTTTTTTTTTCGAAATCATTAATATTTTATTAATTTTTAAATATTTTACAGATGAATATGAAATTAAAATATGTATAACAATTTTTAATAGTTTTTTATTATAAATAAATACCTAATTAATTAACATTTTAATATATACATATTAAAATTTTGTTTTTTTACACTATTAAAAAAAAAAATTTACAATACAAAAAAAAGTGAACAAAGCAATGAAATAATAGTTTTTTTTACAAATTGAAAAAAGTGTTAAAAAATTGATTAATATTAAATAAATTATAATTTATATTAAATATAATAAATTATAAAATTGAAAAATATTTCAAAAAATTTTAAAAGAAAAGAAATTACATTTATTTTTTCAAAAGTTAAATTTATAAAATATAAATTTACAAGGTATTCAAAATGGATTATTTTGTAAAAATTTCATATATAAATTTATACATAATTAGGTATGTATTTTTTTTTTAAACACAATCTTTATTTTATTTTCAAAATTTATTAATTTTTTTTTTAGTATTACTTCGTTTATATATATATGTATATTCTAAAGTTATATATATATACACTTATTTTAAAATTGATGCAATTAAAGAAATTCCCAAAAAAAAAAAAAAAATTTATCATCTTCAAGATTTTTTTTCTTTTTAATATTCGTATTCATTAATATTATTTTACATATATATATATATATATATATATATATATATATATATATATATATATATACATAAATATATTTTCTTTAAATAATTATTCTGCATATTATTTGGCGCCATAAAATTAATAAAGGTCGAAAATTTAAAATTTATTTTATTTTAGAAACCAGTGTTTCTTAATTCATATATCTTTTATATTGTGTGTGCAGTGTGTGTCATAGACTCATAGAAGATAAATGTTTTATGAATTTATTTAGTATATAGATTAATAATTGACTTGAACGTTGATTAATAATCTGCTAAGGAAATTAATTTTAAAATTATTTAGTACTTATGTATCTAATATTAGTGTTTTAGTTTATGTGCACATTTAATTACTTGATCATATTGTTGAAATGTTGATATTTTACGAGTATTTTTTAACAAAGCCCTACCTTGTTAGTAAATAACGTTAAGCTAGAACAATATTTTAGTCACTAGACTTTAGCTTCACAGTGCACCTTTATTCGTTTAGGAATACTTTTATATTAAAAAAATGTTGTTTGTTTAGGGTTACTTCGATGATACGCCTCTGACCAAAGAATTTATTTATTTATTTGTAGTACCAGACAATAGTAAATATTACCTGATAATATTAATCCTTTGCCAATTTGACATTTGGACTCTTATTAAATTATTGTAGTACACACTATACTTTTTTATTAGATATGATCCGATCAGGATTTGAACTCGAGACTTTTCGATTGAAAAGCCGCCATTTTACCACTGAACTATCGGTCAGATGCAAAGAAATTTTGTAAAATTCTTCTTCTGACAAAAGAAGTTTTCCATATTTACTATATATGAATTGAAGTTTTGTAAAAATTCTTGAAAGTGAGTCCTCAAGACATCATCAAGACAGATATTCGCGATTTTTTTATTGATAACCAGTGGCGGATGCATTAACAGTGTTCAATGCTTTTCTTTCGGTATCAATTTGTCTTGTAACATATCATATCTACTCTATGAAAAGAAGTTTTCTTAAAATTCTTGAAATTTAGTTCACCTTAACTCGCAGATACTCGCGATTTTCTTATTGATAACCAGTGGCGGATGCATTAAAAGTGTTCAATGCTTTCCTTCGGTATCAATGTGTTTGCTAAATTCAGAATTGAGAATCACATTCAAATTCAATCTTCTAGGGTTCAATCAAATATACTTCAATAATTCCCAGTCTAGTGTACTTAGGTTTTTTAATTTTTTCTTTGAATGTTTCTTGTGGTTCAATGATTAAGGTTGGGAACCACTGTCTAAAAAAATTTTCTATTTCAGATTATATTTAAATTACTTTAAAATATATTTGGTTTTTACTTTTGTTATTTTTTTTTGAATCTTCAAATATCATTTCATTTTGTTGAATACAATAATTTTTCTAAAATTTTTATTATTAATTTTACTTTGTTTTTTTCATAAATTTTTATTTTTTTTGTCGGTTGCCGGAAAATAAAGTGGGTGGTTACATATTTTTATACTAGGTATATTACTTTTTAATTGTATAGAATTATATCTTACACCTTAAATATTAATATTTTTTTTTTTTTAATTTTAAAACATATGATTTTTGAAACAATTTTGTTGTAAAATTTTTTAAAAACATTGACATTCGTTTCTAATAAAGTTTTTGGCGTTGCTTTAAAGATAGAGAGGATGGCCGGTGTTTGGGTTCTTGTTTTTTCTATCTTTAAGATTTTAATTTTGAAAAAAAAAACTGAAAAATTAAATAAAATATGTTCATTCTTTTCGTTTGAATAATTTTTGAATTTTTGAAAATTTAAAAATATTAAAAATAAATCGATTTGAAATGTTTTTTTTTTGCATTTCTTAATTTTGTTTTTTTATTTTGTTTTTGTATATTTTGTTAAGGTTAAATATTTTAGGTGTTCCAATATTTTAAATATTTTGATGTTTTGATTTGTTTTACATTTTGTTTTAATTTTGTTTTAAATTTTTTTTTTAGTTTTGTTCTGTTTTGTCAGACGCCTCTGTAAATTATATCATGCTATTTTTGAATATATTATATTATATACATATATTATACCTATATTTATATATATATTTTTAATTATTTGCGATTTATATTTTCTATATTATTTGTATGAAAGTTTCTTAGTTTTTATGTTAAAAATTTATTTTTAAAACAGTCTCAACACAATAAATTATTATTTTAAAAACCTAAACGAATTATTTTGACGCCATATTTTTTTTTAAACATGGGTAAAATTAATTAATTTTATTTTTTTTAAAAAGTTTGTTTTTCTTTTAAAGTTCCCTATTAATAAGTTAGAGTTATGTCAAACAATCGATATATAAAACATCATTAAGTTTGAATATTTCAGAATTATGTTATTATTAAACCTAGTTTTTCCTAGGTAGAAGTAGAAGAATAAATCCAGAAAAGCCTGAAAAAAGGAGTTATTCCCTAATAGTTAGTGATTTACTTAAACGAAATCAGTCTTGTATATTAAAAATAATAAAATAAAAATCTTTAATTAAAAAGAAGTAACAATACAATGGGAGTAAGCATACCTATTGCCTGCCTATTTATGTGTAACAATCCCGTGCGAGTTGTTATTTGTGCTTTTGAACTATGATTTATTATATAAATTCGTAATGCTTGTTTAGTTTGAAAGAAATGTAATATGAAAGCATTGAAATATTAAATGAAAGAATCGATTTGATTATTTTAAAAAAATTGTACAATTAACTATGTAACTTGTACCTTGTACTAAATTTTAGGTTTCTAGCTTTATTAATTTCGGAAATATACTTCTTAGATCTTGGGAAGTATGTGGGCCTTAACCGAACAACCACTCTAATTAATTCCTAAATTTTAGGAACATAATGGAAACAGCATCTATCTGAATAGCAGCAGAAATTTTAAGAATTCAAGAAGAATAAGACCTGCCCAAACAATTGCCCAAACAATAGGCTGGAACCCCCAAGCGAAACTGAGTGTCGGAAGGCCCCGCATTACGTGGCGCAGAACGGTAGAAAAGAAATATTAGATAGCGGAAAAATTTGGGTGAAAATAAAGCAAATGACCAATAATAGATTAAAATGGAAAAACTATGTAGAAGCCCTATGCTTCCAAAGGGAGTTAGAGAGGTGGGAAAAGGGATAATAAGAAGGAACACACTTTTGCCAAATTTGAAGGTTTTATATTTATTGTTTTAAGAGATATTTTTGTTTGGCTGTGGTTTGAGTAAAAGCTTCCAGAATTCGAACTCAAGATCCGATTTTGCACACATTTAATTCCCGCCGTATTTTTGTCATTAGTAACTTACAGTATAAATTTCGCCAAGTTGGCATAATTATTGATCGTCAGGAGTTTTAGGAGCGTCTTTAGGGATCTTCTTTAGGGGCGAACGGATATATAATTTTCCATATCTAACTTGTTCCTTTTGATTGTTACAAACACCGTACCAAAGTTAATATACCCTTTTACCTATTTTAAGTGTAGGGAATAAAAATATGCCTTGTCTCAATTTATTTAAATTGAAAAAAAAATTTAAACCTATTAATTTTTTATTAGGTATGCCCATTTAAATTTTATTAATCACTTATAATAAAAATGAATTATACATAGGATGGTTATAATTTTTTTTATTTATTTTACAAAATTTTATTTCAAAAGTAATAAATTAATTTAAATTATATAGTTTTTTTCTATTTAACCCCGGAAGATTTACTCTATGTTACATTTTGCACATCAATTTAGTTTATTTAATTTTTTTAATTATGCGCGATTGACTTTAAAAACAAAAAATCAGCAATTCTTATCAAATAACATTTGTTTTTTTTTTTTTTTAATTTAATTTTATTATGTTTTTTTTTACATTCAATTCCATTTCATTCCGAACCAATCTTTTTTTATATTCATCAAATTCACGAAAAAAATTAAAGAAAAAATAAACAATCAAAATATGTATAAATGGACAAGAGGGAACTAAAGAATTACAAATTTTTTTATATATTTATTGTCCATTGACCTAACATTTGACCTAAAACTGTTTTTAAATTGATTATCATTTTAGCAAAATGAAAAAAAAACTCCCAACTTAACACTCTCTACTTAAAAAAAAAACAATAAATTAATAATAATAAAAAAAATGAGGCAGCGAAATTCCAATCAAATGAAACAAACAAGCAAAAAAAAAAACGCAAAAAACTTTTTTACAATATAATAATATGTTTATATTATAAAATATATTTATGTATATATATATTTCATTCCTATATATTTCACTACTTGAAAATTTTCAAATTCCACTGTTCGCATTTAATCACTATCAAAAAATAAAAAAAAAAACTTTTATTTTTTTAAAGGCCATTTCTACCAATTGTCTACGTATTTTTAATTTTTTTTTTTCTTTTGTGAATAATGGTTGAGGCAATTTTAAAAAAAAATTTAAAACTGAGTCAAGTATATTTTTTTTTATATACAAAAAGTAGAAAAAAAACAAAATATACAGAAAAAATCGACTTGCTAAATTTATTATGAAACGCATTCACCTTAAAATTGAATGGTCAGTCAATTAGTCGCTTTGGTATAAATGTACGTCTACTAAAAAAAAACTAAACATTTTGTTTTTTTAAACGATAAAGATTTAAATAGTTTTTTTTTTAATTTAATTTAAATTTAAATTTTAGTATGTACCTACCTATTTAAAAATTGTAATATTGAATTGGCTCTATGAAACCAAGAACAACTTAAGTAGACACATACATCTTAAATATGTATTTATAATTATAAATATAAAATAAATATCATAACGACTACACTGTTTGACCATTCTTAAGGTGACAAGCTAATGAACGCTTTGCATGCCTCGCTTGCTTCTTACGCTTTGACGTTTGCAATAAAGGCCCAATAAGCAAAGCGAGCAAATCGCATAATGCCTGAAATTGAATTGAAAATTTTTCAATTACTCGCTTGCTTTTTACGCTTTTGACATTAAATTTTGACAAATACATTTTTTAAAATTCAAAATTTGTTTACATGTACCTACTTGTAAACAACTATAAAAGATTTACTTATGAAATATGTCAAAATGTCGTTTTAAAGTTTTCATTGGGTCATAGTTGCTTCGTTTGCTTTTCTGCATCTGTAAAAATAAGCATGTAAAACAAGCAAAGCGTTCAAAGAGGTTTTCACCTTTACAAATACGATTACAGTTTTTCATTTACCCAAAAAGGTCAACTCTGATGCACAAGCATATAGTGTACAAAACTATACGGTACTTTTAAAACATATTCAGCATGTTCACGTTAGTTGTTAAAACTGTTTCCCCCGGGAGAAACATAGAATTCAAAAATTATGTGGTGCCGTAACGGGTTAACAAACTGAAATAAATAATAGTTTTTAACCCGTTTTTTTCTTGACTATCGAATGAATTGAGTGTCAAAGTTTATTCAAGCTGAATTAATTTAAGCAGCTCCATATCAATATTAATGTACACCGATAGATGAATATCTAACAATCTAAATAACTAAAATAAATAAAAAACAACAAATAGATAAGTGACAATTAATAATAAAATCGCTTAAGCACAATGAGCGTACCCAACAAATTTAAAATACTACTTCAAAAGTTAAACATATGGAAAACAATTCAATTGCACACAATTAAAATAAAAACAAAGTTTAAATGCAGCTTTGACAGAAAAGTTACTAAGCTTTTAACTTTTACGCTACTTTGACAGCTAATTGTTTATGTTTTGTGAGCCATTTATATTTATTATTAGCTTGAATTTGTTTTGTCATCCATTTATTTTTAACTGAATGAAAACGATTAATAATATCAAAAATTAAAAAAATTCTAAATAAAATAAAATTATATTATTACATACTTAACTGCATCAAAAAATTAATTATATATACCACTTTACTGCATTTGTTTACATTTAAATGTCACTTTAAAATTTTCATCGTTTTTGTGCTTGATTTGAAACTTCCATACTGCGACATGGCTTCATTCTGCTCAAGGCATAAATACTATTTGTAAAATTATTGAAACTACAAATCCAAAATAATTAAGAAGTAAATTGTCAATAGTTGAACTCGCCACGCTATTTTATTACATTTTTTTTTACTTATCTGTCTTATTTATTAATGGTGGCATTTGAAAATGTCTTTATAACATTCAAATGGTTTCTTAACTACATAATAAGCCACCGCTTCAAAAAACAAAAAACATATTATAAACATTTAACATATCTACAAACGTGTACACGACCACAAAAAAAATGTATATGCATTTTGATTTTTACCACTTTCTGATGTTGAAATTCATCGTGAATGGCATTTATGCGATTCAAAAAACAGAAGAAACTTAAAAATAAATACACATACGAATCAGGTTTTCGTTTTTTTTTTTTCAGTTTTTTTTTTATTTTTGAGTTGCACTCGTTTCGTTTTCTGTTTTGTTGTTTTTTTTTTTATTTTAATTTTTTTTTTTTGGGCTTCCACCAAATTTTATCGTATACAATTTTATACATATATAAAAAAAATTTATTTTTAGCTTCATTATTTCTGTTTTCTTTTTTTCTTTCTTTTTTTTATACTTGTTTATTTTTTTGTTGTTGTTGTTTATTTCTCATATGTTTTTATTCGGAATTCGGATCGAAAAATAAATTGTTCATTGCTAATTTGTGCTGTGTGTGTCTTTAAGTAGCCAAGAATAAAAAAAAAATATAAAGCGTCACTAAGAAAAAAATCAAATTAATAATAAAAGAATGAAACAAGATCAAAAACATGTTCTTATAGTAAAGTTGAATTTTATCAAGAAGCGGGAAAGTGAAGTAAAAATGGGATCACTTGAAAAGTTGAACAATTAAATGATAAAGAATGTAAACGAATTTAAAAATACAAAAAAACATTTTTTAAAGAAATTAATGGAATGTGTTAAAATTTGGTATGGAAGATATTTGAAAGAATTTGAAAAAAAAAAGTACAAAATGGCATTGTTCATTAATTCACAATAAATATTTAATAGTTAGTCTGAATATTGTGTTTTTTTTTAACACGTGAACAATAAGAAGTTAAAGTTAGATGTATCTTAGGTAAACTACGTACCATCGGGTGTTGGTTTTACAATATTCTCAAGAATACCTATTTGGAAACTTAAGGAAACAAATATTTACAAGTTTGACAGTTAACTATGAATATTTGTACCTATAATAAGGTCGTGAAACCACAGGAAGTGTGTGAGCAGTTTTCCTACGAGCGATTATTTTGCAAACAAATAGCCATATAATTTTGTAGCTCTTATATATGGACACTTTTCTGAAAACAAATATATGTATTTGAAATTTTCTCCTAAAAATCATTCGTTCAGAGCACTCAGGTTTAGTTACGTCTTAAATTGTCAAAAAATAAATTAAATTAAAAATAAACAAATTAAATTAAATTAATAACCTAAAATAAACAAAACATCTTGACTTTTATTTTACAAGTACCTATAATCTTAAACAAACGTCAAAATGTCGTTATATTTCATTTTGCTCAGTTGTACTCGAATATTTTAACTTAGCACATAGGGCACGCTCAGAGCTAAATAAAAACACGATGTTTTTATTTGACAGTTCATGCTCTGCTCAGATTAAAAAATAGTGTCGCGACTCGCGAAGTGCTCAAAATTCGAGCGATTTTTACACTCAAATTATTATTTATATTTATAAAGAAATAATTGAGCTGCGAAACGCAATAAATACTTAGTAACTTCTAAGATTAAATATGTAATTAATAAGTATTTGATAATTTAATATAAATATTACTTGGAAGCGAAGCAAGTGATTGTAAAAGGTAGACATTTTTCAACATACAATTTTGTAAGGAGAATATTCGTGAAATATTTTAGAAAATTTTCCTTAGGACTTAAAATATTCGTAACTCAAAAAAGTAGGGAAAGTAAAGTAATTCTGGAATTCAAGATCTTCCTTTTTGAAAATTTCCTATAAATACTAATTTCTATTAAATATAAAGATATTTATTTTAAATAATAATTACAAATTCATTTATGATGTCCAAAACTGTATTTCAACTTATTTAATTTAAAAAAAATTTAATATTTGGTCAATGATAAGAAATCATTCTTAAATTATCAATTTATGGATGATATACATATATATATACTTTTTTTTTAATTTTTAATATTCGTTCTAGAAGAATTTATTTAAAAAAAAAAAATATTTTTTAATGTTCTTCATCTTTATATGACCTTTAATATTGACTTTTGACATTTTTGATCATACGACGATTCTTTTTTACTTTAAGTATTTCATTTCTATTTTAAGTACAGTCTTATGTTTTAAAAAAATGTTATATGATTACTTAGTTATCATTTGGAATACATATTACAAAAAAAAGAATAATTTTAATAAAATAAATTATTAATACAATTTAATGTGAAAAATATGATTTAATATGTTTAATAAGTCTAAAAATTTTATATTTAGATTAGGTAGCTGTATGTGTATTATATTTGATTTTTTAAATTAATTAAACATAACAAATCCACACATAGTTGCATGCGTAGTACTTATATAATTGAAGTTTGTGAGACTCTGGATTTAACGTGTATTGATTGTAATTGAATTAACATTGAGCTAAAGAATTGTATTTAAATGTTGGTTTTATTTTTCTTATCGAATCCTTTAAGAGGCATAGCATAGGCTATTGACTAAGTCATTTAACCTATGGTTCAATTTCGTTAATCATTGATGTCACTCGATTACTTGTTTACTACAAGATTGTATAAATTGTGAATCATATGAATACTTACTTTACATTTTGTTCTATATATATTTCTATTATCTTAAAAACATGTAAAAATATATATTTTTGTGCATATATACTCTTTTCAAATGAATTTGACCTTTTTTCTCATGAAATTTGTCTATTTCCAAATAAATTTGGTCTTTTTTCAAATACAAGAAGTCCTACATGTTCAATTTAATTTGGTCTTTTTTTAATCAACTCAATTTCTTAGAATCCAGCGGTCAGATAAATACAGCAAGGAAAACTAAATAGTTCGATTCTTAAGCTCGCCATTTTTTGATACTTGGCTTAAATTTTTTGGTGAAACTTCCGGAAAGGGGTTGTGAGCTATCAAGATGACGTCATCACATAACGGTACTAAATATCTCAAATTTTTTGAATATATATACCATTAGTGGCGATGGCGCCATCTAGTGGTCGAAAAATGCATTACAAAATGTTCCTAAGATTTTGTAGCATTTTTATTAAAATGTTATATTTTTCCTGTTAGTCCATAAACTGGAACCAACATCTTACAATATTGTAGGGCATGATATTGTCTTTCATAAACATCTTGTTTCATCTGGATCGGTGCTACCATTTTTGAGATATTGCAATTTAAAGTGAAAATTTAAAAAAAAAAAAAAAAAAAAATCAAACTTTCAAAAAACCTACTATAACTGTGAAATTTTCAAAAACACCCTGTATTATTATTATACCATTAGAAAGGTCTCTTAAAACTCTTTCCAACGGTATATAATAAGTATGGCATATGTTGACAAATAGCCCCACCAGAGAACATAAATGCAAAAATGACGCAACAATTTTATTAAAAAATACATTTTCATACTTTATTTGTCATAAATTTATTTTGCCTTTTTGTTTTCCATTTGAAATATTTATTTTAAAATTTAAGAATGTACTTTATAGTTTGATACAATATTGAGTTAGGTTTTGTTTAGAAGATTTTTGAGGTATTTATATGTATGTAAAGTATAATTAGAAAGGACCTTAGAGTTGGTTATAAAGTCAGAATTATACGCTTTTTCCAGAATATTTATATACTAAGATTTTGAAGATTGACAGGGTTTTGAGTTGGATATAAAATTACGCTTATACTGTTCCAAAAACCTGTATAACGTTTTATTTAGCCCTTTCGTTGGTTGGGCGAACAGGTTGTTCGCATTTGAATGCGAAATAAAGCCATATGATTTTCTAAAATTTTACGAAATAAAGCCATATAGTAAATTTGATACAAATTCTAACACTAAAATGAAAAGAATGGTATAAGAATTCGGATACCTAATTCATTCAAAAAATTAATAAGTTCCTAATTTTTTTTAATACACTGTAATAAAACATGTTAAATAATATTATATTTTCATTAAGGGGGCTGCCGCCCCCGAACCCCCGCTAATTCAATTATTGAAGCTAGATTTTGAATCCAACACTAAAATGAAAAGAATGGTATAAGAATTCGGATGCCTAATTCATTAAAAAAATTAATAAGTTTCTAATTTTTTTAATACACTGTAATAAAACATGTTAAATAATATTATATTTTCATTACGGGGGCTGCCGCCCCCGAACCCCCGCTAACTCAATTATTGAAGCTAGATTTTGAATCCAACACTAAAATGAAAAGAATGGTATAAGGATTCGGATACCTAATTCATTAAAAAAATTAATAAGTTTCTAATTTTTTTAATACACTGTAATAAAACATGATAAATAATATTATATTTTCATTACGGGGGCTGCCGCCCCCGAACCCCCGCTAACTCAATTATTGAAGCTAGATTTTGAATCAAACACTAAAATGAAAAGAATGGTATAAGAATTCGGATACCTAATTCATTAAAAAAATTAATAAGTTTCTAATTTTTTAATACACTGTAATAAAACATGTTAAATAATATTATATTTTCATTACGGGGGCTGCCGCCCCCGAACCCCTGCTAACTCAATTATTGAAGCTAGATTTTGAATCCAACACTAAAATGAAAAGAATGGTATAAGAATTCGGATACCTAATTCATTAAAAAAATTAATAAGTTTGTTAACATGTTAAATAATATTATATTTTCATTACGGGGGCTGCCGCCCCCGAACCCCCGCTAAATCAATTATTGAAACTAGATTTTGAATCCAACACTATAATGAAAAGAATGGTATGAGAATTCGGCATAGCTATTTCATACAAAAAATAATCAACCCTAATTAATAAATATAAATATTCTGCAAAAGGGGGCAATCCTGGTTTTTAATCCAACTCTAAAATCCCTCCTAATTGAGAATCTTACATATACACATATATAAATATTCTGGAAAAAGCGTAAAACCCTGCTTTTGAAACCAATTCTAAAACTCCTTCCTAACTATTTAAATAAAAAAGTTTGGAAAATTAAATTGCTTCTATTTTCACAAATAAAATTACTTCTGATTTTGTAGCCTAAGGGCCTTTCTAATTATATTTTTACATACATATTTAAATAAAAAAAATTTTAAAACTTTGAGGTTGTCACCTCCAAAATCCCTCAAAACAAATTGTCAGAACCAAACTCAATATTGTATCCAAACCTAAAATGCATTCTTACATTTTTAAATTTGCCAAAAAGGCAAAATAAATTTATGACAAATAAAGTATGAAAATGTATTTTTTAATAAAATTGTTGCGTCATTTTTGCATTTATGTTCTCTGGTGGGGCTATTTGTCAACATATGCCATACTTATTATATACCGTTGGAAAGAGTTTTAAGAGACCTTTCTAATGGTATAATAATAATACAGGGTGTTTTTGAAAATTTCACAGTTATAGTAGTTTTTTTGAAAGTTTGATTTTTTTTTTTTTTTTTTTTTTAATTTTTACTTTAAATTGCAAAATCTCAAAAATGGTAGCACCGATCCAGATGAAACAAGATGTTTATGAAAGACAATATCATGCCTTACAATATTGTAAGATGTTGGTTCCAGTTTATGGACTAACAGGAAAAATATAACATTTTAATAAAAATGCTACAAAATCTTAGGAACATTTTGTAATGCATTTTTCGACCACTAGATGGCGCCATCGCCACTAATGGTATATATATTCGGAAACTTTGAGATATTAAGTACCGTTATGTGATGACGTCATCTTGATAGCTCACAACCCCTTTGCGGAAGTTTTGCCAATTTTTTTGCTTCATTAGCTTCTGCTGCATAATTGGGGACTAGGGACTAGAATTTTCAAATTATGTAATTTCAACTCGAGGTCCCAAGATATAGTGGCGTTTCTAAAAAACGGACCAAAATCGGTTTGCGATCAATTTAATTTTGAAAAAAAAAAAACCAATTGATAAAACAAAAAACTAAGCAGATTACCATTGTCCTGATACTAATTATATATAAAAAAAAATAAAATTATTTATTCCAGGACTCTTTCATATGTTGGTACTTGGTAATGGTATTTTTTTAAAATGAATACACCAATAAAATTTTACTATGGAAAACCTTTTGGTTTTTTTTTAAATAACAATTGTCTTCAATATTAAATACCAATTCAACCTTTGGAAACTTTGTCTAAAAGAAAGTTCACCGTTAGAATTTAACTCTAACTAAATACATTAATGTAGAATAAATTCTTAACTATAATATCTATTAAACTGAATACCTCACCCCATATTAAGCATTTTTAAATGCAAAAAAATTGCAATCAAATGCAATAAAGTTTTTTTTTTAAATAATACCGGCGTTTAATACATTTTTTTTTTTATTTATTTTATTATCATTTTAAAAATACAAAAAATTAAAATACAATCAATTTTTCAATTCCATTTAATCAAAAAGTCATTAAATTTATTTCTAACTAAAAAAAACAAAAACAAAACTAAATTAAAAATAAATAAAAAACATATTAAAATGTTAAAAAACTACTAAATAATTGCAAATATATTTTTTTTTATTATTTTCTATTTTAGAAAAACAAAAAAAAAAAATCTATCATTTACATTATTCTATTTTGGGTTTCATTTAAATTTAATTCTGTTTTTATTTCACCTTCCTTTTATAAAAAAAATTAGAGATTTGACTAAAAAATAAAATTTAAATATTTATTAAATACAATTTTTATTTTATATATTTAATATATTTAGGTACCTACCTATATTATATACAATATCAACTTTTATATTGATACATATGATCATCAAAGATATAAGTACCTAATATAATTTACCATTTAATATTTGGTTTAAACTAAATTTTCAATATTGTATCTATTCTTATTAAAGTTTGTATGTTTGTATATGATTTATTATTATTGTACAATTAAACAGTATTAAATACAAAAATTTTATAAAAGAATGTTTCAATGAATTATTTACATCAAAATATATAACAAAAGAATATACGTACAACTATTTACATATATTTTTGTATAAAAAAGAATTTCATAAATTTCGTAACCAAAATTTACGACGCCACTGTATTTTTATTTTTAAATTTATTTTCAGTGGATTTTTATTATTTTTATTTTTCTGATCCATTTAAATTAGATTTTTCTTTCAATTCAATTAACAAACATGTGTATATACATATATACATGAATAAATTAAAAAAAAAAAAAGAAAAAAAAGTGGCGTCAACGGGGTTCCCCACCATTAATATATACATATTGCTAAATTTGAAGTTTCAATCATTTTATTAAATAAAATATACAAATAATATCATATAGGTATTTATTATAAATAAATCCAAATATACAAAAATATTTCTCTATTCTTTTCTCTCTTAATTTTGTTCTAATTTTTCTCTCTTTTTATTTATTTACCTACTTTTTTGAGAGAGAAAACATAGCTTTTATTATTTATAGCAAATTAATTCTCTGTTAAAAAATACTTTTGTTTATGTTAAATGTTGGTGAAAAATCCGGGGGGGAAACAAAGAGAACTGAGGAGGTGTATACCTCATTTAAATATCACTCTTCTTCTCTTCTGTGAGAAGGTTTTTGTAAGGTGAGGAAAGAGGGATAGATAACATAACACAAAAAAAAACAGTTTTGTTACTAAGTTATTTGGATGAGATGAATTGAAATGAAAGAGGGGAAGTAAAATTTTAAAATAAGGTCTAGGAATTTCTTTCAATATTATTTAATTTTTTTTTTTTGTATTATTTTTTTTATTATTATTTTTATTATTTTTTTTATTATTATATATCTGTTGCTTATTTTAAAAAAAAAAAATGTTTCTTTGTGTTCTAACTATTTGGGGATTTTCTGTTAATCAATTTTAAGTAGAAAAAAAAATTTTTTTTAGCAGAAGAAAAAAGGAAAAAAAATTATGAAAAAGAAAAAGTAAAAATTCCGGAAATTTATTAAAAAAAAAAACAAATTATTGGAAAAAATTTATTGAATTTTTTTCTTTTATTTGTTTGAAATCAAATAAAAAATGAAAAAATTATTTATTTATTTTTGTATAGGTATACTTTTAGAATTTTTTGAAAAATTTTAAGCAAAAAATTATGGTTATATACATAAATATATATATAGGTATATATTTATAAGTATGTACCTACACAAGTACGTAATATGCACCTATCCCAGCAAATGAATTTTTGCACTTTTAAGGAATAAAAAAATTTTCTTTATATAGGTAATTTTAAATGCTGATTATTCAGTACTGAAAAAGTAGTAAATCTGAAGTTCCACGAAATTAATGAAATAACAATATAATATAAGTATAGTTACTCTTATCTTATATCGCCCTACTTTTTATACTAAATAGAGTGTTAAATACTTTATTCCATCATTAGCAATTAAATTTAATTGGAGTATAAAACCTTAGTTGCGGAAATTTTTATTATTAAATTTATGCATTAAAATTTTTCTAATAATTAGCAAATAGTGAAGTTCTGAAATACTTTAGCAGAACTGGAAAAAACTATTTCCATTCACCACTGAAAAAGTATTGAAAAAATGCTGAAAGGAAGTAGAAATACTATGAATGCAAAACTGATGAACTTTTCCTACCACTCATATTAAATTCAGTAGAAAAGAAGTACTTTCATCCAGTACCTTTGCACTACTTCTGCATTATCAGGGTATAGTTATGTTTATTACAAAAATTCAAGTTGATTTAATTAGTTTTAAATAATTTTTTGGAAAATCCCAAACATTTAAAATATTAAGTAATATAAATTTTAACTTTTAATTAAGTTTAGAATATTAATAAGATATGTTTGTCTGAATGTGTATGCATAAACGAAAAAAAATACTACTACATATCTATAGAGAAATTAAAATTAAATTTTTTCATTATAAAATTATTTAGTACAGTAGTGGTCACAAAAAAAACGCACCTTTCAACTTTATTTAATATTTTTTTAAATAAGGTTTTTATTGGGAAAAATGGACACTTTAAAACAATTGTATACAAAGATAAAAGTTATATTATAACTAAATTGTACCTTGTATATCTCTTTAAATTCTATATTTAAATTCTTTAACTCTATAGGTTTTAAATTATCGTAATATCTTAATTTATAATGCAACTTGTATAAGTTAAGTATTATACTATTAGTATAATACTTACAACAGTTTTTATTTTAACTTTTAACTAATATTATGTAAATCTATATTAAATTACTGATTAAGAATTAATTAAGATTAGTAATTAATTACTTTAATTAACATTATATTTTATTATTTATTTTACAATAATCATTCATAGTTATGATTAAACATACTTTAAGTAATTTTAGTATTCTATGAATATATTACCTACATACAATATTATTGATAATACTTATATTTCCATTTATTTAAATATTATGATAAGTAAAAACCAAAAAAAAAAAAAATTTGATAAAGTATTTAGTTTAACAGGGAATTTCCTCTTATTTTTTTTTTTTTATTATATTATACCACAAATATAAAATTTTATCAGCAAATTAATCATAACTGAGATTGTTCACTTTCTACTTTATTTATTTATTTTTTACATTTTTTTTTTCCATACAAACCACAAGTAGGAAATAATTAAAAAAAAAACAAAAACCAAAAAATGCCTTTAACTAAAGCTTTACTTTATCAATAATCTAAAAAAAAAAAAAACGCGTTATCTCGTTTTTTTTTTTGTAATTCAGCAATTTTTTTTATAATTTTTTTTTTTTTTTTTTTTTGAGTTCTAAAAGATGAACTCATCACGCCATTTAACAAAATGTTGATTATAAAACAACATATGTATGTTAATTTAGTGTAAAATTATAATAACATAGCTTCATAATCCATATATACTCGTTTATAGATATACATACATACATTTTTTTAAATATTTTAACTTTGATAAATGATTTCGCATAAAATTATTTTTTTTTTTATTTTAAATGAATTTTATTGAATACATAGTCATCAAATTGTCGGATTCAGTTGGTGATTTAATTAATTTTGATACGAGTTGACCTAAAAGTATGCAAAAAATTTAATTTATTTTTTATTAAATATTGAATTAGATATTTTTTATTTTCTTAATTTTTTTTATATAACATTTATGACCACTCTTTGATTTCCGAGGTCATTAATGATATTCTCTTGGGCGTTTCCCAAATCTTTTGTCCCCAAAAAATTCTTATGTCAATTAGAAAATTTATCAATTAACAACTAATTATTATTATTTTTTTTTCAAACACCATACTGTATATCTATTGTTATTATATTAAAAAACAACTGTACATATATTAAATATTATTGTATGTATTTATAACAATTATTATTTAAAATATAAGTAATTATTATTTAATAAAACTGATAAAAAAAACTTAAATAGCAAAAGAAAAACGTAATAAAATTAAAAAAAAATAAAACCTTGAACGAGGGCTGACAATATTATAGTTAGTGATTCATAATATTTTTAAAAATCTATTTTATGTATTTTTTTAATAAAAATATTTTAAATTTTTATCTGAAAAATAACAATTCATTTATATTTTGGAAGAGAAAAAAAGGAAGCGAATGAGAAGAAATAATTTAATTCAGTATTTTTTTTATTAAAATTGTTTTGATATATGAGTATATTTACTTTTTTTTTTAAATAAAATTTTAGTATTTGTTTTTATAGAAAAGCTCAGAAATTATTGAATACTAATGAGTATGTACATCTTCACTTTTTAATAAATACTTGTCACTGTGAGGTTTAAATTTTTGAAAATAATTTTATGACTAGACATAATAAATGTTTAACTTATTTAATTCAACTACATACAGTGTTATTCTAAATCAAAATCAATAATCTAGGTGCTTCCAATTAATCTTATTTAATTGATGCTGTCTTTTTAAAATGTTAAACTATAATATAAAATGAAGGTATTTAAAAAAAAAAAAAAAAACCTAAAAGTATGCAATTTTTTTTTCAAAAGTTTTTTAATCTTTGATTTATTTTAAATCTTTTTGATAAAACTTTGAAATTAATTTAAATTTAACTTATTTTAATTTTTAACATCGTTATTCATAAGTTTCATATGCCTTTAATAATTTTATATGTATAACAATCAATGCAAATAACCTTAAAAATTAGTTACTTATTTTGTTATGTATTTTAAAATATTTTTTTTAAATATAAACAATGGAAAAAAAACCCTAGACAAAATATAAAAAAATTAAATCGATTTTCATTATAAAATTAAATTTTTAAATTTAAAAATAGAATTCAATACGATTATTTTAATATATATAAGTACTTATACAGGTAAGACCAATGCTAACACGTCTGTAGTTATTTGCTTACTTTTATTTTTCGTAAAACAACTTAAAAAAAATATGTAAAATTTAAATACAATAAATACCTTTTGTAAAATAAACTTTTAATATAAGAAAAAATTATGTAGGTACTTGATTTGAAAAAATAACATTCCTTAATTTGTATATCGTACTTATATTGGGAAGCCAATAAAAAAAAGACTGTGTAAAAAAATTTATTATGCAAGAAATTTATTATAAAGGTTCTCCCTCCTACTGCTCATATTTTAAAGAACTAAAAATAATTTCTAAAAAAATAATATGTATAAGTATGTAACATATTTTAAATTATAATTACATAAAAAAGTACTTGTATATTTAAGTACAAATTTAAGTACCGAAAAAGAAACAATTACTTCAAAATATTAAGGAACTTATTTTTTTAGCGATTTCTATTGTGAAACCTACAATTTTCTAAGCCTTGTGTTGTTGAATCTGTTATGCAATACAGTGTATAACTATTATACAGTACAGCGTTAAAGTTTCACCACTTTAAATCATTTAAGTTTTCTCCTTTTTCACTACGTGAAATTCCAATTAAATGTATTCAAAATTTTACACTAAAAGTAAAAACCCAATGAACGCTTTGCATGCCTCGCTTCTTATGCTTTAACGTCTGCACTAAAATGTATTATTTCTTATGTAACTAGGCCCAATAAACAACACAATCCAAATGTCTCTTTTGAAGTTTTTTTGAGGGTCATATTTACTTTGCTGCTTTTCTGCATCTGCAAAAATAAGCATGCGAAGCAAGCAAAGCGTTCATTGCATTAAGCAGAAAATTACTTAATATTTTATATATAAATGAATTAATATAGGAATTATTTTATATAAATCGTAAATACTAAAACTTTCAAATTTATTTTTTATAATTTATTCATTAAGTATTCTTCAAATATATTATTTACTTAATAATCTGTAAATACTTGAGTAGTTATGTACTTTAAAATTTAAATATGCATGTATTTGCAATCAAGATTTATTAAAATTGTGAATTCAGTTATGACTAAGTCATTTTTTTATTTTTAATCTTAAAAAGCTTTAAATACAAAATTTTCCAGAGTGTATATATACTCATTATTTTATTGCATTTTTTTCCCACTTATTACTTACTTAAATTCAAAACATATTTACATACATATTAATATATGCAATTTTGTTTAGAATAATAATAACTAAACAATAACTATCATGTACAAATACATGTTCGAGTGTAAAATTTAAAATAAGGAACTGAAATGCATTAAGAAAAATATTTAACTAATTTTTTATATTATAAGTATATAAAGAAATATATAAACCCCTACAGTAACAATTATAATATTGTGTACTTGAAATGCATGTAATAAATATTAAAATAAATATAATTACATTTTAATATGTATATATACTTATAGGTAAATATTGAATTTAATGATTAAAGACTTTTATTTATTTAATTTATTAATAGAAAAATAACGTTGAAAATAAAATAAAACAATCTTAAAACACGTAAATGAATATAACTAGTTACTATTTGATAATTATAGTGTAAAAAAGTATAATATTTAGATTTAATTACTATATGGAATATAAGTATTAAGTAATGTTTGTTAATTAAACATATTAAATATATAATTTAGATTAAGTAATTTATAAAAATTATATATCTATAGTATACATATCTAAATGATCGATGTTTATTTATCAGATTATATTTTTAAAGGTAAAAATATATATTATGTAACTTATATAATTTTTAAATCAATGTTTAAAGTTTGAAAAAATATCATTGATTCGATTATAATTGACTTAAATCTTTAAGAAATAATTTTTAATATGAATTTTTAAACTTAATTTCTAACTACAGTCTATATTTAAAATCTTTTTAGATTTAAGAACCATTGTTTAAATTGATATCAATAACTGATGTTAGATTAGATGAAAGCTAGTGTGAATTTAGTAAAAGAAAATATGAATTGCAGATTCAGCTAAGAATATTAATATTTCCATCAATATTGCCAAAAAAGCATCAGTATAAAAAAAAACCCGTTCTACGATGATTATTTTGAATTCCATTTTTCAATGTGCCAATGCCAAATTGAAGGTAAGCATTTAGCTTATTAAACGTGGGGATCCTGGTTCAATTTCCGGTCTTTACAAATCTCCATGTTGACCAAATATATATAGTAAAATATATAATATTTGATATAAACAAAATAAATAATATTACTTATGAATAGGAAAGTTACCGGAAGGAAGGGAGCCCGTCAATTTGCAAAAGCATTGTATGCACTTACAAATTCTTAATAAATAATTTAGTCTGCCTCTTCTACGTACATCATATAAGTTGGATTCAAAAACGTTTCTCACCGGACAATTTCTTTCTTTCTTACAACATGTCCTGGCCAACGCAGTCTTTTTATTTTTACTCTCCTTACTAGGTTAATGTGGTCGTAAAGTGCGTACAGTTCTTGGTTATATCTATGTCTCCAATACCTATTTATATTTACAGATCCGAAGATCTTTCGTAGGATTTTCCTTTCAAATGCATTTAACAAATTTTCATCGTTTTGCTGTTTGCTGTTTGCTAGAAGAATCCAAAGTTTGATTTCTTGGCTGGTGTTATCATCTTCATCCGTTATCATACAACCAAGGTATACAAAATTTTTCACCACCTCAAAGTTGTAATCACCAAAAGTTATATTTTGATAACCATATATGGTGACAACTAACAGATCTATAGATCAATTTAATATTAGAACAAAAGAGATACTTTCTAGTTTTATGACATAAAAATTAGTCATGTGATAACAAATAATGAACTTTACTTAATAAAATATTTAAAAACGCTGCTTTCAATTCTTATAACTTTTCTGAAATCTCTGTAAAAATTATACGAGTATACTAAGTTTTCATTTGTGTTCCAAAAAGTTTCACATATGTAAACAAACATGTTAACACATACGAGTACTACACATAAATGTTAACATATAATATGTACCTTAAAAATTTATATATTCAAATAATTGAGTATTGTTGTCATCATAAATAATCATTCATAATAACTCATTACGTAATTCCCACATTTTTTTTTTTAAATATAACAAAAGAACAAAATAAAATTCTAAAAACAGTTAATTTTTCATTTCTTTTAAACTTATAAATACGCATACAATAGGCTGTTATGCTGTAACATTTACTTTTCATTCTGCTATTCTCCCTCCTCCCAACCCCCACATATATAATTTATTTAATTTAAATAAATGAACAATAGTACCACATCTGGTTTTACCACTATTATCACCATTTAAATATCCAAAACAAGAATTTTAAAAAAATATATATATACATATATATATATATAGGTATATATAATTTAATTTCCAAAAATAAAAACAAAAAAACAAATTTAGCAAAAAAATTAATTTTATTCACCTTTTGGTTTATTACATAAAAAAAAAAACAAACAAAATTTTTAAGGTTCCTAGTAAACCCATAAAAAATTATAATATAAAAATATAATTATATATTAAAAATAAAAGCACGAGATATATGTATATATACACATGTGTTCACATTTTGTTTCTCATTTATTAAAAATAAAATTTAAGTTATTTTAGCATTTTAGCACTCCCCCTCCCCCTTTTTACCTCAACCACCCCCTACAATACAAAAAAAAAAAATTTAAAAAAAAAAACCAATACATTAATCATGAAAAAAAGGTATTTTTCTAAAAATATAAATATGTAATTGCGTATATTATATATATATATATATATATATTGTCTAAGTAAATAATACATTTTTATTTAGATATTAGGTACATATATACTTGTTATATGAGTATATAATAATAAAATATATAATACTAGTTAAAAAAAATATGCAACAATCAACAATGTATTATTGTACTGTAAAATTGTATTTAATACACCAAAATTACATACCTACATATTTATTATATATATTTTAATGTATCCAAAAATATATACCGAATTCTTATATATATTCTTATTTACATACATTTTACTATACCTACATATATTCCAATTTACTTAAATATATATATATATATTTATGTATTACCATAGGTATTACCATTACGAATTCATCGCCACCTGTTGAATATTTTTGTGCGCAATTTATTTGTCAGTCAGTTATTAATATATATACCTATTATTCGTATATATTATTATGTATATATATATATATATATATTTATATCTAGTTAGTTTATAGTTTAGGTCGAATTTGAAACACCAATATAACCACGATTAAGTTTTAATTTCAAAATAAAATTCAAAAAAAAAAATATTAACACAAAATAAAAAAAAAAAAAAACAAAAATAAAAATTAAATATTGGTCGATTGGCTTAATTGTTAGGTTGATTGGTTGCTTAATTTATTAGTTGGTTAATGGTTAGTTAGTGTTAGGGGAATTAAATACAACATATTGGAATTTGGAATTCCTTCATTTTTTTTTTCTTGTTTTCTTTGTTGTTACAAATTTTAATATTTTTTTTTTATTTTGTTTTTTTGTAAGTATATATTATATATATATATATATATATATATATATATATGTACAACTGTCATAAATGATTTACCTAACTGGTTTTAAACTTTAATCACCAATTTTTTTTTTCGCCATATTTTAATATAGAGATTAAAGATTAAAGAAAATTTTCAATTAAGTTTAGATTGGGGGAAAAAAAAAGAAAACGGTTTTAATCGATCCGTTATTATATTTTATTGATAGAAATTAATTGATTTTAAGTTAAAATTTGGAAAAAATTAACTACGTATATAATTAGTTTTGGAAAGTAGAAATTTTGAATCTAATATTTTCTCGTTTTAAGAATAGGTGCGGGACCTTCGCATATCTTCGAAATCTGGGATACTATCTACGTCATATTGTCTCTGAAGATTTAAATCGTGTTTTAAGAATAGGTGGCGGACCTTCACATACCTTCGAAATCTGGAAAACTTCCCATCTCATATTGTCTCTAAAGACTTAAATCGTGTTTTGAGAATAGGTGGCGGACTTTCACAAACCTTCGAAATCTGGAATATTTTCCTTTCCATATTTTCTCCGAAGATTTAAATTGTGTTTTAAAAATAGGCCCCGCCCCCTTCACATACTTTCGAAATCTGGGAAACCATCCATCGCATCTTGTCTCTGAAGATTTAAATCATATTTTAAGGATAGGCCCCGCTCCTTCCCATATCTTTGAAATCTGGGATACTATCCATCTCATATTGTCTCTGCAGATTTAAATCGTGTTTTAAGAATAGGCTCCGTCCCCTTCGCATATCCTTGAAATCTGGGAAACCATCCATAGCATCTTGTCTCTGAATATTTAAATCTTGTTTTAAGAATAGGTCCCGCCTCCTTCACATATCTTCGAAATCGACCAGCTTCTGCTCATCGTTCTTCTAAAATTTTAAATAAAAATTTCGTTTTACTTAAAATGTAAGATCTTATTTCATTTAAAATCAAATTGAATATTATTGTTCACCTAAAATTAAAAATTTGTTCACTTAAAGTAAAAAAGGTTGATAATTAAAATATTAGTTTAATATAGATAAATTTATTAGACACCATATTTAAAAAGCCTTGTTCATAAAGCCTACCTTTAAACTTATGTATTTATACAATTTATTTAAAATTTTATTATATAAAATCAAAATTAATTAAACGTATAACTGTAACTATTTATTTTAATATATAATAAATATACTTATAATACATAATCATATTATAAAGTGTGTTAAAAATGTAACATTTAGTTAAAAATTAAAATAGAAATATAGAATAAAGAATGGGTACATGACACTTTACTGAAAAAAAAAATCCCGAAAAGAAAAAATCTCGAAATTTAATTCTGTAAAAAAAATTACGAATGGTCCAAGATCTCGAAACAAAATACTGAAAAGCAAAAATCCTGAAAACCAAAAATCAGCTCACTTTATATTAAATTTTTTGTTGTTAACTTATTATTTATCCTAAGAGTTAGGAAGCATTCCATAGTTCAATTAAATTCAAAGTTCCAATCATTTGTTTAGCTAGGGTTTGGGAGCGGCAGCCCCCATTATTTTAAATGCTTGGTTCTTAACTTATTATTTATAAAAAAAAAGTTAGGAAGGATTTCAGAGTTGCATACAAAATCTGGAATGTTGCTTTTTCCAGATTATTTATATTAGCCTTTTACTAAATAAGTATGTATATTTAAGTGGAGGTTGTTTTTAGAACTTCATACCCAACGTGAATAAGGTTTCGTAATTCACGATTTTTTTTCAGGATTTTAAATCATTCGGGATTTTATCATTCGAGCTTTTTATTTCAGAAAAGTGTCATACACTCATAAAAAATAAATAAATAAAAATAAAAATGTTAGTAGATCAATAGCGCAGATTCAATTTAACACATGATTATATACTTAACTTATATATATAGGTATTTTAATTTACTTACTGTCTCACTTACATATCTGTTGTTTACATTAGTTATATAACTGTATAGTGTTATTTTTTGTTTTATTTTAATATCAATTTTAATATAAAATTGTTAAATCTTAACATAATATTATTCACATATGCATAAACATACATATTAATATGTTTAATGCTCATAAACAGGTTTTGATTGCGTTTACTAGACCTATTTTTTTTTTCTAATGTCTGCCTTTTATTTTGATATTATTTTTATATACTTTGCTTTTTATTTTTTATTTGTTTTTTTTTTTTCATTATTAATTGACAGAAATGTAGGTTTACGTCATATTTATTATATGGTGTGCAAAATTAATTGCTTCAATAGATAGATTAAAAAAAAATAAAAAAAAATGTATCTATAGATATATGCACATGTATAAAAATGAATATCAATCTATATAATAAATAGGTGTATATAAAAACGTTTTTAAAAAAAAAAATTAATATAAATGGCATATAAGATCATAAAAATAAAAAACCCCATAATAATATTTATTAAAACAAATTTAAGTAACAAATTTGTTAGATTTAAATAGATATTATATATATGTATATATACAAAAGTATATAGCTATAGAATAAGCTATATGATGTATATAAAATATAAAATACGGTAATTAACTGTCAAATACTTTTAATAAATAATAATAAATTTTTAAATATAAAACGTGTTTTTATTTTTTAATATGTATGTAAATTGTGCACTGTGTTTATTTTATAATCAACGAATGCATATTATTGTCAATTTAGAATAGATGTAATTATGTATGATTATATTTTAGCACTTGGTGTATTTGCATTTTGCATCTATCTATTTATGTTTATTTTTTATTTATATAACTATAATGTATGTAATTTTATATATAGATATCTACTAGATAAATATGTATATATATATGTAGTTAATATTGTGATAGATAGTATATAAAAGCATATAGAAAAAAAAAAATGTAAATAAATAAATGAATAGTTAATAAAAAGTAAATGGCCAGCCAACAAAACACGTCAGCGATTCCAGTTTTTTTTTTTTTTTTTTTTTTAATCAAAGTCATGTTTTTTTTTTTTATATATAGAATTTAATTGTGTGTATTTCAGTTTGTAATTTTGAATTGTATATAGCATGAATGATTACAAAATTTATCACCTATTATCAAGCGTTCGTACGGTACCATATACAAATTATATTGCATACTTTTTGCCCTTTGTTTTTTATTTTGTGGTATTTATACCTAACTACACTTCAAATAGGTATAGGGTACAGTGTTTTGTTACTACCAAAAGGAAAAAAACTCGATTATGTATAATTTAGTGTATAATTTTGAGCTGCGTCAGCTTCTGAGTTTTTTTAAGGTGGTGGTTCGGATATCTACCACACACTTCTCAAAGACCTTACAAGTATATTTTCAAATTTCATAAAGATAGAAATCTGAAATTTGTTCAAGAATGTTCGTGTTTCCATTATGTTTCTTTCGAATGGTAATTCAAGTACCGTATCACAAGTTTCTCAAGATCTAATAAGCAAATCTATTAGATAGATAGCAAATAGTTGAGGTGTTCTATCAAGTTTCCCGTATGTTTCTGAAATTTTAGTGAAATTATGATAGTGGTTTGGATAGACGCTGCACCCCACCCTAAACCTAATTTACATGTCTTTGAAATTAAAAAAGGCAGAAATTTGAAATTTGGTACAAAGTAGTTCTGTCCTGGTTCCATAATTTTCTTGAAATGTAAGATGAATTGGAGTGAATGTTCGAATAACTGTCACGTACCTCTGAAACAAACCAAAGGCATGTCCTATAATAAACAATTATGTGTTATAAAGCTAATAAAAATTATAGCTAAAATTTGGTTTCATTTTATATTAAATTCCTATTTAAAATACATAAGTACTTAATTTACGGATTTTCAAGTTAAATCGAGAGTTTCAATTGTAGGGTGCATCGACTTAATGCTGTTTCATCACTTTTCAATGTTTCAATCATTCTGGTTTAAATAGATAAGTAATTACAGGGTTATTTGAAAAACTTAAAATCCTCAAAATAATAAAAAATGTGAACCTAATAGAATTTTATGAAATATTGAACAACTATGTACTATATTAATTTCTTAATATTTATATCTGTATTCTTATAATACTTACCTATATTATTGGTTCAATTTACTTTTGTATTTTAATGAACATATATTTTCTAATTGAAAGGTTTTTCCCTTAATTAAGGCTTCTTAAATAAATTAGAGATTTTTAGACTAGGAACAATCTACATGAGAATATATTTTTAAGATTAATACGTAGGTATATATAGCCCTTTTCTAGTATTTCCAGATCAACTCCAATTTATACCAATACTTAATTCTATACCATCTATACCATTTATATTATACATAATACCTACTTACCTTCTATAAAATAAAATTGTCTTATTATTCTTACTAGGTACTATAAATCACCCTGTCACAATCAATTTAATGTCTAAAACATTAAATTTCCAAATAGCGTAATTATCAACTTT